>CM032385.1:5460641-6005641 GCA_019049475.1 Eueides isabella
AATAGTTTTTAGGTGGAAACATATATATCTATTAGGTATAGTTACTTGAAAATAATGATTTATTAATATAAAAAAGTTATCCCCAATCAATATAATCCAGTATTCTTTGCAATATCCCGCACATGGCAGGGTAGGCAGAGGGAACTTGGGAACCTAGTGTTAAGACACTTCGTTCCACTTCCATTTCCCACTTTCCGCCGGATTCGAGGTATGGCGTAACTCACAATGATCAGCACTATCATAACATAGTCTAGATGTATTTGACGGAATGTAATGTTTTTTTTTACTCAAATTTGGCTTATATAGACAAATATAAGCTGTAGCAGCTAATATTACTGCAAGTACCGACGGACGACTAGACCAGAGTCAAGCATGACATGTTTGCCTTTGTATCCTGTATAAATCATTTACAGTGCAACAGGGTAGGCAAAATGTACCTGATGTTAAGACTTTGCGTCCCATTTTAACCGAACTAAATGCAACACTTATATAGTGCAAGAAAAGGAAAATATTCATTAAGTGTCATTTATAAAAAATACATTATTTGACAAATCTCTTTCTGGCTCTTTTCTTCTAGGCCGGCAACGTACCTGTAGCTCCCCTGTGTTACACGGAGCCGTGGGTGACGGTGATCATTCACCATCAGGTGACACGTACGCTCGTTTGCCTTGTCTTTTCCAAAAAACTACTCAACTCTTCTCAGCTTCACGTTGTATCCCGCACGAGGCAGGGTAGGCAAAGGGAACCCGGGAACCTAGTGTAAAGACATTCCGTTCCATTTCTGTTTCCTACTTTCCGCCGAATTTGAGGCATTGGTTGTTGAGTGACGGAACTCAACGCCGCACTTAGTCTCGCAAGTCTTTTCCAAAAAAAAAAAAAAAAAAAATCTCTTTCCGCTGATTCTGATTTACATCAGACTAATAATCATTTATTCAAGAAAACGTTTCAATGCTGAGCGGTAGATATTTTAGTAACCGGTAGGTATTTTTAGGTCGGACCTAATTAAAGATATTTATAATGATCCAATGCTTTGGTCTCAGAGGAAATGATCACCGGCTGTGGTGGCTGATTTTCTTAATTGCCATTTTCTTTACCCAATCTTTGTGGAGTTTTATAAAATGAGACTATGAATTATAAATGAAGAAACGTTTTTTTTTTTTTATTTTACTAATTAATAAGCACCGTAACATCGATCATAGATAATGGTGAGTTCTAAAATCAAATCTATCACAATTGTGCGACTGTAAAGATGTCAAGTTGTAGGTTTTACCCCCACTCAAGGCAAAAGGCGCGGCGTTGAGTTCCGCCACCTAAAACGCAATGTCCTAAATTTGACGGGATGTAAGGAATGGAGTATTTTAACACTAGGTTTTCAAGTCTCCTCTGCCTATCCTAACATATGCGTGCGTGATACAGAGTAATGGTAATAAAGTTAAGGGCATGTAGAGCATGGGAAAGCTACACTGGCTCCAAATTAATTCGTTTTGTATAACTTTTTATATGAGACTTAGCAGCATTCATTTTTGCGTTTAACTCTTAGGATAAGAATAACCTTAAAAAACTAACCCTTGGGAAAATCATTAAGACTGGCATATAATATACAGATTAAAGATAGCTATAGTTCAATTAACATTTCCTTAAGATATCTTAATGGCATAGATATTGAGAAAATAAACATTAACGTGGAACTCCGATATCTCCTTTACTATAAGGGTAACAAATTTGGTGTCTCTATTTCTGATAAAAATCAATAAAATCATAGCAGAGAATATAGAGGGAAGTTGGGAACCTAGTGTTAAGACACGTCAATTCTCATTAAAAAGAGATATTAGGCTTTATGAGTGTCGTCGCTCATTACCAGAGAATAATTTAATTTTCGTCGAAATGGAAATCGCACACACATCCCATCTGTTACTAAATAGTAGTTTTATAACTATATAAACAAAACGTTAACCCCTGAATCGTAAATATAGTTTTAGTTTCCCAAAATTCATTTATTTTTCTTTGTAGGATCCACTCAAAGCAATACGACGCGACCGACGCTTAGCATGGGCGTGTTTACGCTAAGCCATTATTTAGTTTATTTAAACTTTGACTATTGGTTTTTGCTCTTTGGTACATGTCGGGATACTCTATTTTAAAACTTTATATATAGCACAGTTGTTTTTGTCGATGGCTAATGTGTAATTACTGTAATGTAATTAATGAGTGGACGAAACAAAAGAGGCATGAGACTGTAACGTTTAGCGCTCTGTTTCCTTTCTATATCCAGCATCTAACATGTTGTATATCTTACATTAGATAAAGAATCAAAAAAGAGACGTGATAACATGAATTCATTAAAATTGTGATAATGAATAATGTTTAATTTTTTTAACGTAAGTTCTGTTATAAAATATACCTATTCTTTTTCTAAGTAAAACCAGATTGACTAATAGTGTAAAATAATACTTTAACTTGGTCTCCCTTTGAAAGTTAAGTAATAAAGAGGGTAAATTTAATGGGTGCCATCGTAAATCCGAATATAATCGTAAACTACAAATAAAGGGAGATTTTTTTTTTAACTTTTATAGCCCAATCTTTGGGCTTTACGGCTTAGAATTTATGAATTGAAGTATATTTTCGAGTTGTGATTAAAATTTATTATTTGTGAGAAATCCATTAAATGTTCGTTGATTAAAATTTAGAATAGAGTTTTAAAAGTTTAATATGAATAAAAGATTACAATTTTTTATTAAATATTTTGACAGTATTACGTAATAATTACCTACTTACTTCTGCTTCTTATTCTCTTCTTGTACATATTGTACCGAGTGCACATTCAATATTATAGTAGTGCATATTCATTCAAATTGTATAGGTAAAGTATAAATTAAATAATAATACCAAAATATATAAATATTCTATACTTTATCTAGTTATTATACAGAATAGCTGATTATATTGACTGAACAATAAGGGTATTATTTACTGGGCACGGCCCTTGCCCTTTCGTTGCAAGTACATACATATATTGCGCTACGCCGGTGTGCCGTATGTGAGCTACAGCCTAATCGTACCCAGTATTTCATATGGGATCCAGTATTATATATAAGCGACGAAAAGCGATTTCTTATACGGCGTGATTCCCACCTGACCTCTAAAACGTTCATGAACCGTTAGAAGAAAAATAGAAAACGAAAACTAGGATAAGGTTGCTAGGATACGAATTGAGACATTTTTAATATATATGTATATAATATGTTATTAACTATATGTAAAAAAAAACACGCAACACCAAAAATCTCAAAACAGCAAAGCCGCGGCTGCAATAAACAACATAAAATAAGTTGTAACATAAGAAGAATTTCGTTTTTTATTTTTTTATACAGAATTATAGACCTATATCTAAACTAACCACTATTGAATTATTCGAAAAAAATATTTATGATCAGTTATATCTTGTTATTAGACCATTGATCATTGACAAACAGCATAGATTTATCGATGGTAGATCGACTGAAACAAACCTTTGTGAACTAACTTATCAACTCTCAACGACAATGTACATGGGTGGGAAGGTGGATGTTGTGTACACGGACTTTTCAAAAGCGTTTGATGGATCTCTCATAATTTGTTAGTAAAAAAACTTAGTTCTCTAGGTATACATGATGATTTGCTCCGTTGGCTTGAATCCTATTTGAGGCACCGCTGTAAGGCCGTAGCTGTTAAGGATTATTGTTCGTCATTTATTCCTGTCACTTCCGGGGTGCCCCAAACCCCGAAAGCTTAGTGAATTACTGTGAACATAACCTTTTAAATTTAAACATAAACAAATGTAGCACTATATTTTTTACAAGAAAGAGAAAAGCTATATCATTCGACTAAAAGTCTAAGCTGTCTAAAGTTCAAGATTTGACTATGTAACGTCTAAGACCTATCTATCGAATGCTTGGAATTGTTCTTAGATCTCCAAGGGCATTTAAGGATTACCATACGCATATTCTACTTTTTAATGCTTATGTAAGATCTCTCTTAGAATATTGTTCAACAGTTTGGACCCCGTTTTATAAAAAATATATAAATAAAATTGAAAAAAAAAAAACAATCAAAATTTTTAAAACATTTGAGATTTAGATGTGCTTGTTCCGACAATTGAAACTGTAAGGTTCTTGCTAGTGTTACCCCATTAAGTTTACGCAGAGGCTTAAGAGATCAATTATTTTTTTATAAAATTCTCAATAATCTTGTTGATTCTAAAAGCCACTTTGTTAAAATTTTATTTGACCGACCACGTCCTAGCTCAAGATACGAATCACTATTTTTTGTTCCTCGTTGTAGAAATGATTATGCCAAAAATGTGTTTTTGTTAATTGTAATGATTTAGATATATTCAACATGAAAATTACTAATTATAAGAAAACTTTGCGTAAATTGTCCTAGGTCCTTTAACAATTTATTATTTATATTTTAACTGTTTCATAGTTCAGCTTTCTGTTTTTTGTGTTTTCAATTATTTATATTAATTTTGAGTGGAAACTTTATTGATTTATGTTAATTTTTTGTATTTTTTTTGTATAGTGTTATTGTAATTGTATATTTCCCAACGTAAATAAAATAAAAATACTCAGTTTCATGCGGTTCCGGCACACTACAGAGTAGGCAGAGGGGACTTGGGAACGTAGTGTTAAGAAACTCCGTGCCACTTCCGTTCCCCACTTTTCGCCAAATTTGAGCCATTGCTATATTTTTTTTATTATTTCTTTTAAAACCGCTAATGCTATTATTCGATTTGAGGTATACCAAGTGACAAATGACAAATTGTATTTTTGAATAAAATTTTAGAGTATACGTTAAAGAAGTAACCGCAACGTATCTTGTTATTTTTATTAGCTTTATAGTGCTTATTTTTATTAGCTTTACCATTTCTGTTATCACTATATGTACAATTTAAAATTGTGGTGAACAAACACTTTTTAAATCCAAATCCAAAACAACATTACGAAACATACGAGTATATTTCATAATTAAAATGCCTTCGCGCGGCAAGTGTGCGTCTCTCGAGGAAATGAAATATTAAATATTTTTATTTCTTCGCTCTGAGCTAACAAATCAAATCACAGCGTTAAATTTCGCCACACGAAATACAATGCCTCAAATTCGGCAAAATATGGAAATTAGAACAGAATGTCTGATCACTAAACTGCCTATATTGCCATGTGAGAATAGAGCGTGAATCTATAACAATATATTATAGTACGATCATGCTCGTATGTTATTTCGCCATTGGGTAATTAATTACCAAAGGTATTTAATTACCAAAGCCCATAAGCTAACACACATTGTTCTTTCTCGATTCAAACAAGAAAACATTTGTTTTATTATACATGCAATATTCATTATTATTACTCTAAAAATAGAGGCTAAAATCAAATACAGACCACTTTCTGTAGAGTCGTCGGAATGTGATAATTTAACGAACCGCTCTCATTAGAAGTGAATCGATTCTGTTCTTCTGTTCAAAGCTTTTTTATACTGTTTTCTAAAGTGCGAAAGCTTTTGAAATGACCTTCTATATTTAGGTATGTAAAAAAATCAAACGTGATGTAAGTGAGAAAAAGATATTTTTGGGTGAAGGAACAGTAGAGTATTTTACTAGTAATACGTGTTTATGTATTATTAGACCGTCGTGGCTCAGCGGCACAGCGTTTAATATGATTACAATGATTGTAGGTTCGATTTCAATTTGGATAATGAGTTCCATATATATATATATATATATATATATATATATATATATATATATATATATATATATATATATATATATATATATATATATATATATATATATATATATATATATATATATATATATATATATATATATATATATATATATATATATATATATATAGCAGCTTCACTATCCATACGTGCGTGTTATGTAGACGTAAAAAATAGTTTATACGCCTGTAATTTTACAATTTATGTAAAAATAAAAAAAAAACGACTGTATGAAAATAAGATTATACTAATATAAAAATAAGTTTAAGAAAGCGATTGCGTGTTTTTTGGCGTTTTCGTATATATATTTTTTCTTCCTCTGGATATTTTCGTCTACAATTTTTTTTATTAAGAAAAATATAAAATTACATAAGTCAAAAAAACAAATCTATAATGGCTTTCACTAAATCCACATATTATTGAACAGTCTAGCGTAGTAGCGTTCCTGATTTTATTGTGTTACTCGAATTTACCCACAAAAGAATTGGAGATCTAATCATCAACAATGGATAGTAATACTATATAAAAGAATTACTATATAAATTACTTAGAGCAAATATTACTTTGCCGATGCTATTTATAGATGAAAAATAATATGTCGACTTATTGTATACAAAAATAGGAATAATATGTATTTGCGTGTGGATATCATATATTCCAAATGTAAAGGCCATAGTGGTGAAGCTTCACGGTGTGGGATTGTTAAGGCGACGAATGTTAGTTCAATTCACTGTAGGAGCAATAAACTTTTTTATTCCATCTCTGTGTTAAAAAGTATTGTGTCACTCAGCTTCACGCTGTATGCCGCACATGGCAGGGTAGGTAGAGGGAACTTGGGAAACTAGTGTTAAGACATTCTTTTCCACTTTCCGCCGAATTTGAGGCATTGCGTGTTGAGTGGCGGAACTCAACGTCGCGATTTGCCTTCTTCCAGAGCGAAAAAATGATTTTTTTTTTATTTTTTTTTTTAAATATTTGAAATGAAAATATTAAATATTTCATTTCCTCGAGTGAGGATAGAAACCACAACCTGTCGGTTACAGTCACAGGCTTTCGCCGCTGGGCCACGACAGGCCTAAAATATTGGGTCTGTCTTTTAAAATGCAATGTATCTTCTAATGTTCATTTAATATTGGGAAGCAGAGTGTCTTATCATTAGGTTTTCTCTACTTGCTCAGTTGAACGCGGGATACATCAAGCTTAAAGAAATCTACAATTATACAACAATTTTACTTATATTAGGTACTTTAGATCTTTAATATTAAAGAGAATCAATATAAACATATATACATTATATTACCAGAATAATTTTGTAAAATACTCTATTAAATTGAGACCTGTCGTGGCGCAGTGGCAAAAGTGTGTGACTGTAACCGACAAGTTTTGGGTTCGATCCCCACTCGAGGAAATGAAATATTTAATATTTTCAATTTAAATAATCACTTCACCTCGCGCGTTTAAAGTGAGCGGACGTTCTTGCCGAGTGTGTTACGCTGTGTAGTTGTTGTCGTTGCGAATATTAATATTCATAATTAAACACAGCTCACTGTACAATCGCCTAGTTTTGTGCACAGTGCTACCTACCTCTGAATATTGGATTAACATGTCACTGACCCGCCGTACTCCTCCCAGCCTTAAAGTGCAACATGTGTCTTCGGAGAGTGACATCACCAATCTTGACCCAGAAAACGTGATTAGTGCAGGAAGACGGCAAAAGAGGCTGCGAGGAATTGATCGTGATAAACCCGATGAGGAAAATTTGAAAGAGGACTTACTGTCCCTACTAACGGATTGGAAGAAAGAACAAGATAAAACTCTTAATAAATTGTGCGTCGAGATCTCAGAACTCAAAAAACAAAATACAAAAATTCAATCAACATACGGGGATATGGAGAAAGCCATGCAATTCCTATCCATGCAATACGAGGATATACAAAATAAATTTCTAGCAATGCAACGTGAACGCAAAGAAAATCTTAATTATATAGAAGTATTGGAAAACAAACTCAATGACTTGGACAAAAAAGCTAAATTAACGGTCGTCGAATTTCGAAATCTTCCACTAACAAAGAATGATGTAAGGACGGTGTCACAAGAAGACCTATGCAATTTTATTATATCAACCTGTGAAAAGATTAACGTTAATATTCAACCATCTGATATAAGAGATATCTACAAAATTGAGAATAAATTTGGAAACTCCACAATGATAGCAGAATTTACATCTGTTTTAAATAAAAATAAAATTCTAAATGGTGTAAAAGATTACAATAGGATAAATTTTAAAAACAAATTGTCGTCTGAAACTATCGGACTGCCTGGACCCATCACGCCTATCTTCGTCAACGAAGGTCTCACAAAAAAAGAACGTAAACTGTTCACCTTTGCCCGTGATCAACGCAAAATTTTGAAATATAAATACTAACAAAGGTCGCATTTATATGCGCAGAGCAGATGGTGACAAGCGTGACGAAATAAAAAATGAAACAGTTTTTGAAGCTCTTAAGCAGAACGGTATATGACTAGATTTAAATATTCAATATTTTTTATTATTAATTAATTATTATTACTCATATATTTTATTCCATTATGTACGTAGCCTTAGTTTGTCTTTGCGATTGTTATATTTCTGTCTACCCGCTAATAGCTTAGTTATTTTATTATTTTGTATTACACTGGAACTAGTATTGCCCACTTGTTATTCAAACAATTTACAGACTATTTTACACCTTATACACATGTACATTAGATACATATTCTTTTTACTTATATTAGACACAAACATTCGATACATTTCTTTAAACTTGTATTACTTCTCATATCATGTGACTTTCAATCAACCAATTACTTAATTTTTTCTTATAATTTTAATGTCCTATGTGATACACAAGAAGTTCACAACTTGAGCAACCGATTTTGCATAGGTTTATTATAGTTAAATAAAATTCCCCGCAAATAATAATTTATTTGAATACATTGATAATATTTCTATTTGCAAAGCATTACTGTGCTCTGCAGACGATTGTTATAGTTTACTTCCTGTGTCTCACCTTAAAATATTTTCTCAAAATATTCGTAGTATAAATGCTAATTTCTTTGGGTTACTTACATTGCTGGAAAGAATTAGGACTCCGTGCGATATTATAGTACTCTCCGAATGTTGGCTGTCGTGCAACGTAAACATCCCAACTCTTACAGGATATAATTATTATAAAACTCTAACAACTTACAATCAAAATGACGGTGTAGTCGTATACGTGAGGGAATCTTTGTTAAATATAAAAGTCTGCGAGCCCAAAATATCTGAGCTTAACTGCTTGCTGGTCACCAGTGTAACACTGACTTTGCTGTAGTTTGTATATACAGACCATACACGTTTAAAGATCTTTTAAAAATTTTGGCAGACTTAGATAATAACCTTTCTGAACTTAAATCTTATTTGAATATTTTTATCATAGGTGATATAAATATAGATATTTCTAGTAATCTTTCTACAAACGCCTTAGATTATCTTGAATTATTAGCCCATCATGGCTGTCTACCTGGTCATAACATTCCTACTCACGACACGACTTGCCTCGATCATGCCATTTTAAGGACGTCGTATCATGCCAAGTCATTAGTCTTAGACTCAACTGTTACAGACCACCATACCGTTATACTTGTTTCATCCATGAAAAGTAACATAAATACGCCACCGAGTTTCCACATTAAACTTGATAAAGATAAACTTTCTCTTGACTTAGCAAATACTAATTTCAACTCAGTTTACACTACTAAAGACCCCAACGTAGCAACTAATTTTTTAATTGATTCTGTCCGTCAATTGATCTCAAATAACTCTAAAACTATTTTCATATCCCGCCGCCGCAGGCCCATTAAAGCTTGGATAACTCCACAAATATTGAGATGTATGAGACATAGGGATAATCTTTACAAAAAGTTAAAAAAAGACTTGCAAAATCAGGACTTAAAAACGTCATATAAAAGGTATCGTAATTTTTGCACAAATTTACTAAGAAAGGCAAAAATTGACTTTGAAAAACTGGAATTTGCAAAAGCTGGAAAATGCCCGAGAAAAATGTGGAACGTTATTAAAGGTAT
The DNA here is from genome assembly GCA_019049475.1 of Eueides isabella. Taxonomy (NCBI): domain Eukaryota; kingdom Metazoa; phylum Arthropoda; class Insecta; order Lepidoptera; family Nymphalidae; genus Eueides; species Eueides isabella. The sequence continues at coordinate 5,470,512 of CM032385.1, forward strand.
CACAAACATAGGGAATTCTCAATGTCCTGCTAGTCAACTCTTACAACTTAATGAAGATGAAACTAAATCTGTAGACACCGTAAATAAATATTTCGCTAACATTGGGAAACAACTCGCAGGAAAAATTCTCCCCGATCATGACCCAAATTTATTCTTATCGACTCCACCAGCGAATTCTTTTGCACTATTCGAGACAAACGAGTCTGAAATCGAAAATATTATTATAGCATTAAAAAACAACACTGCAGCTGGTTGGGACGGTATATCGAGTAATTTTCTAAAAAAACACAAAGACTCTTTTGTGCCTTTGATTACCTATATAGCAAATCTCAGTCTTAGTACTGGCATCTTTCCTCAACTGCTCAAAAACGCTCTAATACATCCGATTTTTAAATCTAGTGGCAGTAATAGTGTTGAATGTTACAGATCATCTCCATTCTACCTGCTGTATCTAAAGTTCTTGAAAGAATAATATATTCCAGACTTGTTACATTTTTGGAATCCCAAAGTCTCTTGTCTAAAAATCAATTTGGATTTAGAAAAAATATCTGTACTAATGATGCTGTTCACTCCTTGACTTCCATGATTGCCAATTACTTAGACAAAGGTAGGAATTGTGTGGCTCTATTCTTGGATCTCGCTAAAGCTTTTGACACAGTTTCGGTTCCTATCTTGCTATCTAAGCTTGAAGCTTTAGGCATCAGAGGAATCCAGCTTTTTCTTTTTAAAAGTTATCTTACTAATCGTTCACAACAAGTCAAAGAAGACTCTGCAATAAGCTCCGAAATATATATTGAATTTGGGGTGCCCCAAGGCAGTATCCTTGGATCAGTTTTATTTTTAATATACATAAACGATTTGTGTAACTTAAATCTCCGAAATGGTACAATATTTTCGTATGCGGATAACACAGTTCTGTTATTTTCCTCATGCTCGTGGCAGGAAACTTATCATTTGGCTCAAATTGGCTTTGATTCTGTTAGAAGTTGGCTAAATAGCAACTTGCTCACATTAAATATGAATAAAACCAAGCTGATGAATTTTGCTATTCGGAATCAGAAGCCTTCGATTTCTGATATTTATAATATTACTTACGTCGATTTTAAAGGCGATAATAAATTAACGAATAAAGTAGTGGAAAGTGTTACTTCTGTCCCTTATCTTGGCGTTATTATAGATAACAATCTTACTTTTAAAAAACATATTTTAGAATTGTCTAGTCGTGTACGTAAACTTACATTTGTCTTTAAAAAATTACGTCAATCTGCCACTCCTCCCATAACTAAAATAGCCTACAAAGCGCTATGCGAGTCTATACTCAATTATTGTATTACGACCTAGGGCGGTGCTTCTAAAACATCCCTATTACTAGTAGAAAGATCACAAAGGGCTCTGCTCAAGGTTTGCTACAATAAACCTCGTTTGTATCCTACAAGAAAAATTTACGAATTGAGTCAAGTTTTAACTGTGAGGCAACTATTTATTTTAGCTACCACGAGTAAACAACATTCTTTAACTACTTTCAACCCTAGCGTAAGTCGCAGAAATGATATAGTAGTGCCAACGACATTAACCAATACTTTTTTCAGTCATAAATTTTTTATCTTTTGTAAATGTGCGGTCCTACCGCACATTTACAACAGTCTTAATAAATTTCTATCCTTGTATAATTTAAATAAGTCTAGATTAAAAAAAGTTGTAACCAATTGGTTGCTAAAACAATCTTATACAGCGATTGAAAAACTATTTGAAATTCCTAGGTAACATTATATGAATAGATAAACACTCACAACACACACACACACACATATACACACAGACGATGCTCACTATCACAATTTCGCTTTTACTGTTCCTACATAACTTGATTTATGGTGAAAAACTTTAAATTACCTATATAATATGTATGTGGCCTTTTTTTATTACAAATTCATAATGAGGTGGAGACCTGGTGACCTGTAACACGGGTTTCGTACCTATCACAGGCACCAGCAACCCACAACATGTTATTGTTACAATCTGCTTTACGTATTGTATCTTTTTTACCTTACAATGTTGTGGTTGAAATAAAGAATTTTTATTTTATTATTTTAATCTCTGGTAATAAGGCAAAGCGCGGTGTTGAGTTCCGCCACTCAACATGCAATGCCTCAAATTCCGCAGAAAGTGGGGAACGGAAGTAAAACAGTGTCTTAACACTAGGTTCCCGGGTTCCCTCTGCTTACCCAGCCTCGTGCGGGATACAGCGTGAAGCCGAGTAACTCTATAAAATTTAATATTAATTATTATAATATTTATCTTTGCAAAGTAAATGACATTGTAGTGTTCAGTCACTCAACACGTAAATCTAGAGAAAATGTGTATATCTAAAAAAATAGGAAAAAGAGTCGAACAATTTAGCAGCTAAGTTACGAAAATTTTCCTACTTATGCGCCATGTTAATACATTTCTTTCCCATATTACGTCTACAAAACGATAAAGATACATTACTATCGTAGACGCTATGAAGGAACACATAACTCACTGTCGCCTTTTATGATAATTGAATGATGTAAGCATTAGAAAAAATATTTATATAATATAACTTTGTGTTGTAAAAATCAAGACCTAGTATTTTGTAAAAATATAGCTTAAACTTTATACTAAATAAACTAAATTAGGTGGGCTATAAATATGAAAATTTATGGATAGTTGTTCCGTTTACACGTAAAATGTACTGAATGGATTTAGGAAAATTTGTACGACAGAGTAACTCATATGCAATTTTTTGTATTTGTTTAGCTTTAAGCTGTATCCAGCACATAGCAGACATAGCAGGCAGAGGAAGCCTAGGAACCTTTGGGGAACATTGTGCTTCCCACATCCAGCCGATAAGTTTGTAAATATTTTTCTCTACAAATAATATTAATTTTGTCTTTTTGTTTGTTTGTATTGGAAGTTCTGATTTTGTGCCAAATCACAACTATACGATACTCTATAGGTTTTGACACAAAATCCATAAATGTTAACAGTGACTTAAACTTTTATCTTTCTGTGTTTGAATGAATACCATAATCTCAAGATAAATATTTTAGACAGGCGGATGGACATCAATGTGACCTCATATAGGGATTATGTTCCAAAAAAGTAATACCTTTTTTTAAATTTTATTAAGTAAAACTAAGTGGAATAAAGATAAAAATCCTTTTGCACTTTATGTCCATTTCAATAGAATCAAATATGCATAAAATAAAAATACACGTTTGTCTTGCATTACAGTGAAATATTTAACATCTGCGAAACATAAAATGCATGTGACTTCAAAGAACTTTGTATCGAGTGCGAAATTCTTTTGAGAATAGCAATGTGCGAATTTTGCATTTGAACATCTACAAATCCTGAGAATTTGTATTCATCTAATTTTACTATAATTTTATAAAACTGATTTATTAATGCATCGATTTCAAAATGTAGTCTAGAAAATAATAAAAAGTCAATAAAAGCATAGACAAAAGTCTCTCATTATTAAATAACTTATTACACCTATGTCTTTACTCGGCTCTTATGATCCTACCTGCACTTGTTGTCGCCGTTTATATATTTATTTATCTTTTCATTTTTTTGTTAAAAAAATTACTTACAAAGAAAACCTAACACAGTAAGGTCGCAGTTTTTTCAGTATAGTTAAGAAAAGGCTGGTTTTAGATTATAATTTCTATAAAACCTGCCTTAATGCGAAAGCAAAGTTTCGTGTTACGGCAGATCTTATGAATTTATTTTTTGTAATCGGTACTTAAAGAGGTTAAACGAGATGTGAAATTTGTAAAGGAATTGCATTCCTTACGTCTATCCACTTGAGAAAATCGGTTGCGTATGTTTAGATTTTTTATTAAAGTATCAGCTTACTCCGGATTCGTTATTGAAATTTGATATGTAAATACTTATTTCTTTTATATAACGCTTAGCTCTTTTTTCAGTTTCAGATATCTTCAATAAAAAAAAGTAAGGGATGGGTAAACAAGATTTCCCAGCTTATGTTAAGATGTTCCGTTTTTTACTTCTTGCCTAAGTATCAAGTCTGTATGTTTAGCGATTTGATTAAGCGCAACGTTTTCTTTTGCTAGCAGAGCAAAAAATGAAAATCATTTATTCGTCCGAGAGAGCATTGAGCCCACAACCGCCGCGTTTAGAATCAGACAATGCGCCACTGCACCACGGCTGTTTAAATTTATAAGGCATTTAAGATAAATATAAAGCTTATTCTTGATTTGGTGTTAATTAGTGATAACGGTTACTAAATTAATTGCGTAGTGTTAAAGCTCTATACATACACTTACATTTACACCGCTCGGAAGTGACTTTGTATATACGTATATATAGCGAAAGGTCGCTCACTTATCTTGAAATTTCAGAAACTATATGTGCAAGAAGATATTCTTTTGTGGAACGTACATACTACATAAGAGAGGATTTCCAATAATCGATTTTAATTTTTTTGGGATATACGTGCTACCTGAAACGTCTTTTTTCGAAATTATATCTATAAGGGTAAGGGTAAAGCGGCCTTCAAAAACCCTTTTAGGTAACACTTGACCTTGACAGTGGGGAACGGAAGTGGAACGGAGTATCTTAACATTAAATTCCCAAGTTCCTGATGACCTGAGATGAGTTTTGAGAGAGTAAATATACTCTAAAATACACCCTTACAAATATCTAAGGGTGTATTTTTGGGGTCTACAGTTTGTATAAAACTTCGAGACTGCAAGTGCTAGGTGTCCCAAATTTTGCTTTAGTAATCTTTTTGGAAGGAACATATTACCTGAGATGGGATTTTGCGAAATTTGGCCTACTGTATTTGTGTTTAAGCGTTGAGAGATTGTAAGAAACTACGTTACTGCAAGTGCTAAGAGACTAAACTTTGTATAGATATTTTTTTTTCTGGACGTACGGCCTACCCAAGACGAAAATTTTCCAGATTTGGATTCTTAAGAAGACCCTTTTGAGAGACTTATGGGGTTGGCGGTTAGAAGAAACTTCTTAACTATAAGTGCTAGTTGATATTTTTCATAGGACATACTTGCTATATAAGATTTTTCATTCAAAAGACAATAGGTCCTGGGCCGAAATGGAAAATTTATCTTAAGTGCCACTTTATCTTTCGCCGTGTGATTCTGGCTTAGAATAGGATCATCCTGGTACTGATGGTGTCGCAAGAGGCGACTAAAGTTCGTGTAGGAGAGTCACGTTGTCAGAAATGGCAACACACATGGGCAAACTTGACCGGACGGACCATTACCACCCCCGGCATTTAAAACCGGCGTTAAGTAGTGGCTTTGGCCACTGCGTTTCGCATTGGGTAGTGCCGGGCCCCGGTGCCCATCCACCTTAAAGACGGGCAACGCTTCTGTAGCTCCTCTGGCGCTACACGGGGCCGTGGGCGGCGTTCACTTACCATCAGGTGACCCGTACGCTCATTTGCCCTGTCTTGTCCATAAAAGAAACACTGGATAGCTAACTATTCATTAATCTCCAGTTTCGGTTTCGGCCAGAAAATAGCCGAAACTTTCGGCCAAATCGTGTAGCCACCATGGCCGAGCGCCGCCACTCGAGTAGTTCGCCTCTTTCATGTTTAAAATTTGTTTTGAATTTGCAATAAATGAATAATTTGATTAAAAATGTGAGGAATTCTATTAAATTTATTGACTTTTCCATGTTCGCGATTATATTTTCTGACATCGCGATATTCTTGAGACTGACCCTAGATTCGAAACTTCAATGAGGCCCCTATGTGTTTTCTCTTGTGGGCAGACCGAGCTCCGCTGCTTACGCTGTTGGAAATGATAGGCAGCTTGCGGATGTTGATACCGCTCAGCTAGTGTACTTTAGTTATTTTATAGCATATTGACCTATGAAATATTACGTTGGGGCAATGCTGCAGATATAGGGCCTGTATTTAAGTGTTAAGGAAGTAAAAAAAGAGCAGTTTGCTCCATTTAAAGCATGGGCCCTTGGGAATATGTTCATACGAATACATTTAAGTACATATATAATAATATATTACTTGTTCGCAAAAATATTTACAATTACCTAAGGAACAGTGATAGACTAACTTTTTCAAGACGAAAACAAGGAGTGTTCAACTTTTTCACTACTACTTACTTTTTATTTTAATATAATAGTAAATTTTATATGGGACATCGTTCCCGTATGTATAATAAAATTCTAGAAGTGGTTTCAGGTTTACCACTTCAACAACTAACATTGAAAGTGAAAAATATATTATAAGCTAGGCCTAATTCAATTTCAATTCAATTCAAGGCTATTACCATTATGAGAGTTCGTGGGATTATATATATATATATATATATATATATATATATATATATATATATATATATATATATATATATATATAGAGGGTTACAATATAGATATCTCCTATTTACAGCACTATAAACCCAAAGGTAATAGATTGAAGACGACTAAAGGAAGGAAACACAGGAGACATGTGTGTTGAGAGGAAATTAAAAGTAGAACGATCGACGTCCCGAAGCTCCGGTGTTAAATGGCTATAAAAGTCATATTCTTGTAACCTTTTCTTTTCTTTTTTTCTAATATATATTTCGATTGTTGCTTATATTAACTGTTCCTCGTAGGTGATGATTATGATTTCGATTTTGTCTTATTTAAAAAATAAGTTATTTATTTTGTAGCTTTATGCTGTATCCAGTATATCAGGGCAGGAAGACGAATCTTAGGAAAACCTAGTGTTAGTAATTTCGATCCCATTTAGATATTTTCGTTTACCACAAATTGAGACAGTGTTTCTTGAGTGGCGTAACTCAACGCCGCGCTTTGCTTAGTTACCAGAGGGAGAAAATTAATAGATTAAAAATATTTAATTTAATGTTTTGATTTCCTTCCCACCTCGCCCGCTTGGGTCACTGGGTCAGGACGGCGTCTACTATGAGTATCTATTTGTACATAACAAACATACAAAAAGATCACTTAATGAAGCCGTCGAAATGTTATAAGGTTGTGGTTTGTATTCTCATTCGAAAAAAATAATCATATCAATTTCTCCGTTCTGATAACAAGATAAATCGTGGCGTTGAGTTCCGCAACTTAACACGAAAGCTCACTCTTCACTCAATTTACGACACTTTCGTCTCGGAAGTTGAGTTTAAATAAGAGAACGAAGTCACTCAATACTACACTACACGCAGCATACAAACAATAGAATAAACAACTAAAAACGACAAAAGGCAATTAATAACTATACCTATTTATGTAACCAATCACCCTACAGTTAATAGATCATATTCATTAAAAGAGTACATTTCCCGAATGAAGAGTTCCCATTGGTAGCTAAGATGATATAAATTCCTTAATTAAAAGTTATAACAACTAAGTAACAAAAATGAAATGTTGAAAGGGTCTCTACAAATTCAACAACTGGGACAGAATTATTAATTTGCTGTCAACGTCATCATATTGCTATGTAAAAGATAATCATATTAATGAAAAGGAAAATCATTATTAAAAACAATCAAAAATCATAAAGAAAATATAACAACTAAGATTGTTTCATTTTCTTTCATAGTTCATTTGGATTAACAGTCGTGACCCATTTATGTTTTACAAATCTCCTTTAGAAGATTTAATTGGTTGAAGATTGTCACGACTGTTGCCCAATAGGATTGCTTTTTCGCTCTCTGTTTTCCTGCAATCGGGTTTTTGTTTTTTATTTTACACTTTTTACACTTGTTATTGGGATTAAATTAACAATTTTGTAGGTACTAGGTTTCATAGTCCACTAACAGGTTATCAGTGATAACGAACTATATATATATATATATATATATATATATATATATATATATATATATACATATATATATATATATATATATATATATATATATATATATATATATATATATATATATATATATATATATATATATATATATATATATATATATATATATATATATATATATATATATATATATATGTATTTATGTATTTATTAGCTTTGTTTTATTTGTGCTCCTGCACCACGACTGGCCTCAATTAACATTATGATAACAACCCTCAATCGTAATATAATTAAAACTAAAACTAAAAACTAAAACCAACTATAATTAAAACTAAAACTCATTAAAGGACTCTGCAACTAAAATTATCGAATTTAGGCAGAAAAGTTCAAAAAGAATCATTTAAAGTCTTCTTCGTCGTGAACATAAAATAGCTAAAGCATTCATAAAGCATATATAAAAATTAAGGCAGTAATAAAAATAAGGAAGTTCACGTGAGATATTCTTATACCATATTTATACTATATTTACCTACTAGCGTGGATGTCAGAGTGAGAATGAAGAAGAACGTGCTCAGGTGGTTTGGGCACGTCGAGCGAATGTGTGAAGAAAAAATGGTAAAAAAGCAGGCATTACCCAATTTAAAACGCAGTGGCCGAAGCTACTACTTAACGCCGGTTTTAAATGCCAGGGGTGATAATAATCCGGTCGAATCGGCCCATGCGTGTTGCCATTGCTGACAACGTGATTCTCCCACACTTACTTTAGTCGACTCGAGCCATGAACGTATGTAAAGTTTACATTAGATTTTCCCCATAGTATTTATTTGTAATTGTAGTGAAATTGTGACAGCACGAGGCGATTACTTTGCAAGGTACGGTATATTGAAAATCTCAAAACTGTAAAACATTTTAACGATACTTAACACTTGGACACAACGGCGCGAAAAGCGCTTATTATCATGTCAGAATATATTTTTTTTAATTTGAGACTTTCTTGTTTATATGGTATCACTCGATGTATATACACTGAGTATACCATCTTGATTGTCGTAATCTATTCATACCATAAGAGCAAGACACATTCAAAGTATCCCAGATAATTCTAACTGCGGGAACTCGATATAGTTACAATGTTATCATCTCAACCGTTTCATGTAACATACTTAATTTGCGCTCGAAGTTACTAGAGCACTTTGAATATGCTATGTATCATCATACCCAGTTCATATTAATCAAAGACAAAGGTAATATTGGTAATAACTAACATTATCGTCTTTCTTAATACCTACTTGTCTACACAAATGTGCATTACGAGTGCCTACAAATTTAATTAGTTTTATATACTTATATTTAAGGAAACTCAAGGTCTTTTTATGTTATTATAAATATTATTATTATTGTTATTTTACGACTGTATGTTTTTCTGAATAAACAAAAAATAAAAAATAAATAAATTATCTAGTCAGTAAGTGAAGCCGCAGGTAATATTTATTTAGACAATAAACTGTACAACAAGTATTTACGCTTTAATGAATTGAATGATTGATATCATAATAGATAATTTCATAAGTTGTTCAATTACAAAGCATCCGATCCGAACCGATATTAAGGGCAAACTCCACTAAAGCGAGCGAAATCTGATTGTACCACTTAATTAAATACCTAACTTCTAGTACCTAATATTAAGGAGGCGTGTTGTGGCACAGTGGCATTAGAGTGCGACTGTAAACGTGACAGGATGTGGGTTCGATCTCTACTCGAAGAATTGAAATAATCAATATTTTACTTTTATTATGTTTTTAGTAGCGACTTAGAATAGGATCACCCTGGTACTGATGGTGTCGTAAGAGGCGACTAAAGTGCGTGTGGTAGAGTCACGTTGCCAGTAATGGCCACACGCATGGGCAGACTCGACCGGATTGTTACCACCCCCGGCATTTAAGACCGGCGTTAAGTAGTGGCTTAGGCCACTGCGTTTCGCATTAGGTAATGCCGGGCCCCGGTGCCCCTTCCACCTTAAAGGACGGCAACGCTCCTGTAGCTCCTTTGGAGTTACTCGGGGCCGTGGGCGACGGTGATCACTTACCACCAGGTGACCCGTACGCTCGTTTGCCGTCTTTTCCATAAAAAAAAAAAAAAAAACTCAACCCCGCACTTCTTTTATTGGAGCAGGCAAATTAAAATTATTCAAATATAGCCATTCCACTGAATAGCGAACGGGCCCACAAAGTTGTCAATCAGACGCTTCTCTAAATATCTATTTATAGTAAAAATCTCGAAATATCTATTTATAGGAAAAATATACTTATTAATTCAAGAAAGCGTGATTTAAGATGAAAATCCAGATGTACAAAACATATGTATAAAATTAATGTAACAAATGTTAGAGATTTTAAATACATATAAAGATATACATATACGTATGTATGAACGTACAAATAAATAGGACGAGCGTGTTCCAAAGCTATTAATAAATCAAATCCTTTCCTATCATGTGAAGGATACAGCGTTTGAACATATTTAATGTTATCACAAAGTTTTGAAACGCGTTTAGTTTTGGTAAATTAATGGCTTCGCTAAAGCACTTATTTACTCGTATACCTTATTAATCAACTTGGATAATATTGATAAAATCATATAAAGTATCATTATAAAAAGACTCTCATGCCACAGTAGAAATCTATCAAACTATAAATGATGATGACGATGGTCATGGTTTTGATTTCCCCTTAGAATGAAATATATATACTCGTATATATTTTTCTGTACTTTATTCCCTGCGGCATACTCAGTGTCTCAAAAAATTGGCAGCAAGCACTGATCAGTGTCATGAATGTCTCAAACAATTGGTGGCCAGCACTGGCCAGAGTGTTTTGACTCTAGACTAGCTTCCCTTTGCATACTCTCATAAACGCGAAGAGGCGAGAAACTGCTTTATTTACTTATAATTCTCCAATAATCAACCTCTATTATAATGAACTCTATCTTTATTGACTTGCTAATTCTAATTCTAAACGCTTTTGTTTGAAAGCTTTTGTTCTAAAGCGCTACCCCTCAATAACTCGGTTGTCTGGTCACATAAGTTTAATCAGTTATTTGGATTTCCTAACTCTAGTTCAAGTTAAGCTACTTTTTTGGCGTGGCAGCTTTGAATATTGGATTTAACATATATGTACGTATATTATACAGCAGATGTGATTGTTTAATCTTAAGAACTCCTCGTTTGAAATCACTAAATATTTTTGTATTAGATAGCGAAATTATCAAGGAAGACCTGTATTCATATTTAGTTTAAGCACTAAAAATGTGTCATGTTACCCTCTGCCCTAGACAGCTTCTAGTATTCATTGTACTACGGAACTCATATTGTAGTAGTAAGTAGAGAGAGAGTAAAGAACATATTTTTGACACCTTTACAGCGTAGTTGCGAACTAGCGTATCTGACGAAGTGTTTTGACATTGAGTTATCTCTGCCTACTCAAGTATAAGATAACGCCTAAAACTTAGAAAAATATTAATATTAAATGGAAACCATAACTGAAAGCAATTTTTTATAAGAAAAATGTTTTCATTTTATAGAAGAAAATTTCATCATGTCAATAGACGGTAAGGTAGCCACTGTTTAAAGGCTACTTTGTTCTAAAAGCTTTGTTTTAAAAATTACTTATTGCTTAAGACTTTTGCAAAATACGTTTACTGGAAGCGGGACGATGGAATATTCATGAATGAATATTATTATATTTTCATTATAAATTTGCTTTTATGTTATTACATAAATTATACACCTTTCTTTTATAACTGTATACAAATGCTAGTTACATACACAGGGTAGGCAGAAGGAACATAGTACTAGGAAACTCAGTTCCACAATTTAAATTTAGATTTGGGTAACACGTAGTCGTGTTGAGCAGCGGTACTAAACGCTGCGCTTTGCGTTTTTGAGAAATATAGAAAATAAAGATTATTCTGTTTCCTAAGTGGTAATTTAACCCACTATTGTTAATCAATCGCAATCATTGTGGCACGGTGGCTTAAAGAAAGTTATATGTTTATAGTAAATGGATAGTAGCCAATCATTTAAAAATACTTGAACAGCAAGCATTCTTTGAAATCGTATTGATATTGGTAAAAAAAATATACTTTTAAAAAAATGTTTTAATAGAATGCGACTTACCTTATATTTGTGACAAAGATAAATGAGGTTAAGGAATGAGAAAAAGTTTTATAAAAAATGAGGTATATAAATTGATTTTTCTTTATATTTCTTAACAAAAAAAGCACAGAAAAGAGAGAGCCTATATGGATTCAGTATATATATATATCAGTATATTTTACTACAAAGAACGAAATCCTGAAGATACGATATGATATAAAAACTTACATTGTTTGAGGCCTGTCGTGGCGCAGCGGCATAAGCGTGTGACTGTAACCGACAGGTTGTGGGGTCGCGGGTGGTACAAGGCAAAACGCGGCGTTGAGTTCCGCCACTCAACACGCAATGCTTCACATTTGGCGGAAAGTAGAACGGGAACGAATGTAGAACGGAGTGTCTTGACACTAGGTTGCCAAGTTCCCTCTGCCTACCCTGCCATGTGCGGGATACAGCGTGAAGCTCCGAGTAAATTTTTATATTTACAAACGACGCAAAAGCTTAAAATAGAATAATAATAATAACGTACCGTAGAGTAAAGTAACTTCCTTATATTCGTCCTAATAGCTTGTATAGTTGGCGTTTTGGGATCAACCGTTTCACCCCTGATTTGGTATCGAGGTCGGCCTAGTTTGATTGCGTGATGAATGACGGTCGGGATTTCGTTGAAGGTACTATATTTCATACTACGCCTATAAATTAGAACACGTATAGGTAGGCGTCGTGACGCAGCCTTATAGTGTCTAACTGTAGCGCAACTATCGTGGAGTGGACCTCAAACTCGGGAGAGTGAATTATTTTAACAATTATTAATTTAACAACATAGTGTTGTGATGTAGGAGACACAAGCATGTGTCTGTAACCACGACTGGTTTGGGAATGACACAAAAAAATCAATCAAGATAATAAATTAAATATTTAATATCTTGATTGATTATTTTTTTTTCTTTGCGAGTTCGGCCAATAAACTCGATATGCCATAATTTCGGTGAAAAATGGGGAACGGAACGGAGTATCTAAAGACTAGATTTTCAAATTCCCTCGGCCTTGGTATTGTGCCGTTTGGGAGCAAAGTGTATTGATACTACTACTTGCATAATGCAGGGAAAACTATGAAGGAACAGCTTTTGTGTTATGTAACACATTTAACACCAAAACGGCTATAAAATAAAATTTTATTATGACAAAAAAAACTGCATACGAGTATAGCGTAAACATCTGTATAAGTATATGAGCGTAATATCCGAAAAGAACATTTGGTATTCATTTTTTTTGTCTAAAGGATTACTATACTATACTAATACATTTAAACCCATCATATATCCATAACACAATTCAAATATATTGATATATGAGACATGCGCATTTACGTCAAAGTTAAAAAGCTGGAAACACGTAATGATACATCATAACAAGTTCAATAATTTGCGAGCCATCACAAAACATTACAAGAGCATCCTTATTTCAAGAGTAAATGCTTAATAATTTTCTACGTCCTGGGATCTAATCCTAAAAACATTGAATATTCAGTCAGTCAGTCAAACAGCTCAGTCTGCTGTCGTTTAATATAATACGGTTGGTTAACGTAGAATGAGATGACGTGATGTACGAGATTAATCGAATTCAAAATGAAATTATTTCATATGTTTAAAAATTCCAATATTGGAAAAAAAAATACATTCTATTTGTATGCCAAATTTTGATTTAAATCGTAATATAACTCCAGCTCAAAATTTAATTTGGTCATTTTTACCACAAAACTGATAAGTACTGCAAGATTGTAGATAATGTATGTACTCGTATATATAAATACAACGTAAGCTTCATAACAACTAACGATAACAACTAAAATTTCATTTTAGCACTAAAATGCAATAGAAATTTTAAGTTGAGGTAATTTCGACGAGAGCTTTTGTCGTGTATCTTGGATACGATCTTTTGTTGTCCGCTTCATACTATTCTTTATATATATTTTATTGGTGCTTTCGGATCTTAATTTTATATAAGTTATGTTTAAGTTACACTTTTTGTACGAATTTCTTATTTGAAATTATTTAAGTAATTTGTTTCCTAGATTTTTGTGAATGATTAGAAAATGAAAAATAATTTATTATAATAATTAATAATTTACAATGATCGCGTTATAAACGCGATCATTGTAAATTATTAATTATTAAGAACATGCCATGATCTTTACAAAAAGATATCCTAAAGCCGTCACCACGGAAAGTTTATTCACTATTTTCAAATTTATAATCCAAACAATATTACTTTGCTAAGATTTTAGGACCTACAATGGAAAATGAGTTTTCTCTCATTCTGTTTCATCCCCTGAAACCTGAGCTATTTACTACTATGTCCGCCTATCACACATCAATTTATATAGAAATATACGTATGTATGTACATATGTATATCTTTCATTTTTAACGCTATATATATATATATATATATATATATATATATATATATATATATATATATATATATATATATATATATATATATATATATATATATATAAAGTAAAGATGAAAGATGTGAGAAATTCCAAAATAAATGCATATACACTTGACCTTTTAAAAAAGTGTAGGAAGAGAGCTCATACTTAGCGTGGGTTGGTTAGTAAATTTAGAACTGAATGTTGCAATGCACTAGAATAACTTAGAAATTCTCATACTGCAATTAGTTTTAACAATAGTAAAGGATGTTTCATGTGAGAGGTACTTTTCTCATCTTTTGTATTATCCTCATTCATAGTCGTAATAACCACGATGATTATGGATTCCATTTCTATTTGAATATAAGAACGCTAAAGCTTCGACTTAAGTTCTACCACTCAACACCTCATTTCTTGAATTCGTGTAAAAAGTGGAGAAGAACCTCGTACAAAAACATTGTATATTTTTTAGATAACAAATGCTCACTTTGTTTCAAGTAAAACACAAAAGCTCCTTAAGTCTTATATTATAATCGTTGTACTAGAAAATATTTTATATATATCGCAAAAATGGCAAAATTATTGATTGCGACAGACTTAATTCACGTACTACTAAAATAGATACTCATATTCATACTCATCTTCACGCTGTATCCCGCACAAGGCAGGGTAGGCAGAGGGAACCTGGGAACCTAGTGTTAAGACACTCCGTTCCACTTCCGTTCCCCACTTTCCGCCAAATTTGAGGCATTGCGGGTTGAGTGGCGGAACTCAACGCCGCGCTTAGCCTTATAACCAGAGCGAAGAAATGAAATATTAAATATTTCATTTCCTCGACTGGGAATCGAACCCAGAACCTATCGGTTACAGTCACACGCTTGTGCCGCTGCGCCACGACAGGAGACTAAAATAGATTTTAATAGAAATTTTAAAAAACCTGAGCACTTATAAAAAATCCAGTTGCAAGGCGGTCTCTTTACTAAAAAACTCATTTTTATATGCTCTAAGCATCATTATTTAAAAATATATATAAATTTACTTACGCTGTATGACAAAATAATGTACGATAGGAAAGTAAACGTGAACAAAACAAATTATCTTCATACTTTAGCGCTAAGTTATTATATCAACTTCAGTGCCATGCTTCATTATGCTATACGAGTATAGTAGCATAGTTGTATTTGCTATCTACGTAGCTTAATATTACTACGCCTTGTTAAATTTAAGTCTACCTTGGTGAAAAGTTTATACGTACATATATGTTTTTGGAAATTAAATAGCTAATAATAACGCTGATGGGATTACAAAAATGTACGATTTTTCAGCTTTGTCAGTCAGGTAGAATGACTGATACGTCTTTGCATACCTCTTCCGTACAGTATAGTGGACAGGGTCCACCGTCTTGTGTGTATATGAGTTTGTGTTCTATCTGTTGCAATCGAGCGTGACCAGAGCAGAATTTAAAAATCATCAAACATATCATCAATATATTTCGATATAAAGATGAACAATTTAAGAGTATAAACATTGCTTATTTTCTTACACTGCTATGTGTGAAATTTGTTTAAAAGTAAAAAAAACATAATTTGATATACTTGGCCTTTTGTATAAACGCTAAGAAAATAAGATATGTTTAAGATGATAATGCCATTGATACTACAAAAGCTAATTTCGGCCTTTTCGATTCTGTATTTTTAAATAAAATAAATAAAATCTTTTTAATCTGTAGGCCAGTCTGTTCAGTTATTTTTTTTTCTAGAACAGGTAGAGATATTAGGCTGAAATAAATTTCCATTATTTTTTACATACACTTGGAGCACAGAAAAACTTCTTAGTTAACACAAACAAAAGATACAAACATGTATGTAACTTTACTGCCTTTTCTTACACGCACTTTATATATTTTTGTTAAAATGTTTTCAAATAAATATGGAACCCTGAATCAGTGATACCTGCTTGTAATTGAATGGTTTTTTTCACAAAAATATATTTAAATGTAAGAATTATTTGTATCGAATTTATAAACTTTTCTGTCAATAATACTCTTTCCAACTACACCACAACACATTTTAAAGAAAAATAACTGCTTCATGTTGAAATTTATTCTACAGACGACGTTCTCAGCTTTCTCCAAGTTCCCAGCAGACATATAATATATTGCTCTCATATACCTCGCTTATAGATCGCTAAGTCCCGTAGTTCAGATTTTTCTTAAAAGGTTTTTGCAAATCCCCAAAGTTAGAAGTGAAACATAAGGCGCTGAGGTGGGAGGTTCCCTCTTGACTTAACACGTATCTTTCCCATATATTTTCTTTGATAGATTTCCATTACATTGAAGGAAACTTGTTTTATCTTGTTTGAACGATGTTGTAAATTTAAAATGGATACAAATTTATCCCGAATGCAGCAGAGTAGGCAGAGGCCAATTTTATGAGAAAGTGCATGTTAAAAGACGATGTTGTATTGAATAAAAAATATCCTAGAAACAAAATGATAATGGTATATTAAATATTTTATTAAATTTTTCATATATTATAATAAAAGTACTAACAAAAAGAAGACTTCATGACCTGAATAATGAAAGATAATTTTAATTAATAAAGGCGTCTAGTTTTAAGTTGATTTTATAAGAATTTTATATTTTTTTGAGAAATTATATACGCTCTAAGTGTCACACACAGAATAAATGAGATGGTAGTGGGTTCGATCCCCACTCGACGAATTATTTTTTTTCCACTCTGGTAAACAAAGAGCGTTATTTTCAACGCGAAATATCTAAAAATTTGGGAGACGTGGAAACGGAGTATTTCCATTTTGAAGAAATAAGCGTGATAGAACTGCTATGCGGGAATAAGCGTGACCCTGCATTTTTTAGAACAATTATTTTTATAATTTGTTATTATTGATTTTTTATTAATATTCAATTTAATAAGGAAATAAGTAGGAATAAGGTTTTCGGTTTTTCATCTTATTCTGTTTTGATAAAAAGTCTGCATATAAACTGTTATCAACGATTCAACGGTTGTGTGGTCGAAACGCTATTTTGTGAATTTTTACTTCAGAGCCGTTTGCATTTCCAAATTTTCGATAATCATAATTTTAAGAAAATCAGACCGACTTAGATCATATTTTAACATATATTTATATTTTTTTTATATATTTATATATTTTTCTGCATGTTACTAATGTGTTTGTATAATTATACCAAATATATGTTTTTTCTTGCAAAATTAGTGACGCTTAACGCAAACGCTTTTTTTTATATGTATAGCGAAGTATAAAAGATTCAAGTGGGTCCTTAAATGCATGTGGAAAGTGAACTGTTCTTATTATCATTGTCATCAACTCCGCCTTTTGAAACTCAATGTTGGACATAGGTAGACGTCACCTAAAAATCTCCACACGATCGGCCATGTGCCAGGATCGGCTACCTGCAACGTCGGTATACCTGGTCGAGGGTTAATCTGGAGGACCTGCCTATCGAGTTCCGCTACTCAGTAAACGTTCCTCCACAATACCCATCGGTTGCCACTTAAGCTTATCAATTCCACCACCAATGTCGGTAGCGTTTTATTTTCTCTAGGTGTCTTCATTTCTGATTCTATTATATATAAACCGAGCATTGTTCGTTTGATATTGTATGATATGTGTATTATTATATGACACGTGTATCATGTACTGTCTCAAGATGAAAATTTTTGAGAAATGTATGTTAAACTTGTCAAAAACTTTCATCTTGAGATACTAAGGTATTTTGGACGCGAAGATTTATCATAACTTACCGATCCCTGTGCATCCAGCTGTATCTGGTCAACTACTTCTGCCTTTCAATAATAAATCGTGGTATTATAACTTAAGTCATTTATAAAAAAAAAAACAATTAAATTATAACAAGCATTTAAATATGGCTGTCGCACAGTAAGTCGCACAGTAATCGCTATCGAGATAACCGTTCAACTCCCACCAGATATAAATTAAATAAATTTAACTTTGTTTTAATACTTACATGTGCGTGATGAGCAATTTTATAATTATATATTTTTTTCAGTTTCACTGTTTCTGATGCTTTATATTGTAAGCTTGTTGAGTGGCCGAGCTCTACGCCGCGTTTTTAATTTTCAAGGTGAAAATTAGTAAAATTTTTACGTAAATTCGTGAACTCATTTTAAACGAACTAGATGATATCAAAACCTAATTTCTCCTTTCTTACATTTTTTCAATAATTATTGTTGGTCTATAGAAAGCACTCTATAAGTTTGGATCACATGGTGAATTTCGACAAAATACAACAAAATATATAGCATAACCGCTCATATATTGTGATTGCGTTGAATTAGACGCTTAAATTTCTCTTTGCTTTAAGAAATCGTATATTTAGATATGTAGAATAATTTCAATACGATATTTTCACACGATCTAAAGATAAGAAATGTTTTTTAAAGGAAAAAACGTGCTAATAGGTGGACAAAAAAGTATACCATATATACGTTTCTGATTTTGTTTCTATAAGGACACGAAACCCTTAAAATCATTAAATAAAAAATATTGGATAAATATATAAAATATTACACAGATTACATTCGAACGATAAATAAGCACACCGACATGTCAGCATTAAGTTTTAATTGGTCGCCCAAACTCGTTGGAACTAGATGAAAGCGATTTACATGTAAATTTATATTTTGATTACTTTATTCCTATTTTCAAAGGTACTGACTGGCATGGTCCGAATAAACATAACTGTCACGTATTAATGTTGGACACGAATAAATTTGAATTTTCATATTGCATCTTAACGAGATATAAAAAGTCCCCTATCCTTATTTCTGAGCGTAGTTTTCTGTAATTTTTGTGAATTTTCTAGGAAGAGTAGATGAGTATTGTAGTTATTAGGAAGATATATATATTATTTTAAATGAAACACTTTTAAACGGATTAATCGCGTATATTGAATGGTAAAAATTTTTGGAAACTTTCCACCACCTGGGACCCACTATTAAAAAATTTAAAATCCCCAGCACACCACACTAGAGGACCAGATACAGTTAGCTCATTCTGCAAGAATCCAGGGCAGTACGCGAGGCAATTGAGGAATCGTTGGCGGTAGTTTGATATAATAATTATATCAACTGACAGACAAATGCCACCTCAGTCTACCCGTGACCACGGACTACTGTAAAGTGTTCGAAACGTCGGGTTTCCAAAAATGTTTACCATTCAATATACGCGATTAATCCGTTTAAAAGTGTTTCATTTAAAATGTATAACAATCGCGAAAATCAAAGACATTATTATATATATTATTGTTTTTTTTTTTTTGAGAGAATATATACTATAGTTTTTTTTTCTAAAAGACTTGTTTTTGAGTGATGATATTATGATACAAAATTGTAGGAATAAAGTCAATCTTATGAAACTTTTATTTTTTATTTGTTTTAGTTTCACGCTGTATCTCGCACGAGGCAGGTTAGGCAGAGGGAATCCGGGAACCTTGAGTTAAGACAATCCCCCACTTCCGTTCCCCACTTTATGATTACATATTTACCTTTTCAGTTTTTACTTTCCGCATTGAATTTTGCTTTGCAATTAAGGCATTGTGAGTTGGGTGACGGAACTCAACGCCACGCTTTTTACACTTTTTTAGAGAAGAGACATAAAAATATGAAATATTTCATTCCGTCCCCTTTACAGTCGCACGTTTGTGTCCCGCGCTACTACAATCCTCAAATATCTCATAATATAGCTTTTCTGCGCTTTAAAACTTTACATTGGCTCATCGGTTAAATTATAATATACATATACTTTTTAAATGTTAAAATATTTAATATCACGGTCAGAAACCACTTTTATAATTAGGACTTTTAAATTAAATTATACATTACGCTTATCATCCGAGCATCCAACTATTAATATTTGGCTTTGTGAATTTTCAAAAATGAAATATTTCATACTCGGCTATGAAACATTTATTTCATTTCATGAAGAGTAAACCTACATTTAGTTAGTAGATTTTAGTTAGAACTTGTTTACAATTACAATAATATTATTTTTCTTTCCACGTAAAGCTATCCCTATGGAATCTTATATAAAGATACTTCCAATTTCATAATGAACTAAACTTCGACCTCCGTCTTATTACGGTCGAGTGAGAATTGAATTCAAACTGCCACAACAATAGTTTAACTTTGTGCCGCTGCGTCTCAACGTTTTCTTTTTCTTGTTATCTTTGATTTTGGCTTAAGTGGAATATCAGAATAGGGGTTTAGACACTCTATTCTCTACTTCCTGGTTTTCTATAGTCAATCTGTAGAAGTATTAGAGCGATATAATATAGAATAATATAAATGTATATCAATATTCCATACGAATTAAAGAATTTAATTAATATGTACATGTTTATCGTTTCAACCTGTCAAAGACTATTTTCTACAGTTAATATAGTAAAAAACATCTCTCATAGAGGACGAGGAAAATAACGGAGAAAAGTCAAATTTTACTTGGTGTTAAATTTGATTTTGTCGTGTCAACAGAGTAAAATCGTTTTGTTCTTGCCGCTGCTTTAGTCTACTAGGAGGACTAGAAGAGAACCACCGGATTGATTAACACTAACATTGAAATCAACTATCAACTCTTTTGAATAATTTTAATAACTGTGATTTAAATAAATTATGTGAATCAAAATAAATTTTCTTTCCATTACATTTCGTTTCCATTAATACACTCAACGCCTGGAACTTAACACCGCGCTTTGCCTAATTAAAAATATTTAATGAAAATATTTAATGTTTCATTTTCTTAAAAGGGAGTCGATACCACAACCTGAGGTGTTCGCAGTAACATAATTGGGATGACAACAAAGAGCTTAGTCTAAGTTAATCGCTTTACTTGTGGGCGTTTTCAAATGCGATACCTCATCGCTAATTATGCACATAAATTGACAACCTACGCATTTAAGTTACGTGTATAAACGCCTATACGATACTAAAAATAATATTCAAAATCATCAATTTGATGCCGCTGGATAAGTAGGAAATCTTGGATTTTCTAATGTAGCGGTTAACTTTTTATATATATTTATTAAATTTATTACAGTTGTGTTATATAACATTCATTTATATTTATTTTATAATAATTGACCCAGATCTACCTACGGCTGGATCCATCTGCAACTGAATATCCTCCTATAACTGGCCTACGTCGTGCATATTGACTGAGGCTTTTCATAGTTGATGACTACCAGCAAGAGCTGTTTATTGAATACTTTGACTATATTTAACTATTAGTGATATTCCACACCTAGGAAAGAAAATACTTAATTTAAGAGCATATAAAAATTTTACATAGCAGGATTTAACCCACAAACTACCTTGGAAACAGTCCAAGCTCTCTGTCCTAAGCCATACTTTCTTATCAAGTTATGTCGAAATTCTTATACGCTTATTACTACTTATTTTATGTTGTTAACATTTATGTGGGGTGACTTTTACTAATTTCCGCTATCCAAAGACAATTCGTTACGTTTATCGTTTGGCGAAAGGGAATGCTATTTATTAAATATTTGTACTATTTTTGAACACTGGAATCAAATCGCTTAGCGCTAGGGTACAGAATAAAGACACCGTTCAATAAAGTTTTATAATCTTTAGGCAACCTCCCTGAAGGGTGCCCAGGCACTTGTGAGTTGTAATCTTATTTGCTTACTTCGCCCAAAATCTGGTTGCGTAGAATACGATGGGCTCCATAATGGCGACATACGAGATTACTCGTATATCTTCCTGATTATCTATAAGTTCTGGATCCATTTTAATTTTGCTGATCTTTGATAATACATCATCCCTTAAGTGATTCAGCATGGTATATAGGACATTTTTACTATAGCGCCTTAGGAAATCTGTTCTTCGCTTTCAGGAGTGATCACCATCCTACCCTTGTTTCAATGAAACGACGGCTATATAAATATGATATAATCGTCGTTTTACGGAAACCCGTCACATTAGTATGATTGCTCTGGACACTTATTTCCAAGAGAAAGGAACAATCTATCCCCACTACCTTTTCGCAGATATCAGCCGGGAGACTGTCACGAACTGAAGAATTCTTAAAGAAAGACTTTCAGACATGCATGATTAAGATCATCACATGTATATGGGTCACATCACACAGTGGATCGGTTGAGATCGTCTTTAAATAAGCGTGAGTGAAAATTGAGTTTTTAGTGACATTTCTCAGTACATTTTTGACAGTTAGCTCTTTAGTTATAAAAAATCTAATTATTAGATTTATTGTAACCTTTACTTTAAGATTCCTTCAGAACTGCATTGAATATTATGTGGTATTATGCTCCGATTTGTCAACACTTTCTTCATCCCTCCAAATCTAGATTTATCCGAGCTCGTCACGCATGTTATTATATAAACAGTGCTCTTACTCACTCTTATCTCATTTACAACATAGAAAGTGGGTTTATTATCAACAATGAAAACTTTATCTATGTCGTCCAGACGCCCTTCTAAGGTCTCACCTCGGTTGTCTTCGTGTTCGCTGTCTTATAAATACTTTTATCAATATATCTTTCAATATTTAATAATCCCCATGTATAGCTAGAATTGTTTGTCAGCCTTGCACTAAATTCCGTATATAGTACTTAGGAAGATATAAAAAACCTGGTCTCTTGACTCTGTAGTCATTTTTTCCGTCTGAATTCGAGACATCATATATTGTGTGGAGGAACTCTATTCTAAAATGTGTTACTAAAGTAGATTAATGAAAATATTTAACTTTCTCTAATGGTAATTCAACCCAAAACCATGACATTAACAATACCATTACAAAATAAAAAAGAATATGTTGCAAAATTAAAACAATATATTTTATTAAGATTCAAATATTATTGCTGAAAATAACCAAAATAACTTAATCTTGTTTTTCTCACTTTAGTAAATCCTTTAACATGATTGCAAAGGAAAAAAAAGATAAACGAAGGTCTCACAATCGGACAGAAACATTTTGCGCAAGTCAATTTATATTTATGACGCTGACTGTGTAAGTCCCAATGGCATTTTCATGGTAATGACAAACCTTCGAATTTTAACTGTGAAATAAACTCGCTGCCTACAATTTATCTGAAATTGAAAGTTACTTTATACAGAAAAGCTAGCGGCTCGCACGCGGCTTTGCCAGCTTGAGTTGTACGAAAAATGGTTAATTATTTCTGTATCGTTATCAGTAGTGTTATAAACCAAACACTCACTTAGGTAGTTAATAGAAATGATGTTTGCATATTCCATATCTACTAGGGCCGTAGAAACTCATATACAGTAAACTCAGTTCATCCACTTTTTTATGGAAAAGACAAAACAAAGGAGCGTACAGGTCCCCTTATGGTGAGTGATCACCGCGTCCTACGGAGATCAGCCTTGTCTTACAACAATACAAAAAGACAAGAATTTTAAATTACTTTTATGTACTTTAATAGTCCGGTAAATAATTATACCAACCAATATACTAACCCATACATATTTTGCACAAACAAAACACATTTTTGAAGTGTTAATCCACACTTAGTAAAGGACGGTTTCCAAGAGGCGCGGGCTTAAATTCCGCTAGGTAACATTTTAATGGAAGAGACGGCAACCGAGCGTACGGGTCACCTGATGGTAAGTGATCACCGTCGCTCACGGCCCCGAGTAACTCCAGAGGAGCTACAGGAACGTTGTCGTCCTTTAAGGTGGAAGGGCCGTTTACTACAAAAGTATTAAAAGTATTTAACTAGTCATTCTTCCCTTACTTCGCCTGGGTTTTTTTAGTGTATATATATATATATATATATATATATATATATATATATATATATATATATATATATATATATATATATATATATATATATATATATATATCTCTAAGCTGTTACTGAGATTATAAAGGATATATATATATATATATATATATATATATATATATATATATATATATATATATATATATATATATATATATATATATATATATATATATATATATATATATATATATATATATATATACTAATACTGCTACGGTACAATCGACCTTTAGGGTATCTAATTAATAAATAATATTAAACTACACTATGTTTAGTTGTATAACTTCACTGAGTGAATGGAACTAGTGAAAATATTTAGGTAAACTCAACACGTATCGCTTTGAAACTGTTGCAATGCGAAAGAAGAAATCAGATTGCGCTAAGAAAGTTTTGCTATATCATAAATGTGAAAAGTTAGTCAAAAGAAAATCGCAGGTCTTCCTACTGAAGGAAAGAATGTAATGGTGTATTTTTTATTTGTTTCCGCTTAAGCAACTTGAGATAATTTTTGTATGTAAATGTACCTTTAAATAAAAATTTATTATATTGAGGCCTGTTGTGGTGCAGCGGCACCAGCGTGCGAATGAAAACGATAGGCTGTGGGTTCGATCCACACTCGAGGAAATGAAATATTTAATATTTTCAAATTGAATATTTAATGTTTTCATTTCTTCGTTCTGGTAACAAGGCAAATATATAAATGGTGTAGATGTATGGTATAGGATAAATACCATTCTTGAGGGATTTCATTAATTTAACAAAACCGAAAACCATTCCTTTATAATCTCAGTAACAGCTTAGAGATGTTAAAGATTGTAGAATTTTGACAAACATCCCTTACCACTCTTAACTTGTTAAAACGTAACTTATTAATGTGTAGCGAAGATTTGTAAAAATCTTTTTAAGAAATGCTTTCGACGAGAAATTCGACATTGCTTAGATGCACGACATTGCTCAGAGCACTTGGACGGTTTCCAAGAGGTTCAAAAGGCAGGTTCAAATTCTACTACTGCTACGTTCAAATCATTATATAATTATTATTATGGTTGAAATGACAATCTTATCAAAAAGAATAGAGTAATTCAGATTAGTAAACATATAAATGCGGTATTTATGCAGGCGAAGCCGCACGTGGATGGCTAATTTATAAACATATGTCAAGAGGTTGTCGTGGCGCAACAGCACAATGTGTCGATTTCCTTTACATTTCCATTCTGGAACGACACTATTCATAAGTGCTCTTTCACAGTAATGCAAAGTTCGGCTCTGAATTCCATCCAACATGCCTCGAGAAGTCGGTGGGAACTGCGAAACATAGTGCTAAAGCACTCTTAGCAATAAATGTCCATAGCCTACCATATTATATGCGGGATACAGCGAAAAACCGATAGTTTAATATAAAAATATATAAAGCAACTCGGACGAACAGGAGTATAAAACGAACAACGACCGTTACAGGTTCGGTTCCCGCTCAGAGAACAAAATTATTTCCATTTACTTTGGTAACGGTGAGTAGGGCACGGGTACCTTTGCTCGATAATCTACTACTTCTATATACTTATATACTTTATATTACCTAAGTCTATTTTTTTCATAAAATATACTCAGAAGCGGCCATTCACATATATAACATTATGCTGGTTAAGCAGAATAAATGTTGTTCTTTGCTTGAAAATAGATACTATATAGTGAAAACTCCTTTTCTAAATCAAAATAAAGTGAGATTGGTTTTTTTTGTATATTTCTTGACTAGACTACTTCATGAGGCCTGTCGTGGCGCAGCGGCACAAGAGTGTGACTGTAATCGACAGGTTCTGGGTTCGATCCCAAGTCGAGGTAATGAAATATTTTATATTTTCAATTTAAATATTTAATGTTTCATTTCTTCGCTCTGGTAATATGGCAAAGCGCGGCGTTGAGTTCCGCCACTCAACACGCAATGCCTCAAATTCGGCGGAAAGTGGGGAACGGAAGTGGAACAGAGTGTCATAACACTAGGTTTCACTTCCGTTCCCTCTGCCAGGGCAGGGTACTGCCAAGTGCGGGATACAGCGTGAAGCTAAAAAAAAAAATTATTTATTTCATACTGTACTGAATTGCCCCAATTTCAAAATAAAGCACAATTAAATTTTAAACAAACAAAATCAAATATTTTGTAGTACATTAACAAAAAAATCGTTAACACACATTCAATAAATATTCGTCATTAACTTTTTGAATTATTTTGGTTTCAAAACTAAAATGTATGATTAAATCGCATCTGAAATGAAGAAGGTTTTCCAAAGTGTTTATTTTGTGTGATGCTGAACAAGTCCCCAGCGAATGTTCTTCGTTTATGAATACTGCATGAGATGTTAAGCTTTGCATTTTAGTATTCTGAGAAATATAGCGAGTACCGACGTATAAGTAAACTTTATACTTCAAAATAATGTGTCAATTTGATGCCAACGTTTCATGTACACGTGTAACTTTCATTAACTACTTGAATAGTTGATAGTTAGATAGTTTAAATATTTTTGTAATTCACTTTGTAACAGGGCAAAGGGAACTTGGGAACCTTGTTTCTAAGTTGGGAACCTCCCAACTTTTAGTCGATTTTGAGGCATGGCATGTAGAGTAACGGAACTCAACGCCGCACTTTGTCTTGTTACCAGAGCTAAGGAAAGAAAATATTAAATATTTCATTTCCTCGAGTAGGGATCGAATCTACTATCCGTAGCGCTTACAATCACACGCATGTGCTCCTACGCCACGACGAATCTCACTTTACGCTTTTACGCAGTGTTACATCTTCAGACATACTGACATAAGAAACAAACAATATTTTTTTATATCTTTATTATTTTGACATTCAAATCCTCAGTGTCATACATAATATTTAACTACAGACAATACGCTTGTGAGATATATTCTTATTTTGTGAATGATTAAATTTAAATTAATTTCTCGGACAAGTACTTATTTAGAACGCGTATAACAAAATTATAGTATCGAAATTTGAACCCTTGAGTTCCTTTTAGAAACTGTCCAAGTTCAAATTTTTATACATACGTTTTGTACTACCTGTCTTGTAACCTAGGTATATTTGAAATTCATTTCATACAAAATTAGCAAGTCAAAACGCCCGCAGATTTAATGTTGTAAACTTTATTTGCCGCTTCATCTAAATCTACAGTGCGTTTCCACTAGATCGTCGATCGAAACGTGAGAACTTGTAGTACAAATTAAGGCGAAAATCCAATCAATAGAAAGTTATAATCAACTTTTATAAGTTGTACTTCCCGTTAAACTACTTCAATACTGAAATTAGTTTCCGACTTGGACTTTTTTTGACAATTTATCAGCGATTTTTAGAGACACACAATTTTTGGTAGGGGTAAAGGAAATTGTTTTACATGTTCTAAGATTTCTAAGGCTTCTTTTTAAAAATTTAAACGCGTAACTCCTAAGTAATGATTGGTAATATACAATTAGGATAACCTCAACATCATAAACCTGAAGCAGCAACATTTTTAAACAAAAGTAATTTTCTAAATAAAAATAAATTGTTAAATTTTTAAATCAGCTTTTACCTAAAAATATCTA
Organism: Eueides isabella; assembly: GCA_019049475.1. NCBI lineage: Eukaryota > Metazoa > Arthropoda > Insecta > Lepidoptera > Nymphalidae > Eueides > Eueides isabella. The sequence continues at coordinate 5,498,331 of CM032385.1, forward strand.
TTATAGATGATTTTACCTTTATATGAGGCAAAAAATCATTTTTCTATATGATAAGCTCAGTTTGTGATGACCTCGTTTATAATCGCTTCACAGAGATTGCTTAAACCGCCAATAACCCTGCACGTGTCGCTACGTAAAATAATAAAAACAAGATTTAAGTCCCTTGATTGAAATTCTATATCCAAATAAGGAGTTGTTCATTAAATAGTTATAATAATTTATTTTATTTTTGTGTAAATATTTGACGCCCTTTAACGCTAACAGCCTACACGACTATTTAAAACTAAGTAAAACAAAATTTTATGTTGTCAAAAACTCTATTTCACTTTTGTTCATGTCATACAGTCATTCGCCATTACAATCATTAATTTGTTTTGAACATACAGCCAAAATATCGATTGCACCACGTTATTAGGGCGAAAATCATGGGCTACAGTACATGTGTTGATAGTACGTCCATAGAATGCTGCCACGAGGCATAGACACATAAATATATAATTACTTACAATTAAGGACTTTTCTTGTCGGATACATATAAGAAGATTAAATTTATATACTTCTTAGTCGTTCAATTGTTTTTTTTTTATTAAAAATGGAATAATACTTTAAAAAAATAAAGATGATCGTTACCTGGGTAATTCGCTGATGGTGGGACTGTGGCGCAGCATCTCACTGTAAACGCGACACGCATGGATTCTTTTCTCACTTGAGGAAATTATTTCGAACTCTACGAAAGAAGTAAAAGTTAAATACTTTTACTGCTCTGGTAGAGTTCGAATTTCACCGCACAACACTATGGCGTGGCTACCAGAGCAGAGTGAGGAAAAAAAATAATAATTAATAATTAAATATAATCTTCCCCCGAGTTGGTATCGTTCACATATATTGCATTTATAGCATCCATACGCTGTTCCTATGAACTGAAGTTGATATTTGTAATCTTAACTATATATTATTTTAAATCGTTAAGAGATTGTAAGTGATTTGAAAGCCAGACTTAGGGTTTATATTTTACGAATATTTTATTATAAGGCAAAAAACCTGTCGTAACGCAGAAAGAAACAAAAGTGTGTGATTTGGAATTGTTTCAGAAACAAAAGAGTGTGATTTGAAGTTTGTGGGTTCAATCCACACTCGGGGAAAATAAACATTTAAATCTTCAAATTAAAAATGTAATGTTGGCATTTGTTCGTAACAAGGCAAATTGCGTCGTTGAGTTTCGCCACTAACAACGAAATGCTTCAAATTCAGCGGAGAGTGGGGAATGAAACGGAGTGTCTTAGCACTAGGTTCACTAGGCACTTAGGTTCCCTAAGCCTATGCTGCCAGGTGTGAGATACAGCATGAAGCTGACTTATCTGATCCTGATATAATGAAGGAAGTGAGCTTGTTTAGTAGCATTCTAGTATGACACTGTTACTTGCTCGGTATCTTTATTCAGAATGACTAGAAAATTAAAATTGAAATGTACAATTACATAAGTTCTTTTGTTGGAATAAATAATTTAATCTCAGGAACTATTTTTTCGAATTGAGAAATAATTCTAAGGTAATTTTTGAAGGATTCTATAATTGTTATTCGTTTTGAGGTGACCCCACTGTGCAGTGTACATGCGGTCAGTTTTACCTCACTTACACAGAACATGTCGTATACATAAATCATGACAACTTTTCCAAATTCTTAGTTATTGTATTGTAATAATTAAAATGATGTAAGAATTGACATGATTCATTTATTTCTCTATTAATTTCAGAAGACTTTTTCTAAGTTTTGTATCTGGAAAACGAAAACTTGCCGCAAACAAAGTGCCGCAAACATTCAAATTCTAAAGATGATCTATTAATAATAATAGATGATACAAGAGCTTAAGCTGTTATATCATCGATATTTACCAATAGGTAAGCATACCATATAGTGGCATAGTTCGGAACAATTAACGTGATATACATAGCCATAGCATCCTTCGCTTAATAGACTATCTAACAAAAGAATTGATCTACAAATAGAACTATTTGAATAGTTTATGAGAGTACTACCACTTTAATCTTGAGATTTAAACGAACAAAACTCCTCAACTTTATACTCTACTCATTCCACTTAGCTTAACGCTGTAGCCCGCACATAGCAGGATAGGCAGAGGGAACTTGAGAACCTAGTGTTAAGTCACTCCGTTTCACTTCCTAACCCCACTTTCCGCTGGATTTGAGGCATTGCATGTTGTTACCAGACTAGTTACTACAGCGAAGTAAAGAAAACATTAAATATTAAATTTGAATATACATATATTAAATATTAAATTTGAATATATATCAATTTAAATATTTAATGTTTCATTTCTTCGCTCTGGTAATAAGGCAAAAGCGCGGCGTTGAGTTCCGACACTCAACACGCAATGCCTCAAATTCAGCTGAAAGTGGGGAACTGAAGTGGAACTGAGTGTCTTAACACTAGGTTCCCGGGTTCCCTCTGCCTACTCTGCCTCGTGCGGGATACAGCGTGAATATATTAAATATTTCATTTCCTCGAGCGGGGATCAAACCCACAACACGGTTGTGCCGCTGCACCATGACAAACCCCAACTTTATAATAAATAAAATTATAGAATAATGAAATTGAACAAATGACCCTAAAGTGAATTCCAAATATCGTACGTGCAGAATTGTTTTCTAATGTAAATTTCATCATAATACAACAGTAACTTTATATTACAATAAAAGTCAATTTATTCTTAGCTTTTTCCCCAAAAAAAAGAACTTTTGTTAAAATCATACGATAAGTCACTAGTACTGGAATATACTGTCGAAGTTTCTTTTATATTGAACTGCGATAAACTTTTGTCTCCCATAATCTTTTGCTTACTTTTATTTACAGAAAATCTCCGATTTAGTTTAGAAACACGTTAAAAGTATATAATAAGTATCTGCACAGCTTGTCTTAATGCTTCTTCTTAGTTTGTATGAAGTATTATTTTTGTTTTGGATGGCACAATGGAACCAACATATTAATGCGTTAAAATTTATTGCTTTACCTGATAGTTTAATAATAACATAATTTTACCAAGTGTAATTTTATTATAATTTGGTGCAGTATGCTAATATATAATAATGAGATAGTCAGTTCGTTATTTACCATTCTATCTTAGTGATATTGTAAAGGCTTTATGCCTTTTGTAAAAGTAAAATGTATGGGAGATAACCATTAAAAACGATATTTACGAGTACTTTATCAAAACATTAAAAATAACTGGGTCTGTGACATGAATATTTAAAAAAAAACGTTTTTTGCCAATGTAAAATATGTATTTATTAATTTATAGCTTTATATGAAACTTACACAGATTCATATGCAACGAAAGACAATGTTCAAGAGGCGACCTTATTTATGGCTATGTTTCCCATATAACTTCTACGGCAAAAGAAACAGGTATTAAAAATAACAGATATGTGGTGGAAGTATAAAACGTAATCGAGTAACAAAATAAAATTCTAAGCTATTTTATAGACTAAAAATATATGCTATTCAATATATTAGTTATTTGTTTTCATAGAAAAGACAAAACAAACCTGTACACTTACGGGTCACCTGAAGGTAAGTGAACACCGCCGTCCACGGCCCTCTTGTAACACCAGAGGAGCACAGATTCGTTGCCAGTCTTTAAGGTGGACGGACACTGGGGCATTCTAACGACATCGTAAGTACCAGAGTGATCTAAGTCGGATTTACACTCACAGTTACTGACACATACATACACACAGTCACATATACTCACAAATACACACACACACATAGATAAATACAAACACAAACACACAAAAAACTCAAAATACATACTATGTATGACGAGGAAAAAAGAAACTATAAATTTGATATAAACAGGAAATTAGCCTAGGCTGTGGTGTGAAGAGCTAAGGTTGTCTGCTAAAAGATAAAGCTGTTCTGTAATTTTTTTACTTGTCCTGTAAATGAATGATCAATATTTTCCTCTTGTGTTTAGGAATGCTTACCGTTACGTGATGATCGAATCACAATCCTCTATACAGCGATAAAATTGTTCAAGTTTTTATTATCGATCGAAGTTTTTATTACCATCGAATATAGTCGGTAACTTGAACCTAAGTAGAAGTCGTATAATGACTTGCTTGGAAGCTTGACTGAAAACGATTCACAGATAATGTGTGCTAATGCTAAGGAAGATTTATTTCTCAACAATTTTGGACCGGTGCGAGACAAAAGAAAAGGGATGAAAATTTGAAAGGACGCTTTGAGTTTCCATGTTTGGTAAAGGAATAACCTGTGCATTTTTTCAGACATCTGGAAACTTGATAGAAGAGAAAAATAAAATTAAAAATATAAACTAATGCATGTTACGAACAACGGCACTCGAGCACATTTTAACATTATTTCATATGCAGGACCTGAAATTAAAAGGTTGAGATAGTGCAGTATGTGATAGTTAAAGAGCATTGATCTTACAAGCATTATCGATAACGTTAAATGATAAATCAACATCAATGTTGACTAAAACTGTTTGATGAGATATACCGACTCCCAGTGATTCTATAAATTTTCAGATATCCGTGGTGTGATTTAACATATTTTACCCGATGACCCTCGCTGTTGATCAGCTTAAACTTGTATTTAGCCATATTGTTATGCATTACTAATTTAATATCAGTTTATTAATATTAATAGAATATGAATATATGATTATTGAGGCCTGTCGTGGCGCAGCGGCACAACCGTGTGACTGTAACCGATAGGTTCTGGGTTCGATCCCCACTTGAGGAAATGAAATATTAAATATTTTCAATTTAAATATTTAATGTATCATTTCTTGGCTCTGGTAAAAAGGCAAAGCGCGGCGTTGAGTTCCGCCACTCAACACGCAATGCCTCAAATTCGGCGGAAAGTAGGGAACGGAAGTGGAACGGAGTGTCCTAACACTAGGTTCCCAGGTTCCCTCTGCCTGCCTTGCCTAAAAAAAATAAAAAAATGAATATATGAATTATAAAATTTTAGTCTGTACGTTTGTACATGCATATCCTGGTAATTCCTGGACGTATTTAAATTAAACCTTTCTTGTTGTATAGCTATTGAGCCTTGGTACTATTGGACAGGATCTATACTTATATGATTTTTGTAAAAAGTTAACTGATTGAAACTACTATTTACCGGTACTACAATAAGATAACATTGCAAAATCACAAAAAGTACGTAACATTCATAAATTGTAATAAGATAGTATAATTCCGTGTGATTCCGGCTTAGAATAGGATCACCCTGGTACTGACGGTGTCGTAAGAGGCGACTAAAGTACGTGTGGGAGAGTCACGTTGTCAGTAATGGCAACACGCATGGGCAGACTCGACCGGACCATTACCACCCCCGCATTTAAAACCGGCGTTAAGTAGTGGCTTCGGACACTGCGTTTCGCATTGGGTAATGCCGGGCCCCGGTGCCCATCCCCATCCCCAATCCCTCTCTAGAATATGAAAGCGGCACTAAAGAAGAATTTACCCCAGGAGGGTACCAGCATCTCTGGTGCTGGAGAATCCCTCCCTGAGTCTTTAACCTCAGGCTGCCCGTCGAATTCTGGGGAGGGCACAGTACCGCGCACTACACAAGGCAAACGAGGCGTACGCTCCACGGCAGCCCCTGCCACTCTTAACGTGGAATTTTCCAATATCAGGGGACTACACTCAAACCTGAATGCCGTCCACCACCATCTTTAGACAGCACGGCCGGCCTTGTTATTTCTGACGGAGACCCAGATTACCCGACCGAGCGACACAGCCTATCTTCAATACCCCGGCTACAAAATAGAACATAATTTCATACCTCATGCCGGGGTTGCTGTGTATGTGAGGGAGGACCTGAGTTTCCGTCGTCTTGTCAATTTTGAAGGTCGGGACCTGTCCACCATCTGGCTCCGTGTGGACATGGACGATCGTGTCCGAATCTACGCATGCCTGTACAGGTCCCACAGTGGTAATGCAGAAACGGATCGGCTCATGGAGCACATGCAATCGGCTATTGACGATGCGCTCTCACAGATGCCCACCGCAGAGGTCGTGATACTTGGCGATTTTAATGCGCATAATGCCAGTTGGCTTGGGTCACGCACCACTGACCACGCGGGGAGGGCTGTATTTGACTTTGCTATGGCGAATGGATTGTCCCAATTGGTTGAGTCGCCTACGCGAATCCCGGACGCGGACAACCACAACGCCTCTTTATTGGACCTTCTGCTGACTTCACACCCAGAACAGTACCAGGTTGTCGTCGATCCCCCCCTAGGGTCTTCAGACCACTGCCTGGTACGGAGTGCTGTGCCCATTAACCGCGTCAGTCGCAGAACACCAGCGACTCGTCGCGTCTGGCACTACAAGTCAGCAGATTGGGATGGGATGCGTACGTTTTACTTATCCTATCCCTGGGGGCCGGTTTGCTTCTCTTCTGATGATCCTAGTGCTAGTGCCGCTGCTGTCGCCGACGTGGTTCTGCAGGGTATGGAACTTTACATTCCTAGCTCTGTAGTGCCAATCGGTGGCAAGTCACAGCCTTGGTTTGATACGTCTTGCAAACTTGCAGCTTCTGGCAAGCGCGAGGCATATCGAATCTGGGCCAAGGCACTTGCCACTAAGGATCCGAAGGTGAAAACCTTAAAAAGAAAGTACAACCGTGCCTCTAGGTACTTTAAGTGGCAAATTGCCAGAGCAAGGTCCGAGCACATCGCTAAAATCGGCGAGAAGCTTGAGAGCTATCCGTCCGGAACTCGACAGTTTTGGGCCCTCTCAAAGGCTGCGCTTGGCAACTTTAGCCGGCCATCGCTTCCACCGCTACGCACAGAAAATGACATCCTAGTCCATACGGCAAAAGAGAAAGCCGATCTGCTGGGCGCTCTCTTTGCCTCAAACTCGACTATGGATGACCGAGGAACAACGCCGCCGACCATCCCGCGGTGTCAGAGCTCAATGCCTGACATTAAATTTAGTCAGAAAGCCATTAGGCGAGCTCTGTCTTCCTTGGACATCCACAAGTCGAGTGGGCCAGATGGCATTTCTCCTCTTGTGCTCCGTTCGTGTGCTCCTGAGCTGACACCGGTGCTAACGCGTCTATTTCGGCACTCTTACTCAGTTGGCGTAGTCCCAGATTCGTGGAAGAGCGCTCTTATCCACCCGATTCCGAAAAAAGGCGATGGTGCCGATCCAACTAACTACAGGCCTATTGCTATTACCTCCCTGCTCTCAAAAATTATGGAGAGCATAATTAATAGCCAGCTCTTGGTTTACCTGGAGGATCACCGATTGATTAACGACCGCCAATATGGCTTTCGTCGGGGTCGCTCAACCGGTGATCTTCTGGTTTACCTAACCCACCGCTGGGCTGCGGCTATTGATAGCAAGGGAGAGGGCCTGGCAGTTAGTTTGGACATGGCAAAGGCCTTCGATCGTGTGTGGCACGGAGCGCTCCTTGCGAAACTTCCATCTTACGGGCTTCCCGAGAATTTATGCAAGTGGATTGCTAGCTTTCTCACTGGGCGCAGCATCAAGGTCGCTGTCGACGGTTTTTGCTCCAAATACATGCCCGTGAACGCCGGCGTCCCCCAAGGCTGCGTGCTGTCCCCTACACTGTTTCTTCTGCATATCAATGATATGTTGGAGGACTCTATCATACATTGTTATGCAGATGATATCACTGTGGACGCTGTATACTCCGGCCATGCAAGTCTTTCTCGGGAAAACGTCGACCACTGCCGAAATCAACTTGTGTCCTGCGTTGAGGCATCCCTCGAGAATGTCTCCGCATGGGGTGAAAAGAACCTTGTTCACTTCAACCCCCAGAAGACACAAGTCTGCGCGTTAACCGCTAAAAAAAACCCCATTTGTCGTATCACCAGTTTTCGAGAACACTCCCCTTAAAGCCGCGCCCTGTATCAGTATATTGGGTCTCAGCTTTTCGAACGACTGCCAGTATCGCGATCATCTGGGAAGCAAGGCCAAGTTGGCCTCGAAGAAACTGGGGGTCATCAGCAGAGCGAGACAGTATTTCACACCAAAACACCGTTTAGCCCTGTATAGGGCCCAGGTGCGACCTCATATGGAATACTGTTCTCACCTTTGGGCTGGTGCACCCCAGTATCAGCTTGAACCATTTGATCGCATACAACGTAGAGCCGTTCGAATCGTTGGGAACCCAGTGATCTGTGTGGGGCTTGATACTTTGGCTTTGCGTAGAGACGTATCCTCCCTGTGCGTTCTCTACCGCATTTATCACGGGGAGTGTTCTGGAGAACTGTTTGACTTGATACCTGCCGCCGAATTTTCCAACCGCACAGTACGTCACAAACTAAAGTACCATCCACATCATCTGGACACGTGGCATTCGACTACTGTGCGGTTTCGTAGGAATTTTCTTCCACGCGCCACACATCTGTGGAACGACCTACCCGCGGCGGTATTTCCAGGTCGATACGACATGGGTACCTTCAAAAGCGCGTCTACCTCCACCTTAAAGGCCGGCAACGCCCTTGTAGCTCCCCTGGTGTTACACGGGGCCGTGGGCGACGGTGATCACTCACCATCAGGTGACCCGTACGCTCGTTTGCCTTGTCTTTTCCAAAAAAAAAAAAAAAAAAAAAAAAAGTATAACAAAATGCATTCCTTTGTTTATTTCAAAGAAATACATTTGTTCGTTCTATATGACTGTATTCAAACAAAGCTGTTTGAGCGCTAGCAGGGAACTGAGCGTAATGTCATTTCGCTTCGTTTAATACTTGTTATAAATTGAGAGCAAAGTATGCTGTGAATGTACTTGTCATTGTAGCATCTTTATCCGCTTGGCGCTATTTCTACTAAGTTTTAAGACTCTCCGTTCTCCATCCTCCGACTGATTTTAGAGACTTCTGACTATATTTGGTAAATAAAAATCTTTAAATAATAATATTACTTTGTGTACGATAAATTACCTTGTGTAGTCTGTTTAGCCAAGCAGCAAATATATGACTTTTCACATTTTTATTAGCTTCACGTTGTATCCCGCATATAGCAGGGTAGGCAGAGAAAACTTTAACCTAGTGCTAAGACACTACCCACTTTCAGCCGAATTTGAGGTATTGTGTGTTGAGAGACGGAACTCAACGCTGCGCTTTGCCTATAAAATAACGTTTTTAATTTAGATAATTAAAAAGGAATTTTGATATTCCTTACGGTCTTTTCTTGTAATTAGTTTACTACTAATAAATAATAAAAGAGTATACTTAGTAGGTTAATAATATAACGGAATATGACACATGTGTATATAAACATGAAGATGCCATACTTGTATAAAAATCCTATGTTAGAAATGCTCACGAGTGTGAAATAAAAGACTCCCTTGAGAGGCATGAACCTGAAAGTGCCAATTTTTTACGACAGCACTAACTGCTCTACAGAATATAAAATGTCATTTCTAAGTTTTCTAGCGTATAATAAAAAGCTGTTTAGTATAAAAATCTGTGTCTATATACAACACTATTGTTGTAGGCCGTCGTACCGTAACGACACAGCATTTGATTGATGCAACGATTATTTGTTCGGTTCTCTAACTATAGACCGAAATATGTCCTATGAAGAATTGATACTGTGAGAAAATATAATTTTCTTTCCTTCATTGAATTTTTTTATAAATAAATAAATCTATCTTAAACCTGAAAGCATAAAAATAAGTAAAGTATATTTTCAAATATATTATTTAAATATTTTCCATAAATTCACAAAACCTCTATTTCCTTGGAAATAAACGAAACTTTATCGTATACCTGAATACATTTTGAAAACTATTCTTTTGAGCATTATTCTATATGTACAGAACATACAAACACAAATATAGTACAGACACAGTAATACATTCGAAGTTGCTATCGTTTGAGATGAGCTACCATTGTTCGCTAAACAAAAGCACAATATGAATGGTATACTGTATTTGGTGTATCTTATAATCAAGAGATGGATATGCCATGATGAAAGCTTGTAATCTTTTGATAAATATATATTTTTAAATTTCCACTTTGAGAACTTTGTAACGGTGGAAAACAGTGCTGGAATGTACACGTATCAGTTCGGAGTTTGATTTTTCTCTAGGAAATGAGAATTCAAATTATATTTCGTACCCAGCTTTGGCTAAGGAAGCACCAAGGGAGGTAAGGGGAACCTGGGTACCTAGCCTCTGTAACACAACTACGTTACCTTAGAGGTAAATTTAGAAAGACACGTTAAACACGTTAAAGAATTTTGTACATACATTATGTATAAACATAAAACATATTCCACTAATTAAAAGTACAATTAAAAGGAAATTTTAAACTTTAATTAATAAATGTTGTCTGAAAAGCTCACACATAAATCTATTTTCTTTTAGTCAAGAACACCACGTGCTTATACTAACCGTACTTAAATTACGTGAATATATTATTTGGCTTTACACAGCTCTGAGAGAGTAATTCACCAAAATAATTAGGTTTGCAACTTGAGCAAGCGTGATTAATTATCTGAAGTAAATATGTACGAACATATACTTTATTACAGCTTCGAGCTTATCTCGAATATCGCACGATAAGAATAGTGAACCTAGTGATAAAGCACTCTGTTTCCCTTACACTGGCCAATTTTATAGACTATGTATGTTAAGTGGCGGAACTCAACGCCGCGCTTTGTTACCAGAGTGCGGAAATAGAATTAATTGATTCACTCGAGTGGGAATGGAATTGACAACCATCGCGTTTTCAGACAGGTGCTTACTTGGTTTATGTTTAGACTTATAAAGCTTACCAAGAAGCTATACAATACTATGCTACAATATATATATATATATATATATATATATATATATATATATATATATATATATATATATATATATATATATATATATATATATATATATATATATATATATATATATATATATATATATATATATATATATATATATATATATATATATATATAATACATCAATAATACATCATGTAAGTATATATTACTGAATAAATTGAAAATTCCACTTGATTTTATTTTATATTCGTTGGCCTAAAATAAATGTTTTTGTTGTGTTAGGTTAAATGTTTATCTTAACTTAACCATATGCTTAAATAATATGAGAAGATAAATAAAAGTATGGAGCAAATTTGGGAGCTTTTGGGATACTTGTTTTAAGAGTATACATATAGTTATATGTTGAAATAGGAAATAGTGCGTTAAATATACATATACAATATGTACTAAACTTGGTTTATGAAGAACTAAGTAATATATAATTCTCGATAAGTTTTAACAAGCTTTAAGCTTTAAAAGGCGTATGCAAATCTATTAAGTCCAAAGCATTTTTTATCAATTTTTAAAACATTTCTTCATAGGGATTTTGGATAACAGGACAACTTAGCTGTTCAAGGATTTTTCCTGAGCAGTAGGACAGCAAAGAATTAATAGCTTAATATGCTAAAATATCTTTCCTTCTGATATTTTCAAGGGTAGAAATTATTGTTTTTTTCAAATAATGTGCAATAAGCAAAGTTATGTAATCGTCATGAAATGACTTGGCTCACACAGCTGGTTTGTAGAATATATTATATTCTGCGGGTGTCTACGCTCTAGGGTTGCCTCACTTATATATTCATTTAGTTTGGCCATTTGCGTTTGTTCTAAAAGATAGTCCTTGAATAATGACAGGGTATTTCCCTTAATTCCAATAGCTTATAATTGCTTATGCTGACAATGTCTGCTCCCATTTATACTAAAGAATCTTTCAGTTTTTATGAAGGAGTACAAATTTACAATGAACTACCTCAAAATAAAAAAAAAACATGTTAAAATAAAAATAAAATATAATAAAAGTAAATTACTTACTTACTTATTTTCACGGTGCATGGCTAGCGGAAGAGACGAAGAAGGTAAAACTAAATTAAAGGATATATTTTGAATATTTTTGTAAATTTTTAACATCACTATCAAAATCTATTACGATCAAAGAGGTACTCAAATGTTTTAAATATCCCGCACATGGCAGGGTCAGCAGAGGGAACTTGTTGTTCCGTTGTTTCCCACATTTTTCACATTGCGTGTTGGGTGGCGAAACTCAACAGCGCCCTTTGCCTTATTACCAGAGCGAAGAAATGAAAATATGGAATATTTAGTTTGAAATTACACATATAGACATAGGCCTCCCCTAGAGCGCGCCACGTTGTTGGGTCCTCTGCTTTCGTCATCCACTGTCTACCGGCGATCTTACGAATTTCGTCAGACCAGCGGGTCGGAGGTCGTCCTACGCTACGCTTGCCGAGACGCGGTCTCCACTCTAGGACTCGTCTGCTCCAACGGCCATCGATCCTGCGACAGATATGGCCAGCCCATTGCCACCTCAACATGCTTATTCTACGAGCTATGTCCATTACTTTGGTTATCTCCGGGTAATCTCATTTCTGATTTTATCTGCGAGAGAGACACCTAACATAGCTCGCTCCATTGCACGCTGGGTGACCTTAAATTTATGGACTAGCCCTACCGTCAGTGTCCACGTCTCGGCACCGTAAGTCATCACCGGTAGGACGCAATGCTCGAAGACTTTCGTTTTCAAACATTGTGGAATTGCTGACGTAAAGACACGGCGCAGCATGCCAAATGCCGCCCAGCCCTGCCGAATCCTCCTATTAGCCTCCCTATCAAAGTTGTGCCGGCCTAGTTGGATAGTCTGGCCAAGGTAGACGTAATCCTGCACAACCTTCAGGGGGATGCTGTCAACAGAAATCGGTCCCGGCACAACATGTTCATTGAACATTACTTTGGTTTTATCCAAGTTCATACCGAAACCGAAACGCCGAGAGGACTCACCTAGGTCGTTCAGCATTCTGCTAAGCTCCTCCAGCGTCTCCGCAAAGATGACTATATCGTCTGCGAAACGAAGATGTGAGATGCGCTCACCATTAACGTTGACGCCTCGTGCAGTCCAGTCCAGAGTCTTGAAGACGTCCTCCATCGCGTTGGTGAACAGTTTTGATGAGATATCACATCTTCCTGTCTCACCCCGCGACGGAGTTGAATCGATCTTGTTCTCTGGTCCTGAACCTGCACGGTCACCGTTGCAGCGTTGTAGAGGCATCTCAGCACCTCGATATGTCGCCAGTCGATATGAAATCGCTGCAGAGATTCCAAAACAGCCCAGGTTTCGATGGAATCGAAGGCTTTCTCGTAGTCCACAAATGCCACAGCGGCTGATTGTACTCCTCGGTGTCCTGTTCGTATTTTAAGTCAACCTGGCACATTAGCATCTGATTACCACAAAAAAAATCTAATTAAACAAAGGAATTATTTTTTTGCGTTTAAATACAAATATTCTACAGGAATAAAACAAAACAACCAACGTGTATCACTACAAGCCTAGGAAATTAAACTATTTTATCACATATATATGTAAAAATATATATAAATAATATATAACCCAATAAGTACATCCACTCGACCTTAGTAAATACACTCAGTTTCTCAGAATGGCACTCGATGCCTCGGTGGAGTGTTCATCAAAATAAAGACAGTCTCACCTCCCTACTTCAAAGTAAATTATCGATACAGGATTGGGATGTTATGAGAATATTTGGTTCATATATATTAGTTCTGGGAATAATGGCTCTTGGCGTTATCCTTTCGTATATACTGTCGGCTTATTATAATTAAACTAGAAAGAGTGAAATGGTTCTTTTCTGTTTCTGTTTTGATTAATGCGGTATTTATATATATATATATATATATATATATATATATATATATATATATATATATATATATATATATATAATATATATATATATATATATATATATATATATATATATATATATATATATATATATATGTATATATATATATATATATATATATATATATATATATATATATATATATATATATATATATATATATATAATAGCTAATATAAATATTAGATGTGGTGGAAGGCAGAGATCTGGATGTTATTTGTGTGACTGAGACCACGCGAAAAGGCAATGAGACGACCGATATATATATATATATATATATATATATATATATATATATATATATATATATATATATATATATATATATATATATATATATATATATATATACATATATATATATATATATACATATATATATATATATACATATATATATATATATATATATATATATATATATATATATATATATATATATATATAATAGCTAATATAAATATTAGATGTGGTGGAAGACAGAGATCTGGATGTTATTTGTGTGACTGAGACCAAGCGAAAAGGCAATGAGACGACCGATTTACCTGGCAACCGGCTTTCTGGGCCGACGTACCGGAGAGCAAGGGAGTCGAGGTGTAGGCATGATATTGTCCTGCGAGCAAACCTTCCAGTGAAAAACCAGTAAAATTGCATCGAAATAACGGTAAAAATTACATTGAATTTGGTTTTGTGCATGATTTAAAAGGGGTTGGGTTCGATTTCTGCGAGATGCAACATGTACGTACATTTTTCACTTTTCCCGTTCGTGTCACAGTGGTATTGGATTCAGAATGAAAAAAAAAGCAATGTCCCTAGTTTTAAACGGTCGTCTGTATTATTTTCGTTATTCGAAAATTCACACGTCACCTATTTAAAAATACGATACCTCTTTAACGTAAATTTAGTTTTAGCGGTTTTCCGGAAAGCAAGTTATAAAAAAATCCAATATATAATATACATAATAAAGTACGCCCGAAAATGAATTATTCGTCTGTATTTAATGTCATTTCGTAGACGTCTCCGCATGTGGATGCTACCAAAGATGTGTACAGTCGTCTAAATATAGACCAATAATGCGCTATTCCATAATTTCCATTACATTCGAACATATTCAGTGCACTCAATGAATTAGGTGTAGGCAGACCGACTATTTCAGTTGTACATATTGTGATGTCCAGATTAAATTTATGTGTCAAAGGTTATAAATTCCTTTAGAATTGGATGAATGAATGAAATATCGAAAGAAGAAAAGTTTCGAAACTTTCTGTGTTATGGCACTTTCTAGCGTGATGTAAGTTCAATTTTCATGTTACGTGTGTATCAAGTGACAAAAATCAAGATCGTGTTTTTCTATCAAAGCGAGGAGATGAAAATCATTAATTTTAATTAATGAATATCGGAATCACTCCCTTTGCGCCATCGACTGAGTATTAACTGGATATTCAATAGCATCCATTATCTTATATCACCAGCACTGCACAATAACACTTATAGTATCGATTGACTGCTTATCGAGAGGCTGGTCGTGGCTCAGGGGCTCAAACGTGGTATTGTAAACGCGACAGGGTATGGGATCTTTTTCATTTCTTCGCTCTGGTAATAAGGCAGTGTTCAACGTTGAGTTCAGTCACTCAATGCCTCAAATGGAGAGAAGAGTTCCGTTTCTCACTTTTTGAGCTTTGAGCTTTTGAGTTTGGGCTTTTCCTAAGTTCAAATTCAAGTTACGGAATACAGTGTGAAGCTGAAAAAAATATAATAAAAGTTCTTATTAAAGTACTCTTTATACATATAAACATATACACACAACTGATAAAATAATTTCAACAATTAGCAACAGAAACTGCTTAATGACACGAAAGCTTTTAGTGGAGTAATTAATTTGAATAATCGCACTCAATAGAGCGTGATAATAACAACATGTGCAAATGTAATACAATAACAATAATTATAACATATTTGATGCCGTCATGGCTCGGTGACACAGGCGCGCAAAACTCTACGTACACGGAGGTTGAAGGGTCGAATCCAGTTCGGGCAATGATATAATTAATAATTTTATTTACTCAACTGACTTGTAAATGTGGCAAATGTATGAATTGTGATAATTGTCTTCTTTCAAGACAAAATCTGACCTTGACTATCTCTAAAAAAATGTAATATTTCAAAAATATTTAACGCCGCGCCATCTCTTTTCAGCAAGGGAAAACGAAATCATTTTCCCCCAAGTGGGAATTGAACCTGCAGCCATTCCATTGCGCCTCAGCCTCTTATACAATTTGTTGTAAAATAAAATGTATTGTACAGATAAATATACCCAATACTAAATTTATATCGAAATTCACATTGAACACGCTTTGTTAGGTCAAAACGTTGCACCTGAGGCTTCGTGCTCGGCGAACCAAACAAAGCTATCGAGAAGATTGTAGGAAGATTTTAAAAGTTCTGTGCTACAATTGGACTAAAAATAACCTTACATTGTATTTCCTTGCAATATGCTTTACTACGTTGAATAAAATACATATATGCTAAGTAATGGTTTTGAATAATAGCTACTTGAAATACTAGCAACTTGCCTCGGCTTCGCCCGACGTATACCACTATTTTTTTTTAGCTTTTCGCCGTCTCATATCGCAAAGTAAGTAAAGGGAACTTATAGTAAGAGTTTTCGTTTAGGTACCACTGCCAGCCCAAAATAAAAATATAATTGTTTAAATTTTTAAGGCCATCGTAGAGCAAACGGTAGTTTCAGCCAAATGTTGGAGGTATTTTCCTTTTCTCACTCTGGTACTAAAACAAAAATTATGCTGAGTGTGAGCGGTGGTCTTGATATTATATTCCCTCAGATACAGATTATGGGGATCGACGCTCCGTATAAAAAAATATATGAATCCTGAATTTTTGAAAATTGATCTTTTTTTGGTTCTTACCGCTTATTTATACTAAAAAGGAAAATTATTCAAAAACCAGTCCAGAGAACAATTCGAATTTTACAGGGAGATTCAATTTAGAGCGTAAGTTAGCGCTAAAAAGAAATGTTGAGACATTCACCTATAAGGAAATTTAATAGTAAAATAGGGGATGAAAGTTTATATGGAAATATAAGGTGTCGTCCTTTTCAAAGAATAAAAGTATGTTGAAATTTACACTTTTAGAGCAAATATGGATTTTGTGGAGTTCTTGGGTTACTTTTTAACATGAGAAAATATCCTATAGTTGAACTAAAATTCATTAGTCAGCACATTTATATTGTAGAAGCTTGGAAACCTAGTGTTAATACTCCGTTCTGTCCTCAACTTATTATAAACGTTTTTTAATATTTTTTAAAGTGTTACAGTGTAGTGTAATCCACACTTAAAATGCTAAATTTTTATTTTGATTTAGTATAAACATATTTTTATACTTTTTTATATGTAATGGAAAACCTAATAGTTTTTCCTTATAATTATAATAGCGCTACTTATAAATATATATATATATATATATATATATATATATATATATATATATATATATATATATATATATATATATATATATATATATATATATATATATATATATATATATATATATATATATACATTTATAAGTATATCTTTTTAAATTAATTTGTACTGTCATTAGACGAATTATAAATTTCTTCTCAGAAAAAATCGTTACAAATAAAAGCAAAAACCACGCTGGCAAAGCCATTTACTGGAAGCTTATACTACATCCTACATTATAAAAGCCTGCGTGCTTAACTCATACATTCAATAGAATGTTCAAATATATATTGATAAATTACTTTACTTTCCATTCATATTTCCAAAGTAAGTGTCACTCTGAGCATTTGTATGCTAACTACTGGTTGATAGGCGTTTCGAGGATTTTTTTATTGAATCCCGTTTTTCTTGATAGCTTTAGCGAATCTATAAGATTAAACTTAGGCGGTGTTACACTTTTGATTATTGCTTTCTTGATAAAAAGCCAATTGTATATAAACAGTGCTTTATTCCCTTCTTGGCTCTTTTGCGTTTATGTAAAGTGAATATAGAAAAAAACATTTTGTGACAAAATCATTATTGTCCGTTCATGAAACGCTAATGTATATATGTTATATTTTGTTTTTAAAAGTTTTGAGCTACATCAATTCAATATTAAGACCACGCACCGTGTGCAAAAGAAATCGAAATTTTTCATTTGTTAATTTTAATTTAATTATTAGTAAATGCTAAAATTAATTTGTGATAAATTACTTTATTTTATTAACGTAAGCAAGATTACTACTTAAATATGACGGAAGGTTACGGCTTACTGCTCCTATCGCTTGAATGGTTTCAAAAAGGCACGGGTGCTAACCTCATTATGTTCAATATTTAAGTTTTTTTTTTTTACCTTCACAAAGTATCCTGCACATAGCAGGGTAGGCAGAGGGGACTTGGTAACCTAGTGTTAAGACACTCCGTTATGTTCCGTTCCGTTCGAAAACATTAAATCGAGGAAATGAAATATTTATTATTTTTAATTTAAATAAAAATAATAAATATTTCATTTCCTCGAGTGGGGATCGAATCCACAACGTGTCGTTTCCAGCCACGCGCTTATACCACTGCGCCACGACAGGTTTCAGTTTTTAATCAGCAGATTACATATGTAAGTAAATATCATTACTTTTGCGTGCTGTATTGCGTTTTGTTTAAATTATAATAGACGGAACGCGTACTAAGATAGAGAACCTAATGTCAAATATTCACTCTACCTTTTGTTTCCCGTTGGAATTAGATCTAAATTAACTACTAGTTAGTTAAGATAATCTTTTCATAGAATAATTTTTAAATCTACAGCAAGTTTGTAAACCAGACACAGCTCCTGGTTATCTCAATAAAAGTATTGTTATTTCTATATCTATTCCAAGATAGATCGATCTTCATATTTACAAAACACAAGCCGATAGAAGGACAGATAAAAAAAATATATAACTTTTTCAATATTTACTTTAGCTATCGCTTACACCAACCTTCGGATAGCCTGAAACAATTTATATTTTTTCTTTCTTTGCAATTGGTTTTTGATGGATATTGACTTGGTTTTTTTTGTCAGGTTTTTTACTAAACTAGTACAAGTTTTGAAGTGTATACGTACAATAGTAAGTGATATTGAGCAATATTTGTGGTAGATTTTAATGCAAAACAATCTATTTCTTCCTCAGCTTCACGCTGTATCCCGCACTAGGCAGGGTAGGCAGAGGGAACGAAAGTGAAACCTAGTGTTATGACACTCCGTTCCACTTCCGTTCCCCACTTTCCGCCGAATTTGAGGCATTGCGTGTTGAGTGGCGGAACTAAACGCCGCGCTTTGCCTTATTACCATCTATTTCTTCTTTACCCTAAATATAGCATTCGCTATATTTTATGTAACAAATAAAATATGTTTATTAACTTACTGTAGAAGCAGTAAATGTTGTTTCCATAGCCATAGAAGACCTGAACCTAATGTTCGAAGATCTCAGTAACGGTTTTTGAAGAGATATCTTAAGAGAAGTATGGACAAAACCATAATGATGTTTAGTACCATCTTACTACCTCCTCCAGTTACTTTTGTGAACTGTATAGAAGATTTTTTCTCAGATTCACGATGTATGTACAACGCCATATGCGATAGGCAGAGAGAACTTAGAAACTTAGTTCGGTTCTCCAATATTCGCCGAGCTTGAAATAATGCGTATTGAGTAACGGAGCCCAACGCCGCGATTATCACCAGAGCGAAATAATGAAAATATTAAATATCATATTTCCTCTAGTAGGGAACGGACAACCTATCGCTGTACAGTCACACATTTGTACCCTTGCTTCACGACAGGCCTCAATCTCTTTCAAAGTTGTTGATCAACATACATATATGTAAGATAATCAGTCCAACTAGGTAAATCCATATAGGAGAAATACATCTCTAACGTTGAATTCAGCTCTGCTGATAAGATAAATTCCAAAAGTCCTAGGCCTATTTCGTGCTGGCTTGCCTACCGTAGACATTTGGACTATCCCAACACACTCATGGCTGATGTGGATGACTGGCTTATTAGTGTATATAAAATTAAACATACTTATGAGTTAGTGAAGGTATCGTAGCCAAGCATTGCGCTTTACATATTGGACGTTTTTTATTTTAGTATATATTTATCAGTAACAATTATGTTTATTTGATAAATAAAATATTATAACTTAATAAAGTGTAATATAAATAATTAATTTATTAAGATTTTATATCTCAGACATTATGAATTAACATCATATTTGTACTATGACAATCAGTCCGAATAATTTCCTCTGCAACATATGCTAATTAAAAGAATGATAAAATATATATTTTTCATATTAAATTAAACAACCTCACTCAATAGGACTTTTGGACTTTTGGAACCATTCTTCAAAGTGACCGAGGCTTCTACACTGCCTCGATTATTGTAACAAAAAAAAAAGCTAAGCAAAATTAGCCCTTATTGCTTTAAGGTTATAGCATATATTAGTAAATTAATATTATCTGTGCGTTTCCTGTATTTCAGAAACCCCTGTCACATCTGTGTCGACCGCAAATAATTTATGAGGGACAAAATTGAGAGACCGGACAGGTGTATAGCAGTCACTTTGTGACCTTATGTAAAAAATGAATTGTAATACTCGTAAAGAGCCTTGTAAGGCCCGCGCTAGGCTGAATATCAAGTAGCTATGCAGAAATTTTAAAATTAACTGCTATAGTTAAGATAATCATAAAAAATGTCCTTTTGTCGGTTTTTCCAGTTTTTAATCAAATTATTCTTCTTCATTTTGTGGTCGAAATATTTTATTGTGTTGTTATTTCATTCTCAGCATTTTTAAATATTGTTAGATAAAATTAAATAACACTAGGTTTTCAAGTTACCTCTGCCTATATGACTTATATATATATAAGCTCAGCACTCCGTTCGTTTCGCCTAGTCCCAACTTGTAATCCATACTACAAAGTTCGACAGTAAAATTACTTTATAAATAAATGTACGCCCCGACGACGTTAAATAAATTGTCAAATAAATTATCCTTGACCGCAAAACAGATTTTTATATGAAAGAAAAATATTCATTTATTCGTAATTTAATATTTCCTTATTAATGCATTCGTCATAAATATTGTTAAAATTACACATTATTAAAATTGTTCATTTTGTTTTCTTATTTTCATGCCAATATATTGTAGCATATTTTATTCTATTAAAATAGAGTGGGGTAATAAAAATATTGGATAAACAGGCAAAGAGCCGAGTACATTTTTTTTAAATTCTCCATATGCTTAGTGTTAGTCGAATGTTTGTATACAGGTTGTCGTATTATATAAAGGGGCTTGTATACGTTCATAGATACAACAAAAACCTCCTTCTGTGGTTTGTAATAGGAAATCAGGCTGTCCACGAAGTATTAATACGTTTTTTTTTGCAATTAAGCAATAATATTACAATCAAAATCACCGTGTTTATGCGGAAACTCTAAAAACTCTATGTCAATTGAGTATAACGTTGGTGTTAGCTATGAAGAAGTAACTAAATATATCATTAAAAAAATATTATAACAAAAGCAAAATAAAATCTTGTTTATATCTCGTTTGACCATTTATCCAATACAACGCCCATTTATAAAAATAACTGGTACACGCTGAATGGACAGAATGAAGGCAATTTGCTCGCTCCATAAATATTTGTATATAGTGATATATAGATATTTACTTATGAAAAAGGACAATTTTTTGCCCAACGCCGCCTGAATTATGGGTAATATGCCAAGTTCACCGTTTTCAATATACTTTGTAATCATTTAATAAATAGATTTACTGCTAATGTGGTATAAATTACTCAGCTTCACACTGTATCCCGCACATGGCAGGGTAGGCAGAGCGAACTTGGGAACCTAATTTTAAAACACTCCGTTCCACTTCCGTTCCACACTTTCCGCTAAATTTGATGGCATGGCGTGTTATTGGCGTAACTCAACGCCGCGTTTTGCCGTGTACCAGAGCGAAGAAATGAAAACATTAAATATATTACATTGAAAATATTATACTTTCATTTCCTCGAGTGGGGATCGAACCCACAACATGTCGGTTACAGTCACAATCTTGTGCCGCTGCGCCACGACAGGCCTCTAATTATATTATAGGTATAAATTTAATTCAAAAAATATAAATGTATATATTACGTTTATCTTAACGCTGTTTCCCGCACATGGCGAGGTAGGCAAAGGAAATTGGAGAACGTAGTGTAACTCTCTCTGCCAAATTTGAGCTATGCATCTTGAGTGGCGGAACTCAACGCCGCGATTTGCCTTGTTACTGGGGAAATGAAAATACTAAATTGACTTTATTTCCTCAAATGGGGATAGAACTCACTCGAATCACGCACTTCCGCTTGTGCCCCTGCGACACGACAGGCCTCATATGTTTATATTTTACGACACATTTTTGCCTTTATAATATCAAAATATTTAAAATATTATTGTTTGTTTTGCTAAACGCATTAATCTAGATAGCTAATTTTATGTTGGAAAGTTTATTTATAATGGAAAGCCATAGAGATATAGTACATAATTAAATTAGAATACAAAAATAATTCAGATTACTTAATAAGTGAGTGTGGTTATCCAAGCGACCAAAGCCGCGGGAGAATCCCTTGTGAAGATATACAACACTATGCTTATTTTTTCTATCCATTCCATGAGGTCTTATTTGCTACTACATTCTTCGTGATATAAGAGAGATTAGATCATTTAAAGCTTCACCCGCGTAGTAAAATTGGGAATAACTAATTGGTGTATCAATGGCACATATAACAACACACCTTTAGTGCCCGAAGTAACTCGGGCCGTCGGTATATCTTCTTGCTGTCCCGCACATGGCAGGGTAGACAGGACTTTAAGATAAGATACTCCGTTCTGTTGAGTGGCGGTACTCAACGCCGCGTTTTGTCTTATCACGAAAGCGGAAAAATTTATATATTATTTTTTTGAATTGTGATTTAACCCACAACCTGTGATATTTACAGTCACTCGCTTGCACTACTGCGCTACGACGGCATCATATTATAAAGCACTTGGCCATTTTTAAATTTCTAAAGAGTATGTTCAAACACACAAGGACTTTTAAACCGATGCTGGAATAACGTTTATAAAGACCAAAGTTTAATAAATCATGTTTTAATTTTGGCTCTAATTAACATAAAATTTAAAGCAAAATAATTATAGCTCGAATAATATATATATACATATATATATATATATATATATATATATATATATATATATATATATATATATATATATATATATATATATATATATATATATATGTATATATATATATATATATATAAAAAAGTTGTGAAAAGACGTTTGTGTGTTAAAGGTTAGGTTATTACCAAATTAACGATTTTATAAATGATAACACGCCTTGGGAATAAAATGCTCGCTCCAGGCTATTTAAATG
The DNA here is from genome assembly GCA_019049475.1 of Eueides isabella. Lineage (NCBI taxonomy): Eukaryota > Metazoa > Arthropoda > Insecta > Lepidoptera > Nymphalidae > Eueides > Eueides isabella. Next base: position 5,521,605 of record CM032385.1, read on the forward strand.
TATCATTGTCACAATTGATTATATGATGTAAAATTTTGATTCAAAAAAAGACAAGTTTCTTTCGCCGGTTCTTCGCAGGGCTGAGGTAGTAACTTATTTTAGTGAACTGGTGGTAAATTGTTTGACGTTCAAAAAATTAAGCTGGTAACTTTTTATTTTGATTAAAAATATTTGAATTTGAATTTGAAATCTTTTTTCATACAACACGAATATACAACCAAAATATGATTCATACTGCCACTGCACTTTCAAAGTTACATTAAACATTGTAAGGAATTTCATATTAAGTCCGAAATAATCGTACTCCTACTATATGTTAGGTATGTAAACTATGCATGGAATTTCAAAGCTCACTTATGTAAGACATAATAGACATCGCTACGTTATTCAAGTCAGCAGCTTCACGCTCTTTCTCGCATAGCTGGATAAGCAGGGTACTTTAAGTTAAAATATTGCGTTCCACACATGCCAATTCGGAGTTGCGTGTAAAGTGGTGAAACTTAACGCCGCGCAACTTCTATATGTCACATATATACAAAAAGTAACATACTTCTTTAACTATAAATATATAAATAATATCACAAATACAGTTTCTGTACACGTTATGGTGTTTGAGTTCGATTCTCGCTCAGAGGGACGTTTTACTTTGAATTGTTTTAGTTAATGATTTTATATGGCGTAAAAAAAACAAAAATGATGAATATCAAGCAAATTGAAAGTACCGAAGGAAATTTCAATTCAAAGTGAATTATATTTTCAATTATATCAAAAACGATGCAGAAAAGTTGGTATTTTTTGATTTTGTTAACTTAGAAACTTAATTTTTATCCTGTACCCAAAGCACAAAAAATGTGTAATTTTTTACTAATTACAGCTTGATACCTTTACAAGATCTTGAGATACATGTTCCCAACAGACGGACCGACCTACATTAAGTCAGACAAATAAGTGACCCTAAAAGATTTAATTTCTTTTCATCCTATTTACGCAACCCTAAAAAACATATAGATAGCAAATTATTAATGTATATTTCGAATTGAAAACATATTTTCGTATTAAACAGTTCACTTATGAAGATAAGTCACGCTATTTTAATATATATTAAATTTAAATTCATATTCACATTTTCAGTTTATACAAGTATGTAAAGTCATAAGTAAAAGCCTTATAATTATAGCGTCAATTACCACAGTTATCTTTATTTTTTTGCATTTTCCACATATAACTAAATGAAACATCAGATTATAACAGATTTTTTTAAAACATTATGCTAGCAAAATCATCTTGTAAATATAGATATTTCGTAAAGCATAAATTTACCTTTAAACGAGATCTCACATCGTATGTACATCATTAAAGTGTAATTTGGTATGTTTGAATTATCAAGACGTAATTTACTTATTTTCGCACTGATGGCAAATGCTACCTTGTATTAAGATTTTATATATATTGCCGTGTGATCCCGGCTTAGAATAGGATCACCCTGGCACTGATGGTGTCGTAAGAGGCGACTAAAGTGCGTGTGGTAGAGTCACGTTGCCAGCAATGGCAACACGCATGGGCAGACTCGACCGGATTGTTACCACCCCCGGCATTTAAGACCGGTGTTAAGTAGTGGCTTTGACCACTGCGTTTCGCATTAGGTAATGCCGGGCCCCGGTGCCCATCCACCTAAAAAGACGGCAACGCTCCTGTAGCTCCAGTGGAATTACACGGGGCCGTGGGAGACGGTGATCACTTACCATCAGGTGACCCGTACGCTCGTTTGCCGTCTCGTCCATAAAAAAAAAATAATTTTATTCTTACTTGATTGAAGTATTTCGTGGCCTAGGAGCACCAACTTATGACTCTAAAAGTTACAGGTTGTGGGGTCAATCCCCACTCGAAGAAATGAAATAATAAATATATTCAAAATAATAAATAAAAATAATATATTTTCGCTCTGGTAACAGCTGCGTTTTAACTTGTTACCATAGCGAAGAAATTAAAATAATAATATAATTTCCTCGAGTGAAAATCAAACCCACAGCCCTGTGCCCCTACGCCACAAGAAGCATCTATTTTAATACAAAAATAATTAAAAAATAATCATCCCCCAATTGACCGTCGAACACGCAACTGTCGCATATAGCGCTCCACTACGCCACAGTGTACTAAAATATACATATTACAAATTCATTATGAAACACTTTAAGTAATTCATCGTCCAAATATTTCTCGATCGCAACTTTCCTGAACATGTAAACTATGGCACGTACCCTTTTACATTGGAGTTGGGGAGTCTGAACGCATGCAGAATACTCGTAAGTAGTAAAGGACATTTCACATACATATATAACTTAATAATGAGCTTGAAAATATCGTATACGTGATATTATTAATATTAAATATATGTTAACTTTGTATTGTAACTGATTTATTTGTTGTCATTATTTATTTCAATCGTATAAAGTTTTTAAGAAAGCTTTTATTATCAAATGGTAATTTTATGTTATGTTGATATAATGTGACGCCAGACAAGTTCTGTAGATCTTTTTAAAACGTTCATAAAAAAATTAAAATTTCAGTAATTATTTTACAGCCTATCCGAAGTTTTCATTCAGTGCAAACAAATACGTTAATGGAGATTGAAAGTATCGATTTCAATAAGCCTTATAAAAATCAAATCCTTTTCCAATGAGTGGATATTTATGATATTAGTACTTACAATACTGCAACCCTTATAGCAACTTCAATATTTCTTGATTAGTGGAGGTAGTGATAAATCACTTAACTATTCAATTATACATTGAGTGGGAAATATCCTAATTAAGATATAAATACATTAGACTAATAAAATTATAAGAGAACAGGTGAATGAGGTAGTATATCGAAGTCTGTCGTGGCTCAACGGCTCAAGCGTGTGACTGCAACCGACAGGTTGTGGGTTTGATCCCACTCGAGGAAATTAGATATTTAATATTTTCAATTTAAAATATTTAATGTATTCATTTCTTCGCTCTGGTGCAAGGCAAAACACGGCGTTGAATTCCGCCACTCAACACGCAATGCCTCAAATTCGGTGGAAAGTGGGGAACAGAAGTGAAACAGTGTGTCTTAACACTAGGTTCCCAAGTTCCCTCTGACTACCCTGCCACGTGCGATGAAACATACGATACGATACTGATAAGCGTATCAATTTCAGGATTTTAGTAGTTTGTAGATTTTAGTAGTCAGAAAGGATGAATAGAACATAGAAGAGGAACGGAAAGAGAAAGGAAGGAAGGAAAAAGAAGAGCGGTTTTTTTTTTCTATGAAATATCTATAAACTTAAAGTAAGTCCACAGGAACCACCATATAGGTTTTGATTTCACCGCGAATTTCTTACAAAATTCAACTTAAATGATACAAAATTGATCGTCTTTTGTGCTCTAAGGGACCGCAGTTTAAACTTTATAATAAAAAAATCAGCTTGATCGCTCCATACAATTTTGAGTAAATTATGTTCACGGACGGACAGACCGGATATTTACCTATTGAGGTATGAAATCTTTAAAGAAACTCCGCACCAGAGATTTTCGCTTCCCTCCTTAAGTTTTTTAGGCGAAACTGAACGTCACCTTACTTCTCTTGATAGTGGGATACATATATTAAGCGGGAAATGTCTTCATTATTCCCCCAATATGGAACCGAACCCACAAACAACACGTTAACGTTTTTCACAGTATATTAAGGTTTAACAATACATAAAGGTACATATTTATTCAAAAGGTGCTCGAGTATGCGTATTGTCGGCAAATTAATTAAACTCCTTCAGTAATTAACCGTATTCATATCATATAATACGTGTTTTATCTGTTAATTGGAATCGAATTTATATACAATTTGTATATTTGTATTTGGTATCGATTATTGCTGACCATTAATCAACTAGGTACGTTACTATTTTTGAAGTGTTAATCCACACTTAGTAAAGGACGGTTTTTAAGAGGCGCGGGCTTAAATTCCGCTAGGTAACATTTTTTATACGTTTTCTAAAAAGGTATTTAACTAGTCATTCTACCCTTACTTCGCCTGAGTAATAAATATAATTTGATATATATATATATATATATATATATATATATATATATATATATATATATATATATATATATATATATATATATATATATATATATATATATATATATATATATATATATATATATATATATATATATATATATATATATTAATGTACTGTTTTATATATATGTAGTACACATAAACGAAGAATATAATAGAAACTCATAAGCTCATTTGTATGGTTTTCTGAATTCTGAACTCATACCAATAAGAAGTCTGAAACACCTTTATTATGTCAAGGAATTAACAAGACTTTATATTTATATTGTTGTCAATTCAACAATTTGTTCTGCTCGCGTGAATTCTTAATCTTCTTTTCGCAATATGGAATTTACCCCAAGTATTTTGAGAAGTTTGAAATGTAACTTGAGTTTTGATGATTTGCCACTTATTTCTTTGATCCTGGAATACATTTTAACTTTTCTCATATTCCGTTTGAGACTACTTAAGATGAAACTGAAACCTTTCACACTTTTACATACCGCTACATATATATTAAAAATGTAATTCAAATATTTTTTTTGCGCTGTATCGCGCACGAGGCAGGGTAGGCAGAGGGAACCCGGGAACCTAGTGTTAAGACACTCCGTTCCACTTCCGTTCCCCACTTTCCACCGAATCTGAGGCATTGCGTGTTGAGTGGCGGAACTTAACGCCGCGCTTTGCCTTATTACCAGAGCGAAGAAATGATACATTAAATATTTAAATTGAAAATATTAAATATTTCATTTCGTCGACTGGGGATTGAACCCAGAACCTGTCGGTTACAGTCACACGCTTGTGGCGCTGCGACATTCCTCGTTAAAATATTTAATAAAATTAAACCATAACCTTTTTAATATATTGAATTATTTAATGTTTAAAATTAAATATTTCCGTTGCTCAGGTAACAAGGCAAAGCGCAGCGTTGATGTCCGCTACTCAACACGCATTACAAAACAAACCCCTTGCACACCACTCTGTCTTTTATTTTAATTATTAAAATCATTTACCAAAATAATATAGAATTTAAAAACATCATTAACCTGTATAATACAACATAATAATTTAAATAGTAAGCCTAGCCCATCTTGGCACAATGGTACAGCGTCCTAATTTCCTTGATATGATCATACGATAAAACGCGGCGTTAAGCTACACATAGCTACACATAGAATACAATATTATTCGAAAAAATATAACTCATAGAAAAACAACTCACCCTTACTTACATTAAGATCTACTTAAGTCTATAAATAAAATCGCCTACAAAAATATTTTCTGCCTGCCTTTTATTTTGACACAAAACATTTGTAGAGAGCGGAAAGAGGATAAACAGCGTTATGGGACTGAAATATTGTCATTTACCGAAGTCACCTCGGCCGGCCGTCACTGAATTTCATAACGCACACTTGCCTTCACCTAGATAAGTAATGTTGTTGAATGTTTTTGTAGGCGTTTTCGTACCATTTACTTTTTGTTATTAAATGTTGAAGCCTTTGTTATATATATTTTTTATACTTTTATGTCAACTTTAGAGTAGAAGGAATTTGAGAACCTAATATTAATACAGTCTGGTCCCCTTGTGCCTACGCTTCCCACTTTCTGTCTCAGCTTCACGCTGTATCCCGCACATGGCAGGGTAGTCAGAGGGAACTTGGAAACCTAGTGTTAAGACTCCGTTCCACTTTCTTTCCCCACTTTCCGCCAAATTTGAGACATAGCGTGTTGAGTGGCGGAACTCAACGCCGCGTTTTGCCTTGTACCAGAGCGAAGAAACGAAAATATTAAATATTTAATTTGAAAATATTAAATATTTCATTTCCTCGAGTGGGGATTGAACCCACAAACTATCGGGTACAGTCCAACTTTTTGCTGTATTTTTGAGACAATGTCAGAACTCATCGAACAACAACAAATTTTATTTCTATTTAAGCCCATTAAGACATTAACCAACAACATATTTATCATTTATTGTATCATAATAATTGTCCTTGTGTTATTATGAAATAATAGTATTATTTTTTATAAAAGGAAAAGTTGGCGGAAATTGCTCCGTATATTATTTAAGAGGTATAAGATAAGTATACAGGTACAGACTATAACAGTATATCAGTTAGTAAAACCAACCAAGTGCCAGTTCTTTTGAAAACAATGGATTCTGTACGTTTGCAATGTTGTCTATAAATAGTCTCAATTCTCTTCATAAATTAATGAAAATCTACAAAATTTCACTTTTGGTTTTTATTACTCAACTTCACACCGTATCCCGCACATGGCAAGGTAGTTAGAGGGAACTTGGGTACCTAATGTTAAGACACTCCGTTCCGTTCCCCACTTTCCGCGCAATTTGAGGCATTGTGTTGCGTTGAGTGACGGAACTCAACGCCGCGCTTTGCCTTTTTTTGCTATGGCGGTTTATTATCTTCTTTTGCTATGGAGGTCCCTAAAAACAATAAATACACGCACTAACTCAAGATATACTTCCACTGTTCACGTAACAACAAATTATTATTATCACATGCTGACCCAATATTTATTAACCGAGAAGATTATAAATTATAACTTTGTTTATGGTTAAGTATATACCAAACATAATAAGTATTTGCAGAAGAAACTGATGCTAAAACACTACCTTCGTCTTTTTTTACTCATTTTTTTTTACTACAGTGACTATAGTTTAAATATAATCGTTTTCTCGAATAAGTATCGAACTCTGCCTTGTCAGGATTGCCGTAAAAAACCGTAATCGTAATATTGTTTTTGCGCTAACGAGCTGTATAGTAACGCTTTAAAATTTTAAAAAAATTATATTAAAATAAAAGGAATATGACTGATTGTATAATCTATAGCTGTATATATGTAACCAATAAACAATATTGTGTTTCTTAAGTAAAAAATAAACGCTTATTACAGCAGTATAGTAGGGAATTTTCCTCATTATTCTGGCGTTTCTGAAAAGGTTATCAGGCTATAAAAATATATTTTTGCTATCGGAGACAAGCAAATTTACAAGTATATCGGACGACAATATATGTATAGGCCCATATTAACCCTTTGCTACTACAATATTTTACATGTATTGTTTTAGTGATAGATGAAGTTGATGCTTATAGCGCTCTAAAAAGTAAATGCCTTTTTAGGATTATTCCTGTTCGTAGACTTACTTAAATTAAACCTTAACCTGTACTAAATAACCCGAAAGTTCACTTTGTACGACGTTATATTCTTTTTTTTTATTTTATCCTGTTTGTACAAATTTTAGACAAAAATTGATAAACGGACTTTGATAAATCTTTACATCAATATAGCTTATATACCACGATAACATATTGGCTACCACTAAATGAAAGATTTTGTAAAATTTATTCTATTTATATATATTAAAGTCGTGGCGCAGCGGCACAAGCGTGTGACTGTAACCGACAGGTTCTGGGTTCGATCCCCAGTCGAGGAAATTAAATATTTAATGTTTCATTCTTTCGCTTCTTCTTCTGGTAATAAGGCAAAGGCAATGCCTTAAATTCGGCGGAAAGTACGGCATGAAAGTGGAACGGAGTGTCATTTGTAACCTAGCACTATCTGTACATGAATGATATATTAAAATAATCTTATAAGGGATGTATATTAATGTACTCAAAATAGTGCTTTTTATGTTTGTCTGTTTGATTAATCCGTTTAAAAGTGTTTCATTTAAAATGGCTAAACATATTTTAATGCAATATTCACTATTAAATTTTGGCAACCATTAACATTTTGTTTGTTTTAAAAAAAAACGAAATAAAACAGAAATAGCAAATTGTAAACATACAATGTACATATATGGACTTCTACAATATTGTGGAAGTCCATTTTCTACACACGTAAAGTAAATAAATATAAAATGTTGCTATCCAAACATTAAGTGAGCTCTCTTCAAAGCTATACAGCAGAAGCATTTTAGAGGATTTTGTGTAACTTTTGTTTACAAATTCAAGAATTTTGCGCTCTTTGTTTAGATGGTACATCCACTAAGACATACCTACATTTACATGCACGTGCATTGTAAAATTATACATAAGTACATTAATTAAAATGTTTACTACAGTTTATAATTACTTTAATATATTATCATTAGTGATATTTTACTTAAAACAAAGTTATTTTAATTTGTTGAACACTGTAAAAGTATGATTTCAATATCGCAATAGAAAAATACTCATATCAATGAAAATACTGGTTGTTAAATTATTTTATCTTGTATTTATAATGTACATTTCTTACAACAAGATCGACAGAGTAAGCCAAGTCTAAGCACGCTTTGTCCAATTTTCGAGATAATGCGTGTAAAGTAATAGAACTCATTACTAAGTATCACTATTTCCCTGTCAAACTCATAACCATCGCTCATACAAACAACTGCTCAGACTTCTTACGTACGTAGACTTCTCCAATTAATATAATATAAAATCGGTACTAGTGATAATAGAACCATATTGACATCAAGTTAGGTAATTTAATATCATCATAAGAAATCAACGAAAACACGAAAATAAACTTCTTGAAATGTACAGAAAAAATAAAGTTAAGTGAACGTTCTACTTTCGTTCCTAACTCTTAAAAGATACCTGCGAAGTAATTTCCAACATTAAAATGATTCCAAATGTAATTTTCTGTGGGAGATGTCCCTGTAATCAAGGAAAACCATCAAATAGGTTTATTGCTAAGCCCCGCTGAGGATTCGTAAGAGTTAAATTATATTTTACTAGCATTTGCGTGCGTTTGTGCCTGAATTTTGTTTTTTTTTTTTTTTTTTGTAAAATCTGTACGTGTACTACACTATAGTTATAGATAATGTAGTGAAATACGTTTTATTCAATATTTATATTTTATGCCTTGTGATTCCGGCATAGAATAGGATCACCCTGGTACTGATGGTGTCGTAAGAGGCGACTAAAGTGCTTGTGGTAGAGTCACGTTGCCAGTAATGGCAACACGCATGGGCAGACTTGACCGGATTGTTACTACCCCCGGCATTTAATTTAAGCCGGCGTTAAGTAGTGGCTTTGGCCACTGCGTTTCGCATTAGGTAATGCCGGGCCCTGGTGCCTTTCCACCTTTAAGGACAGCAACGCTCCAGTAGCTCCTCTGGAGTTACTCGGGGCCGTGGGCGACGGTGATCACTTACCACCTGGTGACCCATACGCTCGTTTGCCGTTTTTTTTTATTAAAAAAAAATTCAAATTAGTATTCAGATCAGAAAGCCTGTCGTGGCTCAGCGGCACAAACATGCGGCTGTAAATGCGTTAGGACGTGGGTTTGGCTAGTTCGATCCATACTCTATAACATATTTAATATTTGTACATTTTAGTTTCTAATAACGAAGCAAATCGCGGCGTTGAGTTCCATCACTCAAAATCCTCGGAAGATGAGGGTTTTCTCTGACTGTCTTGTCATGTGCGGAATACAGCAAGGAGTTATCTACTCGTAAATAAAATCAGATCGTGATTTTGTTTTTACCATAAATGTATATATGTTTAGTGGCAGAACTCAACATAAAAATCAATTCTTTCCCCCGAATGGAAATTGATTGACCTTCACGTTTACAGTCAAACGCAGTGCTGCTGCGCCATCAAAGCCTTTATCACTTCTTTTTATTATTTTAATAATTTTCATATTTACTATGAAATTAACTAATTTCATTTAAATACAGATAACTCCAGTTCACAGGTAAGGCAAATGAACATTAACAGAAAGACGAATAAAAGTGGAATTAACGTTAATTAAGCTTTTGTCTCAAAGGATGCCGACAAAAAAATCTAAATGAGCATAAATCTTTTTAACTTTTAGCGGTCTTCGTCAGTTGCTAATGAGAAAGGTATTTAAAGTACGGTAACGTTTTGTGTTTGAATATAATATTATATCTCGTTATATATAAAGTTTCTATTTCTGTAAATGTGTGCTTTAACATACTTCTGTTACGTCGATTTATGATTTTGATTAAGCATATACACGTAGGAGACATATCAGTTCTCTGTCGGTATTCCATTCTCTTCTCTATGAGCCCATTGAAATGCTGTACGTTTGGTTTGTATTTTATAGAGGACGCAATTTTATTTTTGGGAATAGAAGGATAATCTCAATTTTGTGAGGTCGCCAACATTGTCCTCCGGCCGCCATCTTGGAGAAAGGGGTAAAAACACTTTTTTCGCAATACTTCGAAAACTATCCATCTTATAAAAAAGTTTTTAAATTCTAAGTTACAAACATGTTCATAAAATTATAGAGCAAAAAACATTTTTATTATCAAAAAACTCTCACTTTTTTGCTTATAACTTCTTTAATTTTTAAATTAGGGCATAAATTGTATAAACATGTTTGTATGAAAATAATTCGCTACAAATTATTACTTATCACATTTTTTTGTAAGACGCATAGTATCCGCGAAAAAAGTGTGTTTATCCCTTTTTCCAAGATGGCGACCGGGGGACAAGGGTAGTGACCTTACAAAATTACAACACTTACAAATTGAGGTTAAGCTTCTATTGACCTCCCACACATACCCTAAAAATAAAACTGCGTCCTCTAAAAATGCAACGTTTGGTCCTTAAAACAATGGACTGTATGTGGAATCTTTCCGGAACTTATTCACTCAATTTGACCGACATTTTTCTACTATCATGCTTCCCACCAAGAGAATAAATATTATCCACAGCATCTGGATTAATTTTTGGAGCGCATAGAATTAATTCTTACAGCGTACTTGCAAGCTATGGAATGATTTTCCTCCTGAAGTATCCTGAGCGTTGGGTGTACAGAAACTTAAGTCCAGCAACGTATCCAAGTTCTCGCAATCTCGTCAAGTTGTAGATACGTATCCAAAGGTACTATCAGGTGGTATATGATCATAAAAAAGACACTGTACAACTTTGTAACGTTTGCAATAAAATGTAAGAAACTGAATTTTATTTTTTGTTATTGTTGTCCTGCAAGTATTTTTTCATCATAACGAAAAGTAAAGTAAATAATAACATTTTTTTAATTTTTTTATACTTTCATAATTAAGTGATTTTTTAGGTCGGGCTAATTGATTTTAATAGAATTACTAACATTTTGACACCCATTGCTTGACATAGGCTAGACCACAAGGATATAGCCCCTGAAGTACTCTTATCCGTTGGCTTTTGACAAGTTAAAAAAAATCTATCCTAGTGACATACCTATCACTCAGTTTGTTCACCCACAAATGAAAATCATATAAAGTTTGACTGGTTGGACACGCTTATCTCAAGAACTACTGGTCGGAATTGAACAATTCTTTCTGTGTTTTATGGCCCATTTTATGGAAAAATGATTTTCATTTTATATGAAATTAGTCATTTTGATGGAACCTTCTGTACCTATCGTTAAAACTAACCTGTGAACTTACTGTATAACACATATTTACGTAACAGGAGTTAAAGCAAAATACATGTATCATGAAATATAATATACCTATTATGATCATAATATTCATAGAAAATAGGGTAATTTCTATTGAATTAAAACTCAAGTTAAAACCAAGTTATTAATCAACGCGACGTTTAAAGTTTAAAAGTTTTATGAAAAATGGTAAAACATAGAAGCGAGCGGATGACGTCATCGTTGCTCGTTGATTAATTAATTTAGTCCTAACAAAAAAAGGGGAATTCACACAATGGAGATAAAAAACTTTGGAGACACGGTACGGCTGACCTCAGAATGATTAGTAGATTAACTTTAAAAGTTGAATTCCGTTTTATATAATAATAAAGTTGCTGTGATTCTATCTGTCGGTTGCCTTTTGAGGATTTGATTTGATAATTACTTGTAATAGAATTTGAACTTGTTAACTTTCATTAATATCTAGGAAGTGTGTTAATTAGTGATGGAATATAATATATACGAAAGGACCGTCGTACCGCAGCGGCACCAGAGTGTCTTAGACTTTAATCGACAGGTTGTGGGCTCGATTCTTACTCAAAAAAAGTGAAATATTTAATGTTTTCAATTAGATTATTTAAATATTTAATGGTTACTTTTCTTTTCTTCGCTCTGGTAAAAAAAGGCAAAACACGGCGTTGAGTTCCGCCGCTTAACACGCAATGCCTCAAATTCGGAGGTAAGCCACGTAACGTCTTTACACTAGGTTCCCAAGTTCCTAGGACCCAAAATAGTCATATAATATATTTCTGTCTGTTCGTCTAAATGAAAACCTGAAAAACGGCTAAGCATATTAAAATGAAGTTTTGACTGTGACATTTTGGCAATCTTCGATCAACATTAAGTGTTTATTTTGTTTAAATCAGTTAAAAAATAAAGAAGTTCAATTTTAAATCCACAAAATTGCTACAACATATTTATTCATAATAATGTAATTCGAGCGGGGAAAGTCACGGGCAGGTCGCTAGTATTTACTGTTTTCATTTAATAAGTAAATAAATCATTTATGGGCCTGAGTATACGTATCTATAATAGTAATCCGCAGTATATTTTGAATTTGCCACTAGAGAAGTTTAAAGTAATGTTAATTAAGAAAGCATACTACACTATCCAAGAATATTTGACTGATAAAATGTATTTAATTAAGGTCATTTAAATTTCATGCAGGATAGTCAGTATTGTATTAATCAATGAAACTGTAACTATTCAATATTGAAAAGAGCAACTGTTGAGTTTCTTGCCGGCTCTTCTCAGCAGGACTGCATTCCGAGCCGGTGGTAATTTTATTTTGTGACGATTCAAAAGTGCTACCTATAATATTTTGAATTTATATTTGAATTTGAATTTCATTTAATGCCTCTGATAACCAGGCAAATCTTAAAATAATCGTTTAATGTTGTACTCGTAATGAATATAACTTCCCTAATATTTAACAAGTTTCAGTGTATAATGTTTAACAAGTACAAACGTCGGCCTCTAAAGTGTGAAAATAATGGCCTATGTCTGTATGGGAGTAATATGAAAGTTTTGATAATTGAAAGAAATAAAGTCAGGACGGATGAAAGATTAGCTTAAATGATAATATTGACTAATTGAATAAAGGGCCTTATCTGAGTGAATAACTATTTTTAGAGCTAACGGTGCCTGCACCTATATTGATAAGACAACGAAAGGTCAGTCATATTTTTTTTGGAAGTGAAAAACGTAGTGTAGTGCCAACATTGTCATACGGTAACGAAATGTGGGTAATACAGGAAAAGAAAGAAAAAAAGATGAACAGAATAGCTATTACTGAGATTTTCATGGTGAGAATAAAGAAGAACGTGCTAACGTGAATGAGTAATGAAAGAATGGTAAAAATGATTTATGAAGAAAAAAATGGGTGATAAAAGAGATAGTTAAACCTCTCCTAGAAGACAACTGTGTCTTCCAAAAATAGAGTATCAATGATACTATGATGAGGAGGGTGACGTAAAAAGCATGAAGACGACCCGGCTTAAATGAAGCAATTGATGATAGTGGACAACGAGAAAGAAGTATACCGAGACTGTAGTGTTAAACGCGCTCTTCTCTTTGGCTACCCCGATAGGAATACAGCGGGCAGCTTAGAAAAGCTGTCCCGCATAGTAAGGTAAGAAGACGCAACCAAGTGCTTAGGACATAGAGTATTTTGTTTCTTGATTTCTGGTCACTTTCTAAGGCATTGTGTGTTCACTGCGGAACTCAACACTGTGTTTTATCTTGTTAACATAGATAGAGGATGTGAAAATAATTTATTCCCTCCATTGGGGATCAAACTCCAAACGTCAAGATTTCCTTGTCTCTTGTTTTTCTCGTCTAGCCCTTTTTATTAATATTATTAGGTCTTTTGTATAAAAATATATCTCAGAAATTAATACAATACAGTATGAATTTATGAAAGCGATTTGTACATAATTGACTCAGAAGCGCTAAAAACGCTAAAAAGACTAGGATACAATATCTTTTCATTTCTTTGAAACTCGTGCGTATGTGTGTGTATGTACGATACGAGCACATCAGCTCTTTTGTAAACGAAGTATATATATTTTATTTTAATAATATGAATGAGATCTTTTCTATTTATTATAAATGAGAATAGCTTTACAATTTTACTAGCTTTAACTGTAGCTTCGCCTCTGCGGTTAAATGTTAATAATTTAGAACAATGATATCTATGCCGCAGGTATTATAGTGTTATACATATTTAAAATTTTTACTTCGGGGGGATTGTCGTGGCGCAATGGCACAAGCTATAATAGACAGGTTGTGGGTTCAATTCTCACCCGAAGAAATGAAATATTTATTATTTTTAAATTTAATATTTTTTATGTCTATGGTCCGGTAATAAGCCAAAGCGCGGAAAGTGGGAAACGGTACGAACACGGTGTCTTAACACTAGGTTCCCTAGTTTCCTCTGCTTACCCTGCTCTATGCGGGATACAACTCGAAGCTGAAGAAAAAAAATACCTGTAGTTTTTGAGATCATCACTTTTAACCAACTTATGTCTTCAACTATATAATATGTAAGTTGTATGTACATACATACAGAATTATACGAGTATAACAGACGTCTTGTAGGGCGTCTTATTTAATGTATAGCCGCGAGCAAGTTTATAATTTAAGTTCGCTATAAGTGCAAAGTTTACATCGAGTAAACCACGTAGTGAGTTTCAGAGTTTGTACCACGAGTAAGTAATTATGTAGTTAGAAATTTTTGAAGATTGCAAAGTAAAGATTTTTTACTAAAATTGTACTGAAAATGTGGATTGTGGTAGTTTCTTTATTTAATTTTTCTAAAAGCTTTTAAATAAAATATAAAATATTTTCTACATCATGTGGATTTTAAATTGAACATATTGTTATTTGTTACGTTTTAGCCTACAACTTACCTATTTATAATAATTTGAAAATATGAAATCAAATATTAATCGTTTGCATTTCTTCGCTCTGGTAACAAAGCATAGCGCGTTGAGTTTCACCACTCACGATGCAATGCCTCAGATTCAGTGAAAAATAGGGAACGTAAATGGAACAGAGTGTCTTAACACTAGGTTGTCAAGTTCCCTCTGCCTAACCTGCCATGTGCGGGATGCAGCGTGAAGCAGAGTAATCAGTAATCAATTTTAGATAACAATATCGTAAGAGGCCTGTCGTGGCGCAGCGGCACAAGAGTGTGACTGTAACCGACAGGTTCTGGGTTCGATCCCCAGTCGAGGAAATGAAATATTTAATATTTTCAATTTAAATTTTTAATGTTTCATTTCTTCGTTCGTACTTTATGAAATATGACTTATTCAGACAATAATTTCTCAATCTCGGCTTTTCTCATTCAGTGTATTTTTGTACGAATCGTCTCCTAGTCCTACACTTCCCACGGTACACGCCACAGTTTCGACTATGCGTTGTCTCTCATTTAATGAGTAAAGAAAAGAAAATAATTATATACAGTGAAGATTATTTTATTTTACAAAATCATATCGTGTAAGTAAACATTGTCTTTTATTATTTTTACTATGTTTTAAAGTGTTATTCCACACTTAGGACAGAAAATACTAAACTTAAATTTTAAAAAGCGTATAAAAGTATTTTAAAAAGCGTATAAAAGTATTTAGTATTGTCTTTTATTATCGCCAGCTTAATAAGATATAGTTATAGATGATATATTTTTAATATGTATAACCTTCCTAAGGGCTTAGCAGTACAGTGTCTGCCTGTTCACGAGAAAGTTGAAGGTTCGATTTACATTGTGGGATAATTACTTTAATTTCTTCGCTCCGTTGAGAAAGCAAAGCGTTGATTACCGCCGCTCAACACTCGAATGTTTCTGAAATTGGTCGGTACGCGTAAAACAGAGTATTTTAGCACTAAGTTACGTGCAGGATATGGCATCAATATAAAAACAAACAAATAAGTAAGTGTAAGAATAAACACAACTATCGTTATGTTGTTGGAAACATCTGAACTTAAAATGCTATCGAATTATTCAACTTTGCTCTTTAAAGTTCTCTTTTACTTTGTTATCTTCAAAGAAGTACGTTTTTCTTTATATTCACTGAAGGAAAATACGGAAATTGTAGAAGATATTGTTACTAATGCAGTTTCTATTTGGTATTTATTTTATGCTCTATATTTGAAAGAAGTTCTACTTTTTAATTTAGAGAAGAAAAGAGGCTATCGTAGCGCAGTGTGGCACAATTTGTTTGTTACACGACTGTGGGTTTGATACCAACCTACAGGGGAGTATCCAGTTCCAAAAAATTGGGCGGAAATAGGGGAAAAATGTGTCTTAATACTATAATACCCTATGCCAATCATAATTATATATAAAATCTAAATGAAAAAAAAAGATTTTAATTCCATTTAACAAATATACTACAATGTATATATGTACATACATATATAGGAATTATGCAAATGTTCACTTACAGGTTTAGCTTGAGATAATAATATTCAAAAGCCGTCTGGAATAGTTTCACTTCCAGTGGCATTTCATACAAACAACGTTACATACAAAATCTACAAACGACGTCACAAAAGCAACAGTTCAAAATGTCTACTTTGATTGGGAATAGAATTCACTTCCCTTAATTTACCACCTGTCACTGTCAAAATTTGATAGAGCACATATTTGCGATACAGTTAGAATGCCAATGTTAATATTTGCGGTGTACCGGCGCGGTGGTTTGTACTAATTAAGTGGTAATAATAACCATTGATCTGACGCTGTTTACTCTATTACCTACGTTGTACATGTTATAAATGTCAAGTGTAATCTAAATAATTATTTAAGTATGTTAAAATATTAATATGTTATTTATTTTTATAAAGGATTTTCACTCGGCAGGATACCGTATAGCAGGGAAAGCAGTGAAAACCGCTCGTACAGAAAAATGATATCTATGCTTTCCGCTAGTTTATGGCGAAACTAAACGCAGCATTTTGTTTTGACAGAGCGGGAAAATCGCGTCAAGGATCATACCATACACCATTCCAGTCAGAAGTCAGCAGCAAGTGAAATATCACCGACTTACTACTAATGTACCCATTTATAAGTCAAAGACACCCTAAAATATATTATACATACATGCAAAAGTACATTTTCTTCTATACGCGTAGATTACGCGTATAGAAGAAAATGTACTTTTGCATACGCCACACTTTGACTCTCAAGAGTGGTGCTATATTGAAAAAAGAAATACCCTCTAGTAGAATTTAAATTTACAATCATTGCGCTCTCAGTAAATTGCTTGCTGCGATCGCCTTAGACAAAAAACCACAAATTCCGTTTAAATTTAAACGTCGTTAAATAGCGCGTATATGATACCAATTAATTAACAAACCTCCAATTAAGTTAATATTAAGCTTTAATATCATTTGCAACCGCAACTGCGGCTACTAATAATTATACTACCTATTACTGTGTAATACTCTTGTAAACGTTGTACATTACCGGCTTAGATTAATATAACTGGAAATTGTTGGAGAAAAGAATTAAGACGAAGACGTTTTTTGAAATTATTCCGTTTTTATTTTCACCCATTAAGTAAGGATAGCAGAGAGAACCTAGTATCAAAACACTCCGTTCTCCTTTTTCCCTCTAGATTCCAGACATTGCGTAAATTTAAAAAAAAACCGCCTTTTGCTCTGCCAGAGTATGGAAATAAATATAATTTAGATATAATATCTTTCCTGTGTAGGGATTGAACTCACACTAATTGAGATTAATGCATACGCTGTCCACGATGGTCTCTATATTTCTTTAAAATATCTATGGATAAATGATAATGCAAATATTGATACATAAAATTATATTGTATAAAAAATAACCAGTAATGTATACTGAACCATAATAAATAAAACCGGCCAAGTGTGGGTTGGTCTGTCACCGAAGTCTCCTTATTAATTTCACGATTATGATTGACAGGAAGTAGAACTTATAAAAATTGACAGTTTGCAGTAGCATACACTCATTTTGAATGAAGCGTGGGATCCTTCATATAGTAAATATTACAATCATTCTATTGACCTTTGAGAAGAGAGTTATGATAATAATAAGATAAGCACCCTACACTTTTTACTCTGATTTGAATTGTTCTTTTAATAATTTAAATTTTATCATAATTTTTATTTTGAAGTAATTGATCATGATTGTTTGTTCGACCTGCTACTACCATAATATAATCTCTCCGTAAATAAAAGTTATTTTCTACTTTTTAATTTGATATTTGATAATCTTCTATTGGTAGAAGTGGAATGTATTTAGTTTATTTAAACTATTGTTTATTACTTTATTGGATTACATTGACATAAATATGTGAAATTTTCTGTTTTCTACGGACCGTAAATCTAAATATTTGATATGTATTCATCTTAATACTTTTACATGATCTCGAAATAAAAGGTCTTGACAGACAATCGGACAAACTGATCCTATAATGGTATCATGATATTTAAAGAACATTATTTCTCTAATAAAATACATATTTAGTATCTATAATTTAATCTTTAATGTATAAAAATATAAACGAAACGGTAACGGACATTTTTTTACTCTGACTCTGACCGAAATGGTGTGAGATTCGGTCCTCGTACGCGATTTTCCCGTTCTGTAAAAAGAAAATGCTGCGTTAAGTTTCGCCATAAACTAGCAGAAAGCATAGACATCATCTTTCTGTAGGAGCGGTTTTCACTGCCTTTCCTGCTATACGGTAACCCGGCGAGTATTATAAAAAAAACCTTTTATAATAAATAATAAACAAATTAATATATTAACATAATAAAATTATTATTTAGCTTACACTTGACATTTATAACATGTACAACGTAGGTTATAGAGTAAACAGCGTCAGATCAATGGTTATTAATACCACTTAATTAGTACAAACCACCGCGCCGGTACACCGCAAATATTAACATTGGCATTCTAACTGTATCGCAAATACATATTTGCGTAGTAGAGCACATGCTCTATCAAATTTTGACAGTGACAGGTGGTAAATTAAGGGAAGTGAATTCGATTCCCATCAAAGTAGATATTTTTGACTGTTGTTTATGTAACGTCGTTTGTAGATTTGTTTTGAAGTCGGTGTTTGAACATTATTATCTCAAGCAAAACCTATAAGTGAAAATTTTCATAATTCCTATATATGTTTGTACATGTACCTTGATTTTTATTTATTAAATGGAGTTAAAATATTCTTTTTTTTCATTAAGATTCCATATTTAATCATGATTGGCACAGGGATTATAGTGTTAAGGCACATTTTTACCGAACTTTCGCCTAATTCTTTAAAACTGAATACTAACATGTGGGTTGGTTTCGAACTCACAGTCAGATCGAATCAAATTATGTCTTCTTATGTATTTCTTTTCTCAATTCTTTCAAATGTAGAGCACAAAATAAATACCAAAATAGAAACTGCATTAGTAACAATATCTTCTTCAATTTCCGTAATTTACTTGGACGGTGAATATAAAGAAAAACGTACTTCTTTGAAGATAACAAAGTAAAAGAGAACTTTAAAGAGCAAAGTTAAATAATTCGGTAGCATTTTAAGTTCAGATGTTTCCAACAACATAACGATAGTTGTGTTTATTATTACACTTACTTATTTGTTTGTTTTTAGATAGATGCCGTTTCCTGCACATAATGGGTTATACATTGCGGGAACCTCGTGGGGAAGCTAGTGCGGGAACCTAGTGCTAAAATACTCTTTTTATACGTACCGGCCAATTTCTAAAACATTGAGTGCTCAACAGCGCAGCGGTAATCAAATCTTATTACGCTGGCGCTAACAAAAGACAATGTTCACTTACATGTTATGATCTTATAAATTAAATAATCTTCACTTTATATAATTTTTTTCTGTTTTTTTTTTCATTAATTGAAACACAACGTATGAATAGTCGAAACTATGGCTTGTTCCGTGGAAAGTGTAGGAGTAGGAGATGATTCCCCCAAAAATGCACTGGACGAGAAAAGCCGAGATTAAGAAATTATTGACTGAATAAGTCGTATTTAATAAAGTACGAACAAAATCGAATAGAAATCTAAAATTGATTGCTCAGCTTTACGCTGTATCCCGCACGTGGCAGGGTAGGCAGAGGGAACTTTACAACCTAGTGTTGAGACACTCTGTACCATTTTCGTTCCCTATTTTCCACTGAATTTGAGGTATTGCGTGTTGAGTAGTGCTCAACGCCGCGCTTTGCCTTGTTACCAGAGCGAAAATATACATACATTAAATTTTTAATTTCATATTTTTAAATGATTAAAAGTAGGTAAGCTGTAGGGAAACATGTTTTTTTTATGGAAAAAACAAGGCAAACGAGCGTACGGGTCACCTGATGGTAAAGCTTAGCAGTGCGGCGTCGCCCAAGGCCCCATGTAACACCAGGGGAGATACAGGTGCGTTGCCGGCATGTAACATATAATAATGTGTTCAATTTAAATTCTACATAATGTTTAAATTTTTCTAAAAGCAAAAATATTTTACATTTTATTTGAAGCTTTTAGAAAAATGAAATAAAGAAACTACCACAATCCTCATTTTCAGTACAATTTTAGTAAAAAATCTTTACTTTGCAATCTTCAAAAATTTCTAACTACATAATTACTTACTCGTGGTACAAACTCTGAAACTCACTACGTGGTTTACTCGATGTAAACTTTGCACTTATAGCGAACTTAAATTATAAACTTGCTCGCGGCTATCCATTAAATAAGACGCCCTACAAGACGTCTGTTATACTCGTACAATTCTGTATGTATGTACATATAACTGGCTTATCTATACTCATATAGTTGAAGACATAATTTGCTTAGACGTGATGATCTCAAAAACTATAGGTATTTATTTTCCTCAGCTTCGAGTTGTATCCCGCATAGAGCAGGGTAGACAAAGGGGCCTAGAGAACCTAGTGTTAAGACACTCCGTGCCGTTTCCCATTTTCCGCGCTTTGGCTTATTACCGGAGCGTAGACTTAAATGATATTAAATATTAAATTTGAAAATATTAAATATTTCATTTCTTCGGGTGAGAATTGAACCCACAACCTGTCTTTTACAGCGTGCCCCTGCGCCACGACAGGCATTGAAGTAATATTATTGAATATGTATATCAATATAATACCTGTGGCACAGATATCATTGTTCTAAATTGTTAACATTTAACCGCAGATGCGAAGCTACAGCTACCGCTAGTAAAATTGTAAAACTAATCTCATTTATCGTAAATAGAAAAGATCTCATTCATATTATTCAAACAAAATAAATATACTTCGTTTACAAAAGAGCTGATGTGCTCGTATGTACATACACACGAGTTTCAAAGAATTGAAAAGATATTGTATCTTAGTCTTTTTAGCGATACGTGAGTCCATTGTGTACAAATCGCTTTCATAAATTCATATTGTATTGTATTAATTTCCGAAATATATTTTTATACCAAAGGCCCAATGCTTAATAGTATTATATATATATATATATATATATATATATATATATATATATATATATATATATATATATATATATATATAGCCTGTCGTGCGCAGCGGCAAGAGTGTGACTGTAACCGACAGGTTCTGGGTTCGATCCCCAGTTGAGGAAATGAAATATTTAATATTTTCAATTTAAATATTTAATGTTTAATTTCTTCGCTCTGGTAATAAGGCAAAGAGCGGCGTTGAGTTCCGCCACGCTTAACACTAAGTTCCCGAGTTCCTCCTGCCTACCCTGCCTAGTGCGGGATACAGCGTGAAGCTATAAATAAATATATATATATATATATATATATATATATATATATATATATATATATATATATATATATATATATATAAATATATATATATATATATATATATATATATATATATATATATATATATATATATATATATATATATTTATATATATATATATATATATATATATATATATATATATATATATATATAAGGTCAACGCGAGACAGCAGCACTGCGTCTGACTGAAAAATTGACGTTTGGAGTCACCCTTCTCATCATAGTATCATCGATACTGTCTTTTCTAAAGACACGGTTGTATTCCTGGAGGGTTCTCTCTCTTTTACCACCCATTATTTTATTCACAAATCATTTTTACCTTTCTTTTATCAATCATTCGCTCGACCCAACCACCTTAGCATGTTATTCTTTACTCTCTCCATGACAACCTCGTTAATACCTATTCTGTTTATTTATTTTTTTTCTTTTTTGTATTACAAACATTTCGTTACCGTTGGAACTATGAGTATACTTTTTTACTTCCAAAAAAAAACCTTTTGTTGTCTTATCAACGTAGTTTCCAGATAATTCACTTTATTCAATTATTCAATCTATATCTTATCATTTATGCTGATGTTTCATTCCATCCTTACTTCATTTATTTCAATTATCAGTATTTTCATCTTACTCCCATACAGGCTTAGGCCATTATTTTCACACTTTGGAGGCTGATGGTATTACTTGTTAGACATTACACACTCCACTTTAAATTTAATATTACTGACGTTATTCATTAATAGTACGACATTTAACGCCACATTTTGATATAAGTACTATACAGTTATTCCCTGTCCCATTGCGCTACGATGGCCTCATCCTTAATAATAATAAAAATATAACAAGCAAACAGAAATCAAAATACTAAAACACTCCAGATCCAAAAAATCACTGCATTATCTTGGCAAAGGGCTTATACATCCTAAAGTAATATTTCAATTTCTACAAATATAACTAGGAACTACTACAATAAACAAGGCTTTCTATAAAAAAACAACACTCAAATCGGTCGATTCCGGTTAAATTTATATCACACCCTCGTTTTACGTCGGGGGTAAAAATAAACAGAACGGAATGCATTATGAGATCTCTATTAACACAATCTGCACCCGGAATTCTAAAAGCATTTCGACTCATTGTCATTCAGCATACACGTACATATGGCTTTAGCAATGTTACGGTGAAAGTATTTTAATCTGTGGCCCCGCGGGAAATTGTTACGCACAAACAATTTATTCAAATTTGCAATAAAATGTTTACATACAGAAACAAAAGTTCTTTCACACGATTATTGTACACATACAAAAAAAAAACATTTTTTTTGTCTCGCCTTAAAACGCACGAGACAAAAAAATGTTTTTTTTTTGTGTAAAATATTTTTATAGTTAACTTTTTTCCCTTTATTGCGTAATAGGCAGAGAGAAGCTGCTAGCTTTTTGTCCATATTGGAAACAGTCGGTTCTTCTTTGTCTTTGTATAAACTAGCGGAAATATTTTCTAAATGTAAACTTTTTGCTCCATCACGGACACCGTAACCATTACTTACATACAATATATTGTATACATAGTCCATAATCATTGTTTAAATAATATAATGAAACCATTAAAATGTTTTTTTATAATTTTAAGAAAATTAAATTACTACCAAATATAAATCAGAGGCTGTCGTAGCACAACGGAGCAGCGTTTGCATGTAAACGATATATTTTTATTTTCTCTTTGTCGGAACTGGATAATTTTTCGTGATATTTTATAATTATAAAAATTGATGGATGGACGGAAAGCGAAATAATTTTTTCCATTCATTTTCACAAAAATGGGAAAAGTCAATTAGTCACAAAACACGTATTCTAGATTTCAATAATATTTGATATCGTAAGATTAAATTTATTAAAAAGGAGAAAACGCCAGAAAAAATCCTACGTCTTAACACTCATACATACAAAATTGCAGCACAAACGGTTAAAAAATAAAATGTAAATTTTACTCCTTGAGGCCTGTCGTGGTACAAAGGCATAAATGTGTAAGCGCGAGACATGTGGCTTCGATCCCTACTCTAGAAAATTAAATATTTAAATATTAATTGAGTAACGGAATAGAGCCCACCCTGCCATATGCGGAATACAACGTCAAGCTGAAAAAAAAATACTTCCCCCGAAAAAAACTTGTGGGATTTGTACCATAGTATATCAAATAAAAAACAAACAATAATTGAAACATGATGCAAAATTGACAATGAACATTACTATTTGGAAAGCTCCTACTTACGAATAGAAGTATAAAATTGTAATATAGTCGAAAAATATATTTATTGAAATTAGCATCTCACGTTTCATCTTGTATGTTAACATATATTTTTACATTAGCATATCTTTTTTTTTTATGGAAAAGACGGCAAACGAGCTTACGGGTCACCTGTTGGTAAGTGATCACCGCCCACGGCCCCGAGTAGCACCAGAGGAGCTACAGGAGCGTTACCGTCCTATAAATTGGAAGGGCACCGGGGCCCGGCATTAATTACCCAGCATAATATTCAACGCCGGTCTTAAATGCCGAGGGTGGTAATAATCCGGTCGAGTCTGCCGTGACTCTACCACACGCACTTTAGTCGCCTCTTACGACACCATCAGTACCAGGGTGATCCTATTCTAAGCCGGAATCACACGGCACAAAAGCCAAATACCTATTGTACGTGTAATATAAAACTTACAAGTACGGCGTTTATATCTGCAATTTACTTGTAACATACAATGTGTCAAAGGTTATAACATATTAAGCCTAGGCTACCGATTATAAGCCTACTTCGTGTGAGATATAGTATAAAATAAAAGAGGGAACATGGGAACCTAGTGCCACTCTATTTTCATTAAATCACTTCCGTTCCCCGCTTTCCGTCAAATTATGGAAGCTTGTTGAGTGGTGAAACTCAATGCCTCTTGTAATTTATGATTCTACCAAAAATCTATTGCATCTTACGTATATCATACTTACACGCTAGTTTTTTTCTACTAATGCATTTCAGCTTTTACAAAAAAATCTTTACTGACATAAAAAATGTTTTCTTTTTTATAACACATTATACACATTTAAATGTCATCCAGTTTTGATGTCTCATGATGTGCTACGTCGAAGCACTTCAAGATTTTTAGTAGTGCTGAGCTACGTAAGAAGCTTCACACACTCAACGTAAGTACATTAGTTACGAAAATTTACTTCCTACTAAAGTCGCTAACGGGGCTAAAGTTGGTGAATGTATTAGATTAAAGGCGACGTTTACTAGAGTCGGATTATGATTTCGAGTATTTGCATATATGTGTAAGTACCTTTATGTTAAGACTAGTTACTTGCCGCTACTTTATGCAAGCTCTCTGCTAACTAATTCTTAATCTCTATTTTCACGTGTAGTTCTTCTTCTGGTAATTGGGTTGGTCATAAAAATTTAAACATATTCAGTGTACACGTTGACGCTGAACAATAATGGCGTTCATATGAATAGATTGCTTTCCCCTTTTCTTTCTCGTATGCTTTTCATTCAGCATCCGCCAAGAAGGGTACACAAGGAAAAATATAGCGGTTATTTTCGATTATATTTCCATACATAAGTGGGATCACTATTGAAGCGTTCCAGCAGAGTTGAATATGGTGAGAATAAAACTAGCGGCGTCACGTTCCAATTATAATATTCAACCCACTTATCCTTTACGTTATCTAAATCGAACTATATTGTATGCTTAAAATTTGTACATTATAATAAAGAATCAATTTACATATTAAAATATTTTTTATCGGAAACCTAGTGTTAAGGCAGTCAGTTCTCCACTATGCGTGTGGCAACGCTAACGCTAAGTTTTGCCTCGCTTCCACATTTTTTGTAAGGAAATTAAATTCTTCAACACTTATTTTCAATCATGTGTCATAGAGTTGAGTTCATTACAACTTGAAATAATGAAAAATATTTATTCTCACCCACCACCACTTCACCAAAAGACCCAAAGCGCGGCGTTGAATTTCACTTAACTTTACGTGCGATGTCCCTAATTGGATTCGAATTGATAAAAACGTGGGGAACGGAACAGTGTCTCTTGTGCGGGAAACAGCGTGAAGTTAAAAAAATAAATTTTAAAAAATAAATCGTAACGAAGTAACGAATTCGTGAATTGAACAAAAGAGTACTAAGTGCTCCGTTTTAAATGATAGTAATTGTTCGACTGGCGGCAGCCAAATTAACATTTGACAGTGGTAACATTCTCTCAGTCGGACAAAAATGTGCAATTTAAGCTGAATTCTTCAAATAAAAAAATATCATATATTTAAATAATATTAAATTTATATAAATATATTATTTACACATTTTAAAAAGTGTTAAAGCAGATGAACGCTTGACGTCACTTATTGTCTTGACAGAGCGGTTGTTTTTTTTTTTTTATGGAAAAGACGGCAAACGAGCGTACGGGTCACCTGTTTGTAAGTGATCACCGTCGCCCACGGCCCCGAGTAGCTCCAGAGGAGCTACAGGAGCGTTGCCGTCCTTTAAGGGCACCGGGGGCCGGAATTACCTAATGCGAAACGCAGTGGCCAAAGCCACTACTTAACGCCGGTCTTAAATGCCGGGGGTGGTAATAATCCGGTCGAGTCTGCCCATGCGTGTTGTCATTACTGGCAACGTGACTCTACTACGCGCACGGTTGTATGAAATTAATTAATTTCTCCAAATAGGGTATTAACCTACACTGCTGAAAGTTACAGAAATTTACATACTCGTTGATGTTATAACATATATTTTATTATAAAGAAATATGACAAAGAATAATTTCATTAATTGATAATATAATGTTTTTTGATTAATAATATAATCTTTTTTAAATGACACTTTTTGCAAAAGCCTAATTAGTACTTACTTACTTTCTTAGCAACCGAGGTCTCCCCCTCCCTCTCTTACCACTCACTTGTCCTTCATAAATCTAATTAGTAAATTAATAAATTTTAATACTTCATGGATCCTGGCCTGCCCCACTGGGCATATTCTATATATGCATATGGTATTTAGTGTTGTTGTTTTGTTAACTTTAAACGCCTTATTTGAGTTAGAATAAGATGCATAGCCTTCTTCACGGACTGACAGACCTAAAGATTGATTTCGCCTGGTTTGATTAGTTTATAGAAATATCGCAGCAAGACGCTAAATTTATGCCATATAACAGGAAAACATTTTTTTTATTAAAGGTATTCAATAAAGAAAAAAACAGAAGAACATAATATCTACAGTTACCACTACGCCTACCAATGACCGCATGGTGATGGTTGTTCTGAAATACACTCGGATAGTGAATATAGTGATAAAGAACACTGGAAGAGTTTAGCCTAGAAATAATCTGGAATCCATATTGTGGAATTCTTCGAAGATCTTAAAGATGAAGTGGATCAACAAAGCTCCCGGATGTTGCAAAATAACATGGATAGTGGAACAATACGATTAACTATGAGAGAGGCTGTTGGAACGTATAGGCAATTTGGTTAAGGACGATATCCTTACTATGTTTTCAAAGCTGATAAACAGACCACAAGGTGAATTAAGCCAAACAATCGACTACGCTTTGAAAGACCATTAATGTTATCGTGATAGATCAACGGGCATAATCTTAAAGGCAGAAAAATATCTTTAAATTGGGAGTGTAAACCAGCTACATTACATAAATCGAGAGAACCTTTTGGAATTATTGTTACCACAGACTCTTTACGAGTAAGAAGTACAATAAATAGATTCTGCTATATTTATCTTTGAAAAGGGTTCTTGCTCCCGATTTGCTCCCTTTTTATGGGAAATTCAAGATGACACCAATGCCACAAGATCTTAAGAACGCTATTTTTCTCAGAATCACCCACGGAAGAAGATTAGAAGAGCAAAGTAAAGATGAGGGATTGTCAAATACAATGTTAATGTGACCTTAAAAAACAGAAACACACCAGTGTTCCAATACAGCGTTCATGTCCTTTTAATATAATACTTTTCTTCTCGCTCCCAAACCTACTTACAATTTTTTATAATAATATATACAAGATTGTTATGTTGGCTCATGGCATGAGAACGGTACAGGTAAATGCTTAATCGGCATTCTAAGTATGGTAACGCGAATCCTCTCAAGCCATGGGAAACATTCTTATGTATTTTTAATATTAATTTTTCTTGGGATAATTTTTTAATCGACAAGAGCATGCGCTTCTGCTTGGTCGTTTCAGTATTTTAAGTCTTTAGTAATTAATTATATAAGAACATGAAATTCTGTTCAATACATAATTAAAATAAATTCAAATTAAAGTTTTATTACTTTTTAAAAAGCCCACTCGCGCTCCCGTAACTTGTCTGGCGCAGCCGGTAGGATAGTTTCCACATAAATTACAGCCTTCATCTATAAATTACGCGTCAAAATCCGCAAAAAGGGCTTGAAGGTCTGTAAGGAACTATCCTGAACCAAATTAATACGACAGTGCGTGAGAAGCCTGGAGCTGATGATGCTGACCTCGGGGTGGTGAGTAGAATTTTTCACCTTCCTTATATCCCGTTATAAATAAAATGAATTTCTTTTATTATAACGTAGTCTGATTTTCTTAATATTTCGAATCAAAATCTTTGAAATATTATAGTTAAGTAATTATGTTTAATTTTATTATTTCGAATCCAAATCTTTGAAATATAACGTTTGATTAATACTACTGTGTATTTCATTTAAATTTTAAATAATTAAAATACTTATTATATTTGTGGTAACGTATTGTTAAGAATCAATTTCTTTATTTTATTCCTATTGTAAGATTTTAAATAAAATAAAAAAAAAAAAAAAAAAATGGAACATATAGCTCTAATTCCCAGTGAAATTTTAAAATTAATTCCACTTTTTGGTGGCGACAAACGCCAATTAAATTTATTTTTACGGAAATGTGAATATGTAATTGATAAATTTCAAGGCAGTGATGCACAAAATGTGTACATAATGCATGCTATTACTAGTCGCTTAGTAGACAGGGCCGCTGCGCTTATCAGTGAGCGTGAGGATATTGTTACATGGTCGGAATTTAAAGATTTATTAATTCAACATTTTGGAGACCCGCGTAGTGAGGAATGTATTGCTATAGAGTTAGAGAATTTAAAAATAAAAACAGGAGAGAGTTATCTTGATTTTTGTAATAGGGTACAATCGGTACGTTCGGTACTTCTATCAAAGGTCAATCATATTGTAAATGAAGAAATAAGACAAAGTAAAATTATTATTTATAATAACACTTCTTTAAATGTGTTTTTATATAATTTACCAGAAAATCTAGTGCGGATAGTTAGGTTGAAAACACCCAAAAGTTTAGAATCAGCTTTAAGTGTAGTTTTAGAGGAAATAAATTTCCAGGAGCAATATAATCAACGTAATAAATATATTTTAAAACAGAATAATCCTTCCACGCAGATTACACAGTTTAAATCACAGAATCATTTAGATTTTCATGCGAAGTCCGGTTATTTTAATAATAAAGTTTTGTATCAATCAAATCAACAGCCACAGTTTAAATTCGGCATACCACAAGCATCGAATAACCCTCCCGTTGGATTTAGGCCAAACTTATCCCCATATAAATTCGGTATTCCTAAGGGACCGCATATACCACCGCCAAGAGTTAACCCCTACTATGGGCACCGTCCATTTCAGCAGGTAGGTTATCGTCCACCGTTTAACGCAAATAATTATAACGGACACCCAACGCAATTTGGATATAAACCTAATTTTAATAAAAGCACACCCAATCAAAATGATGTCTCTATGAGAAGTGCTTTACCTAATAAACCAAATTTACCCTTAAATGAAATGTACACGTATGATATCGACTACGACAATGACTACGACAATAACGAAAATACGTGTTCTCCAGAACATGTATATGACCCCGAATATAATCTCTATTACCATCCAAACATTTCAGACCATTACGACTTTCCAAATGACTCGAATGAAGAGGAAAAAGCCGATAACATTGAGCAACCTAATAAAACAGAAAATTTTTGCATACGAGCCTCAAACCTAGAGAATGTATAGAGTTAAATTGTGATAAAAATTTAAAGTTGCCTTATGTGTATATTCCCGAAATAGATGCCAAATTTATGATCGATACCGGAAGCACACGATCGTTTTTAAGCCCTGAAAAGGCATATTATTACTTTGAAAATTATATTACCTATGAACCTTTTCAAGCTACAAGCACACATGCTACCAGTTTACATGGTGAAGTAGTTAAAACCCCCCTTATGCCTACATTTAATTGTAATTATATACAAAAATTTTACGGATTTAATGTGGATTCAAAATATCACGGATTAATTGGTAACGATCTTTGAAACAATTAGAAGCTGTAATTGATTTAAAACATAAAGTACTTAAAACAAAATACTCAAAAATTCCCATAATATATAACGATTCAGAATATATTTTAGTTTTACCCCCGCGTTCTGAAATAAGAGTATCCTTACCAACGAATCAACATTCTGGGGATGCAATCCTTAATTTTACTGAATTTTGCAAGGGCGTAAGAATGCCAAGTGCAGTAGTGAGGTGCGTGAATGGTTATGCGAAAACTATTATACAAAATACATTAGATAAACAAATGGAGCTTAGTATAAAGTCGCCGTTTGAAGTGGAAATGTATGAAATATCTGAGTGCAAGGTTAATTTTATGAAAGATATGAGGGAAATAGAAAAGGAAGAGTTACTAATTAAAAATTTAGAGAAATTAAGGTTAGAACACATTAATGAAATAGAGAAAAATAAAATTTTTACTTTATGTCATGAATATAAAGACATATTTTATTGTGACCAACTACCATTGACATTCACTAACGATGTTAAGCACTTTATTAGAACTAAAAATGAGGACCCCATATATATAAAACCCTATAGACAAGCACCTGTTCAAAGTGAAGAGATTAAACGACAAGTAGAGAAACTTTTGACTGACAATGTTATACAAGAATCTTACTCACCTTGGAGCGCTCCAGTTCATCTCGTCCCTAAAAAGATGGATGCTTCAGGAGAAGTTAAGTACAGAATGGTTGTAGACTATAGACGACTCAATGAAATTACTATTGATGACAAATATCCCCTTCCCAATATCACTGACCTGTTTGACAAATTAGGGAAAAGCACGTATTTTACGACATTAGATTTAGCTAGCGGATATCACCAAATAGAAATTAATGAATCAGACCGTCAAAAAACTGCATTTAGTACTCAGACAGGACATTTTGAATTTTTAAGAATGCCCTTTGGACTAAAAACTGCCCCAGCTACTTTCCAAAGAACGATGGACAACGTCTTGAGAGGACTACAAGGTATACATTGCATGGTTTATTTAGACGACATAATTATATTCTCCCCTAGTTTAGAAGAGCACATTAAAAGTCTCAGAATTGTATTTGACAGATTACGTAGGACTAACTTAAAGGTACAACTTGACAAATCAGAATTTTTACGCAAAGAGGTTTTATACTTAGGACATATGATTACTAAAGACGGACTCAAACCCAATGACGACAAAATAAAAGCTGTTTTAGATTTCCCTTTACCAAAAACCACCAAAGAAATTAAAAGCTTTTTAGGTTTAATAGGATACTACAGACGTTTTATAAGAGATTTTGCTCGAATTACACAACCCTTGACCGCTTGCTTAAAGAAACGAAATACATTAATAATTGACGAAAAATATATAGAAGCATTTCAGAAATTTAAGGAATTATTAACGAATGCCCCCCTTTTACAATACCCTGACTATGACAAGCCATTCATTTTGACAACTGACGCTTCAGCCCTAGCTTTAGGAGCCGTATTATCACAAGGACCTATTGGTAGCGATCGTCCTATTGCCTATGCTAGCCGAACTCTTAGTGATACAGAAGTACGGTATAGTACGATAGAGCGTGAGTTATTAGGGATACTTTGGGCCGTTAAACATTTTAGACCCTATTTATATGGTCGAAAATTTGTCATTTACACTGACCATCGTCCCTTAGCTTGGTTATATTCCCTTAAGGAGCCTAATAGTAAGCTTACACGTTGGCGATTACGTTTACAAGAATATGATTTTGAGGTAATCTATAAAAAAGGCAAACAAAATACAAACGCCGACGCACTTTCACGAATAAAGATAAATGCTATAGAATTGGATGATAACGCTTCTCTCGTAGTTAATGTTGATGAAAAAGAATCTCGACTTCAAGAGCATTTGTGTGACGTTATAAAAGAAATTGTAAAATTATCTACAAGACATAGCTCTGACGAATCTAGGACTATTACCATATCTGACTCTGAAGCAACAATATCAGCTAGTTCTAGAGATTTATCGGAAAAAGAATATCCTATCCCTTCCATTACTTCAAGTTCTGCCACTGAAACAGTTCATTCAAATGTTCAATGCGATACATCAGGCATTCCCATTTTACATGAGGCGATTGATACAAAACCGAATCAAATGTTAGTATTTACCTGGCAAAAAAATGACTTACATGTTAAAGATTTATCTAGGCCAAAAGAGAAAATTCTTGAAGTATTTTTACCTTTAAATAATTTAGAGTTAGTTAAACAATTTCTTAAAGAATATATTCGCCCAAAGATTAAATACTTTATATATTTTGAAAATCCTCAACATAGAAGAGATTTTGCAAATACAATTATAGCTTTATTTAAAAAAGACACCATAAATATTAAAGAATGTACAGAAAGGGTAGTTTTTATAGAGAATGAGGGAGAACAAAAATCAATTATATTAAAATATCACCAGGGTAAGACGTGTCACAGAGGTATTAAAGAAACTATGACTAGAATAAAACGTAACTATTTTTGGCATAACTTGCAGGAAACTATTTCAGCCGTAATAAATGCTTGTGAATCTTGTCGAAAGATGAAATATGATAGAAAACCAATTAAACCAGTTTTGCAATTAACTCAAACTCAAGACGCCCCTTTCCAAGAAGTATTCATAGATATTTTTAGCATAGAAGGAAAGTATTATTTAACTATAGTAGATGCTTTTAGCAAATTAGGTCAGGCAATAGAAATTAGTAATCGTTCCACCCCTGAAGTAGTCCGTGCTTTAATTAAATACTTCTCTATGTATGGGATTCCTAGAAAAAATACCGCAGATCCAGGGACAGAATTTAATAATGAATTAATGAGAAAATTAGCAGACATGTATAAAATAACTCTTCATATCACTACTCCTAATAATCCTAATTCAACAGGTATTGTAGAAAGATTTCATTCTACAATTATAGAAATTTACAGATTAGCAAAATATGAGCATAAATTTACGGACGCAGCTTCCGTTATGATCTATTCTATTATGGCTTATAATCACACTATACATAGCGCTACTGGCTTAACGCCATTTGAACTAGTTTTCGGTCATACTGACTCTAATGACGTGTTTAATATAGAATTTAAAAAGAATTATATACAACAATTACTCAAAGATCATGTTAAACGTACGAAGTATTTATATCAGTATATCTCTAATAAATTACGCGAGAATAAAGAAGAATTAATAAAAAAAAAGTAATGGTGAGCAAGATATAGAGTTAGGGTTAGGGAAAACTATTTTCACAAAACCAGTTAACACTAGGAGGAGTAAGGATAAGTCTCCTTTTCAAAAAACGTGTGTTAGCGGGGAAATTACTAAAAACATAGTACCCATAAAAATTGGGGATCGTCAAACAAAAGTACCCATTAAAAATGTAAAACGACCTCCACAGGTGGTGCTTGATCGTTCTCGCGATGACGACGAAAAACATCCAATCCCTTCGACTTCAAAAAATTGAAGGTAACCCGGGATTATTGCCGGTAAGGCAAGGTCAGGCTTATAAACAAGAGAATAAGTGGATTATTATTAAAGTATTAGATTTAAGTATAATTTTTAGGGATTTAGAATTTAATATAAACCGATATAATGAGTTTGATAAATTAATTAATGTTAATAGGCCTTATTTACTTGAATTCACTAATATGAAAATGGAAGTAGAATATTTGATAAATAATACAATTGAAAAAGTAAGGCAAATAGCACCAGTGAAAAGATTTAAAAGAGGTTTAATTAATCCGTTAGGTTCATTTATAAAAGCAATATCAGGTAATTTAGGTAATAATGATGCAATTCGATACGATACTCTCATTAATAAGTTACATGACAAAGAAAGTCTAATTGAAAGTAAAATAACATTGGTTTCCAAAATGATGGATTATAATATTAATAGTACGGAAATTTTATATAACAATTCAATTATTATGAGTGAGCGCCTAAAACGCGTAGAACAAATGTTAAATGATATAGCCGCGAAAGAGAATAATTCTATTTATTCAACTTATGTTCTAGGTATTTACAGTACATTTATTAATAATTTTCGTTCAATATATATAAAATTAAATGAAATTGAGACTTCTTTAGCTTTTGGTAAAATTTCTGTACTACATCAATCGATAATAAATTCGACAGAATTGTTATATATTATTAGGTATAGAAAAATTTCATAGTTTAATATATCCTGTAACAGAAAATAACTTAGTTAAAATAGAGCAAACATTTATTATTAAAGTATATGTAAAAGGAAATCAGATTACATTCATAATGGAAGTACCTCTCACAGATAATAATACATATAATTATTATAAGATTTATTCATTACCTATTTTTAATACATTTAGAAATGAAACTTCCATTGTTATCCCCGAATATCCCTTCCTTATGGTGAAAGGTTCTAAATACTTGTCGCTCGTGGCGCCGTGTCAGCAACTTTCCGGTGATAACCAGTACTTATGCACTGAACATGAGATAGTGCCATATGCTACTACTACGTGTACGCAACAGTTAATGCAGTTTCAAGAAAACTTATCACGCTGTATACGTCGTGTTATACAAATTGAGAAGTTAAAGCGCAACGTCTATCACCCGCTCGTTGGATAATATATGCACAGAATGAAATGGTAATGACCTATAATTGTAAAAAAGATATTTCAAACACAACTATATCTGGGACCTATCTGTTAACAATTGACCCTAACTGTGAAATGCTACTTGGTGACCTTCATCTAATATATTTTCGCCATTTAATGGAAAGTTATGCATATAAGGTCACACCTGTTATAAAGTTACCTGAGATTAACCAAAACTATTCTACAATTTCCTCCCCAATTGACATTAAAGGAATAAACCTGGATGATGTGAAATATTTGTCAGCAGCTCTAAAGACAAAAAGTGTTAGTGAAAGTGAAAGTGAAAATGAGCCAATTATAAAAGTCAATAGTGTCAGTGTCGGTACCTTAGTTTTATATTTAATATTAATTATTATAATAATAATTTTGATTGTTAATAGATTTAAAACTAAAATTTTTACTTTCAATCGAAACCCTCAGAATCCAAAATCTTCCGATGGTTTCGAACTTAAGGAGGGAGGAGCTATGTTGGCTCATGGCATGAGAACGGTACAGGTAAATGTTAATCGGCATTCTAAGTATGATAACGCGAATCCTCTCAAGCCATGGGAAACATTCTTATATATTTTTAATATTAATTTTTCTTGGGATAGTTTTTTAATCGACAAGAGCATGCGCTTCTGCTTGGTCGTTTCAGTATTTTAAGTCTTTAGTAATTAATTATATAAGAACATGAAATTCTGTTCAATACATAATTAAAATAAATTCAAATTAAAGTTTTATTACTTTTTAAAAAGCCCACTCGCGCTCCCGTAAACTTGTCTAGCTTGTACAGTCCGGCCCCCATCTTTCGTAATATTTAATTCTTAATATTTTATTTTTGTTTTCAAATACTATAGAATATATATGACACAACATTATTTGCTTTTGGACATAACAGAAACATCTATTACTAACTCAATGAACAATAAGACTAAAGTTAAAGATATGATAAATGAGTAAGGCATACAAAAAAATATATATTGCAAAAATATTTTAAAATTATTATAATCAAACACACAAATAAAAAAATCAGCTTAATTCTCGTTAACGGCATCTCCGTAGTTTTAAGCAATAATTTATAAAAAGAAAAAGATTTGTAAAGATAATTGTAAGTATTGTGTATTTTATAACAATATAATTATCATTGGGATAAGAAAACAAAATAATAACAAAATAGCGTTGAGATCTGCCACTCAACAAGCAATATTTCAAATTCGAAACTTGGAAACGGAACGGGGTGTCTTCACATTTGGTTCCCAGTTTCCCTTAGCCTACCCTGCCATATGTCGCGCATACTGCGTGAAGTTAAAAAAAAAAGATTTGATGAGATAAAAGTAACTATTAAATATTAAATAATAATATTGTTGATAAGAAAACGAAATAATAAATAAAAAAAGAAATAATTTAGTGTTTTATCATTCAAATAATAAAAAGCATGTTTTGTATTGCGTATGTGTATTTAAAAAATATACAGCCAAAACAAAGAACTGTTGGAAATGTACAACAATATTGTGCCTACAAGCAAAAAGTTTTAACGCACGGCATGTACGGAATGTATATTTGTTTGTTCGAATCAAAAGCTTCGCACTGTATGTAGGCATGGTAAGCAGAAAGAATCTTATTTTAAGGGCTAACGATTTATTTTTATTTTTTAGTTAAGGATTTTTTTGATGTTACTTCCAAGCTTATTAACAAAGGAAAAGCTCAGATCAAATATATATATATATATATATATATATATATATATATATATATATATATATATATATATATATATATTATATATATATATATATATATATATATATATATATATATATAAGTGGGGCAGGCCAGGATTCATGAAGTATTAAAATTTATTAATTTACTAATTAGGTTTATGAAGGACAAGTGAGTGGAAAGAGAGGGAGGGGGAGACCTCGGTTGACCTTCGAAAAACACAGTATCGACGATACTGGAGTAAGGTCAAGCAAAAAACATGAGGACCCCCCTGGTGGGCATGTATGAAGAGGTTGATGGCAGTGGACGAGGCGAAAGAGATATGCCGAGACCGTAGCGTTTAGCGCTCCGGCGGATATAGCGTGAAGCTAAGAAAGTAAGTAAGTACTAATTAGGCTTTTGCAAAAAGTGTTATTTAATCAAAAAACATTATATTATCAATTAATGAAATTATTCTTTGTCATATTTCTTTATAATAAAATATATGTTATTACATCTAAGGTGAAGGTTAATACCCTATTTGGAGAAATTAATTAATTTCATACAACCGCTCTGTCAAGACAAAATGTGACGTCATGCGTTCATCTGCTTTAGCACTTTTTAAAATGTGTAAATAATAAATATATTATATATTATTTATAAATTAAATATTATTTAAATATATGTTATTTTTTTATTTGAAGAATTCAGCTTAAATTGCACATTTTTGTCCGACTGAGAGAATGTTAACACTGGCAAATGTTAATTTGGCTGCCGCCAGTCGAACAATTACTATCATTTAAAACGGAGCACTTAGTACTCTTTTGTTCAATTCACGAATTCGTTACTTCGTTACGATTTATTTTTTTAAATTTATTTTTTTAACTTCACGCTGTTTCCCGCACAAGAGACACTGTTCCGTTCCCCACGTTTTTATCAATTCGAATCCAATTAGGGACATCGCACGTAAAGTTAAGTGAAATTCAACGCCGCGCTTTGGGTCTTTTGGTGAAGTGGTGGTGGGTGAGAATAAATATTTTTCATTATTTCAAGTTGTAATGAACTCAACTCTATATGACTCTATGACATGTGGATGCAATTCTCTAATCGCAGGAGTTAAAACAAGTGTTGAAGAATTTAATTTCCTTACAAAAAATGTGGAAGCGAGGCAAAACTTAGCGTTAGCGTTGCCACACGCATAGTGGAGAACTGACTGCCTTAACACTAGGTTTCCGATAAAAAATATTTTAATATGTAAATTGATTCTTTATTATAATATACAAATTTTAAGAATACAATATAGTTCGATTTAGATAACGTAAAGGATAAGTGGGTTGAATATTATAATTGGAACGTGACGCCGCTAGTTTTATTCTCACCATATTCAACTCTGTTGGAACGCTTCAATAGTGATCCCACTTATGTGTGGAAATATAATCGAAAATAACCGCTATTTTTTACCTTGTGTACCCTTCTTGGCGGATGCTGAATGAAAAGCATACGAGAAAGAAAAGGGGAAAGCAATCTATTCATATGAACGCCATTATTGTTCAGCGTCAACGTGTACACTGAATATGTTTAAATTTTTATGACCAACCCAATTACCAGAAGAAGAACTACACGTGAAAATAGAGATTAAGAATTAGTTAGCAGAGAGCTTGCATAAAGTAGCGGCAAGTAACTAGTCTTAACATAAAGGTACTTACACATATATGCAAATACTCGAAATCATAGTCTGACTCTAGTAAACGTAGCCTTTAATCTAATACATTCACCAACTTTAGCCCCGTTAGCGACTTTAGTCGGAAGTAAATTTTCGTAACTAATGTACTTACGTTGAGTGTGTGAAGCTTCTTACGTAGCTCAGCACTACTAAAAATCTTGAAGTGCTTCGACGTAGCACATCATGAGACATCAAAACTGGATGACATTTAAATGTGTATAATGTGTTATAAAGAAGAAAACATTTTTTATGTCAGCAAAGATTTTTTGTAAGAGCTGAAATGAATTAGTTTTAGTGTTTGATTAGTAGAAAAAAACTAGCGTGTAAGTATGATATACTTAAGATGCAATAGATTTTTGGTAGAATCATAAATTACAAGAGGCATTGAGTTTCACCACTCAACAAGCTTCCATAATTTGACGGAAAGCGGGGAACGGAAGTGATTTAATGAAAATAGAGTGGCTTAACACTAGGTTCCCATGTTCCCTCTTTTATTTTATACTATATCTCACACGAAGCAGGCTTATAATCGGTAGCCTAGGCTTAATACGTTATAACTTTTGACACATTGTATGTTACGAGTAAATGGCAAATATAAACGCCGTACTTGTAAGTTTTACATTACACGTACAATAGGTATTTGGCTTTTGTGCCGTGTGATTCCGGCGGCTTAGAATAGGATCACCCTGGTACTGATGGTGTCGTAAGAGGCGACTAAAGTGCGTGTGGTAGAGTCACGTTGCCAGTAATGGCAACACGCATGGGCAGACTCGACTGGATTAGTACCGACCGGATTAAGACCGACGTTAAGTAGTGGCTTTGGCCACTGCGTTTCGCATTAGGTAATGCCGGGCCCCGGTGCCCTTTCAATTTAAAGGACGGTAACGCTCCTGTAGCTCCTCTGGAGCTACTCGGGGCCGTGGGCGACGGTGATCACTTACAAACAGGTGACCCGTTCGCTCGTTTGCCGTCTTTTCCATAAAAAAAAGGTATGCTAATGTAAAAATATATGTTAACATACAAGATGAAACGTGAGATGCTAATTTCAATAAATATATTTTTCGACTATATTACAATTTTATACTACTATTCGTAAGTAAGAGCTTTCCAAATCATAATGTTTATTGTAAATTTTGCATCATGTTTCAATTATTGTTTGTTTTTTATTTGATATACTATGGTACAAATCCCACAAGTTTTTTTCGGGGGAAGTATTTTTTTTTTCAGCTTGACGTTGTATTCCGCATATGTCAGGGTGGGCTCTATGCCGTTACTCAATTAATATTTAAATATTTAATTTTCTAGAGTAGGGATCGAAGCCACATGTCTCGCGCTTACACATGCGCGTGCGCGTGGTACAAAGGCATAAAGCCTTTGTACCACGACAGGCCTCAAGGAGTAAAATTTACATTTTATTTTTTAACCGTTTGTGCTGCAACTTTGTATGTATGAGTGTTAAGACGTAGGATTTTTTCTGGCGTTTTCTCCTTTTTAATAAATTTAATCTTACGATATCAAATATTATTGAAATCTAGAATACGTGTTTTGTGACTAATTGACTTTTCCCATTTTTGTGAAAATGTAGAGAAAAAATTAGTTCTCTTTCCATCGTGATATTTTATTTGATTATAAAATATCACGAAAAATTATCCAGTTCCGACAAAGAGAAAATAAAAATATATCGTTTACATGCAAACGCTGCTCCGTTGTGCTACGACAGCCTCTGATTTATATTTGGTAGTAATTTAATTTTCTTAAAATTATAAAAGAACATTTTAATG
The DNA here is from genome assembly GCA_019049475.1 of Eueides isabella. Lineage (NCBI taxonomy): Eukaryota > Metazoa > Arthropoda > Insecta > Lepidoptera > Nymphalidae > Eueides > Eueides isabella. The sequence goes on from CM032385.1 coordinate 5,561,657, forward strand.
GTTTCATTATATTATTTAAACAATGATTATGGACTATGTATACAATATATTGTATGTAAGTAATGGTTACGGTGTCCGTGGTGGAGCAAAAAGTTTACATTTAGAAAATATTTCCGCCTCTCTAGTTCATACAAAGACAAAGAACGGAACCGACTGAGTTTCCAATATAGACAAAAAGCTAGCAGCTTCTCTCTGCCTATTACGCAATAAAGGGAAAAAAGTTAACTATAAAAAAATTTTACACAAAAAAAAACATTTTTTTGTCTCGTGCGTTTTAAGGCGAGACAAAAAAATGTTTTTTTTTGTTTGTGTACAAAAATCGTGTGAAAGAACTTTTGTTTCTGTATGTAAACATTTTATTGCAAATTTGAATAAATTGTTTGTGCGTAACAATTTCCCGCGGGGCCACAGATTAAAATACTTTCACCGTAACATTGCTAAAGCCATATGTACGTGTATGCTGAATGACAATGTCGAAATGCTTTTAGAATTCCGGGTGAAGATTGTGTTAATAGAGATCTCATAATGCATTCCGTTCTGTTTATTTTTACCCCCGACGCAGAATGAGGGTGTGATATAAATTTAACCGGAATCGATCGATTTGAGTGTTGTTTTTTTATAGAAAGCCTTGTTTATTGTGGCAGTTCCTAGTTATATTTTTACTATGTTTTAAACACTTAGGACAGAAAATACTAAACTTAAATTTAAAAAACGTATAGAAAACTAAGTTTAGTAGTTCCTAGTTATATTTGTAGAAATTGAAATATTACTTTAAGATGTATAAGCCCTTTGCCAAGATAATGCAGTGATTTTTTGGGTCTGGAGTGCTTTAGTATTTTGATTCCTGTTTGCTTGTTATATTTTTATTATTATTAAGGATGAGGCCATCGTAGCGCAATGGGACAGGGAATAACTGTATAGTACTTATATCAGAATGTGGCGTTAAATGTCGTACTCTTAATGAATATAACGTCCCTAATATTAAATTTAAAGTGGAGTGTGTAATGTCTAACAAGTAATACCATCAGCCTCCAAAGTGTGAAAATAATGGCCTAAGCCTGTATGGGAGTAAGATGAAAATACTGATAATTGAAATAAATGAAGTAAGGATGGAATGAAACATCAGCATAAATGATAAGATTGAATAATTGAATAAAGTGAATTATCTGGAAACTACGTTTAGAGCTAACGTTGCCTGCAGTTATGTTGATAAGACAACAAAAGGTTTTTTTTTGGAAGTAAAAAAGTATACTCGTAGTTCCAACGGTAACGAAATGTGTGTAATACAGAAAAAGAAAAAAAAATAATGAACAGAATAGTTATTAACGAGGTTGTCATGGAGAGAATGAAGAATAACATGCTTAGGTGGGTCGAGCGAATGATTGATAAAAGAAAGGTAAAAATGATTTGGGAATAAAATAATGGGTGGTAAAAGAGAGAGAACCCTTCAGGAATACAACCGTGTCTTTAGAAAAGCTTGATATGATACAAAAAACTTACTATTAAACTACATATTTATACACTAGTATGGACCAGCAGTCTGTCTGTATTTAATTATTTTTTTAAGAAACTTTTTTTTTGAAGTGAAAACTTCTTTAGGCGCGTTGAGCGTTTTGGTAGAGGGTAAAATCCTCGGTTCGCGTCACCGACATGCTAATGATAATAGTATATCTATCGCTATGGAGACCCAGACTAGCGCACGCGCAGTAGCCTGTGTACACGTATACACTAATACATCGACTATTTCTGACTGTATTATGTGCGCGTTGGACGATTTTTGGATAAGTATAATTTTGTGAGTCACGACAATGATGTAAATAATGAAAATAATGTTCAAACTTGAATTCATTGAAATTCGTGTAAATATAAATATGTATAATTAAGATAATTGTATATTAATTATTTTTTCAACCACTTTGTATTTTAAATTTTGTTTTCCAAAATTGAACCAATATTTTTGTTTTAATTATACATAGGGGTGAAAAAGATAATAAGTACTAAAATCCTCATACCTACAGTGTATCCTGTTGCTTACGGTGTACTCTGTATTTACTTTCTGGAATGAGAAATGTCATTTTAACATTACGTTCAGGAATATTTCATTAACCTGCTAGCTATCCCACTTGAAATTTTAATTCTAGTTAATTCTAGGCAGGTGATTGATTAAAATGCAATCAAAAAATATTTTGATTGTTTGAATGTAATATACATTTTTAAAGCAATCTGAACGAGTTATTTATTATATATCACTGGTCAAACTACAAACAACTAAAACTCGTAAATGAAAATTGTTTAAATCATATCCTTATCTTTACAGATGCGTTAAAGCTTTCAAAGAAAAGCCGTGTTGGTGCAGCATACTGGATACCAAAATTCAAAATTGTATTACAATTTAAATGTCCTCCCGAATCATTCGTGTTTACTGGAGAGGCTGTTGCTTTGTTAGAAGCAATCCGGTTCACACTCTCCCATGACTTTAAACAGACCGTTATTTGTACTGACTCATTAAGCTGCATACAAGCTGTAAAGGGAAATCCCTTTCAGAGTAAATTAAGGTCTTCAATTATTTTAAGGATTCGTGAAGAACTGTACTCATGTTATTTAAAGGGTTTGGTTGTTACTTTGGCATGGATTCCAGGGCATTCTGGTAATTTTTTCCACTGTACAACCTCCTTCGTGTCTTCTCCATTCAACGTGACATTGGCGAAGTGATATGTGCTCAACTGGCACGCTCGGAACGCCATAATCAAAGAACCATACCAACAACTAAAACTTTAAAGTGGGACAATTTGCACTCTTTATCTACGTTCTTACCAGCATATTGCACTTATGATGTTTTGTTGGTAATACTTAAAGTAGAGAAATTTTACTCTTCACGTACTATAACCCTCGATTATCCGCGCAGGATATTTATATTTTTTTTGTGTGTGGAAATAAAATCCTCATTTATACATTATGTAACGCTTTTACTTTTAAAAGCTTCGGGGGTTCATTTTGAGATTTACACCGTTTCACAGATACGTTGAAAGTTTGAAACTTAACAGATTATATGTATTGTTTGAGTAAGTTTTGTTATTCAGCGGCGTTGTTTGCTAAGAAAGTATCTTTTCAGAACTTTTTAATTTAAAACTTAATAAAAGGGGCTTAGTTTAACTTTTTTGTTTTAGATGAGCTTAGAGGTTAATTTTAATATGTCTTCTTATTTAGCTTCACATTGTTTCCCACACATGGGAGGGTAACTTTGATGGAACGAAGGGTCAACATTATTACCCTTCGATCCGATTAAAACATCTTCATTCCTAACTTTCTATAGAATTTGAGGCATTGCGTGTTGATGGGCGGCGTTGCGAAATCAACACTGCTCTTTGCCTTATTACCAGAGCGAAGCAATGAAATATAAAAAAATACAAAATTAAAATGCAAATCTTAGAAAAGCCTACGTCATAGTATAAAAAACACTTACAAATATGGTTTACGTCAAGACACGCGCCAGAATGCAGAGCCAAGTTATGAATCTGTAAAATGTGTACGCTGTATAAAGCCTTCTTTTTTTATTTTTTTCATTTCAAACCACCATGTGTTTATATTAACCATTTCAAGCTGCAACCCCTTCAAAATTCATAATCTATTTAATCTTAAACTTAAATTTAAAAAGCCTATAAAAATTTTGAACGAAGCAGGATTTGAACCCGCGCCTCTGGTATAAGAATTTCGACGGAGCTCGGTGAGAACGAATGGCTTAGTTGGTCAGAGCGCTGGAACGGTATTCCAGAGGCGCGGGTTCGTTCATCTGCTTCGTTCAAAGTTTTTATACGCTTTTTAAATTTAAGTTTAGTATTTTCTGTCCTAAGTGTGGAATAACACTTTAAAACATAGTAAAAACTATTTAATCTTCATGCATGACGATAAAATTTGGTACATTTATTGAGATTTCTTAGCTTGTAAGGCATATAAGATTTTAACAATTTTCTCAAACGGTTATTGAAATGTATGGAAGGCATATAAGATTTCTCAAACGGTTATTGGAATGTATGGAGTAAAATTTAGAACTTGAATTATATTGCATGTGAACACAGAACTGGCCACCCATGTAGATCTCCGATTATTATGTCGGGGACGTAGGGCACGCCGAATTGCTCCATATCTAACTTGGCTCTCATTTCACATTGAAGTTTTGATGTAATAAATTAATTGACTAAAGAAAATTACAACTCTCGCAGGAGCCAATTAAGCTAGCCCTAGGAGATTAGTCAATGGTTACCTTAGTGGTCCTACAGAATTAATTTAAATTGTATTGATTTGTTTTTTTTTTATTGGAAAGCCGGCAAACGAGCGCTCGGGTCACTTGATGATAAGTGATCACCGTCGCCCACGGCCCCGTGTGACTCCAGAGGAGCTACAGGAGCGTTGCCATCTTTAAGGTCGAATGGGCACCGGGGCCCGGCATTACCTAGTGCAAAACGCACTGACCAAAGCCCCTACTTAACGACGGTTTTAAATGCCGGAGGTGGTAACAATCCGGTCGAGTCTGCCCATGCGCGTCGCTATTGCTGACAACGTGACTCCCCCACATGATCAGTACCAGGGCGATCCTATTCAAATCCGGAATCACACGGCTAAAATATTGTATACATATATTCCAGAAGACACTATGAATGTTTTAAAAAAAAATATCTCATAGATTTATATAGATATTTAACCTACTTTAAATATTTTAAAATTTTATAATATTTGAATTATTTAAAAAATCATTGAATTGTATAAAATTTTTAACAGCTTCACAACTTATTTCACACATAGAGGAAACTTGGGGGTCCAGTGTTAAAACATTCCATTAAAACACTTCCGTTTCTCAGTTTCCGCTAATATTGAGGCATTACATTGTAATGCAGCGTTGAGTTACGCCGCAGTACAATGATGAAGTAATTTTAATTTAAATTCTAATCGCATTTATAAATTAAGATTGTTTAATTAATTTGCATTAAATATTGATTTAGAAACAGATGTATTATTAAGCTTTAACAAGAAAATGGTATCAGACTTCGGAGAAGATTTCATCTTGTAATTTTCTATACAATTAGATGCCTATAAATGTTTCCGGGAATGGGAGTAAATTTAATTTGGACGAGCCATGAGTATTCTTTTACAAATTGTTATGAATTTATTTGTACAATAAATTTAATATAATATTTTTAAGGTTGCGTACCAAAAAAAAAAACATAACCCCTATAAAGATTATTTTATTGCTCGTCTCTCAAGACCATTTATCCCGAGATCGCGTAGAGTCGTGATACACAACGATATTCTTCTTGTTCTTCTTCTTCAGCTTCACGCTGTATCCCGCACTAGGCAGGGTAGGCAGAGGGAACGGAAGTGAAACCTAGTGTTATGACACTCCGTTCCACTTCTGTTCCCCACTTTCCGCCGAATTTGAGGCATTGCGTGTTGAGTGGCGGAACTCAACGCCGCGCTTTGCCTTATTACCAGAGCGAAGAAATGAAACATTAAATATTTAAATTGAAAATATTAAATATTTCATTTCCTCGAGTGGGGATCGAACCCAGAACCTATCGGTTACAGTCACACTCTTGTGCCGCTGCGCCACGACAGGCCTCAAAACAACGATATTAGTATCATATATTTAGGTTTACGCATTAGTTTTGCTGTATAAAATTCACCTTATAATCAAAACTCAGAGTTATTGAAAATGGAAATCTATAATACAAATTAATGACAAGATCCGAAAAGAAAAAATTTATGTCTATTTCATATAAAATAGTCATTACAAACTTATATGTTTGTAGTTCATTTCATACAAAATGAAATGTATGCTATATAACTTAAGTTTGTTTACTTCATCCACTGCATAATCATCACGTCACATGCTAGATCGTAGTTGTTTAAATATATAAGTATGTTTTCGTATCGTCATAGTTAGAATATGATTATTTGAGGACCAAAACAAATCAATTTAGAGAAACGAAGCCCGTTGTGACGTAGAGGCACAATATCTAACTGTAAGGTTCAATTTTCACTGCACTTAATTTTCCTTACTTCCGTCACCAAAAGCGTAATTATTCGAGAATACGGTAAAAGGTGGCAAAATGGAAGGATAAGGACTTATATGAACGGAGTGTCATACCACACTAGAACATTACAAAATGAAGCAAAAAGCTTTTGATTACTTGTTTATTTATTTATTTATCATTTTTTTTCATTTAGGTATACAAATAAACGTTTTTACCTTGATAATCATCAACATACATGAATTTGCTTTCTTTTCTCAAATATGACTTATCTATTTTGCGACAGTATATAATAATATCCAACTCAAGTAAAGTTATAAATAAATCAAGGAGGTCGACACAAAGACAAGTACCAGAATATTTTCATTCATAAAAAGAAGGCTATCGTATGTTTGGTGTAACCTCTACATAAAGTATAACCCGAATATATCATCCTTCTATGTAGCGTTTGCGCCTTTGAAGTATGTAAGTGAACAACAATTTGTCGAAGACTTATCTTATATCTTGCCTTTTTAGACCGTAAATAAGACCCTTGGGTCGATAAACAAAATCTATTTAATAAATGTTCAAATGAGATATCCTCAAATTCCGTTTTCAGGATATCATGTATTATATTTTGGAAATATTAAAGCTTCCATATTATAATATACTCGTGGTATTCTTGCATTGAATTATAGACGTAGGTACAAAAATACTTCAGACTGGAGATCCCTGTCGTTGGGCAGAGATACAAGCGAGCGCCTGTAAACATGAATTTAATAAAATTACACAAGAGAAAACGTCATGAAAATATGCAGCGTTTCTAATGCTTTTAAGCATATTTTTTAAACAACAGAAGCACAGAAAAAGATTTGCACTAAAAATATATATATTTACCACGCACATTTGCACCACGTTAGATATTTTAAGCTAAGTAGGTACATACTTATGTATTTACTCAACAATAATAAAAGCCAGGGAGCCGCTTATTTTCCTTATGTTGATATATGAATCTCGAGAGCTTTGCAGTTATACCAAGTTTGAGTTTGGTGGACGCATTAGCTCAAGATTAATTTCACCCGAGAATTCTCTTAAGCACTTCACTTTGATGCGGCCGTTGTCTTCACTCAGACGCTACGAGCATGACGTCACCTATAGTGACGGATGGTTCACTAGGTTTCCTGCATACGTAATGGTTATAGGTTCGAATCTACTTTCCTATCTTAGACAAACAATTATATTTTTTTTAATTTCAAACTTTTTTCTATATATCATAGTAGACTATTACAACCTAGTAATAGTCACTTTAAGGGAAGGTGTAGTTTTACACGTTATCTCATCCCATTAAAGTATTTTAATGTTTCATGATCTGTACCTATTAAGGACTGTCGTGACGCAGCGGCACAAGCGTGCGACTGTAACCGACAGGTTGTGGGTTCGATCCCCACTCGAGGAAATGAAATATTAATATTTTCAATTTACATTTTTTTTTTCATTTTCTTGCTTTGGTACAAGGTGAAACACGGCGTTGAGTTCCGCCACTCGCCACACAATGCCTTAAAAAATGCTGAAAAATAGCCTTGCAAACAGAGTGTATGTTAATGGGGCCCCCTTTAAATGCGTTAACTCGCTTCCACTCTTTACCTAACTAAATTTGAATAATTTTCAATTATTTACTACCCTAACACAAAAAAATTAAAACGTAAAAAATTGCGACCATTTTTTATGAAACCTTTGCATGCCTACCTTAATTTTGCTTACTCATGTTGCCAAACATTCATTAAAATAAACACACCTATATATTTTTGAGATAGATGTGCCGCTCAAGTTTTAATTTTATTATGGATTCACGCAGAGCAGAGGTGGCACGCGTTTTCCTCTATAGAGGAAATTTCTACATACGCCACAACGTCACTAGATGGCGCTTTTTATTAGTACTTCGTTAATCCCATATGTTTTATAATTTTAGATTTATTTTAGTTAATTATAGATTTGTTTTTAATAATTTATTTCCTTTTATAATGTCTTAAGATATTTCAATGTTTGTACTTCTGTGGCGTATTCCATTATGGTTCTTTTCCATCATCTAAATGTTTTCCAAAGTGGGGCGTACGCACTGGGGGGCGATTGGCAATTGGAGAGGGGCAAATTATGATTTAACCAAAGAAAAATTACCCCCTCGCAAAGGCATTTTAAGCCAACGCTTGGCTTAGGAGGGACATGGTGGTTTTAGAAATCCAAAAGTGGGGCGTGGACTAAAAAAGTTTGAGAAACACTGATCTAAATGTTCTCGTCTATGTCTATATTATAAAAACATGATCTTGCAAATGTATCCACAAAATTGCAAAGTACAATGGGTAAGTGAGGAGACGGAATTAGCCGAACATCCGTTCCTAAGTCGATTGAGAAGCTGAGCTGAGAAAACTTGCGACCAGAGTGTATGATTAAGGATTCTTCGTCGGTTATATCGTTTACCTAACCAAATTTGAATATTTTTTAATTGTTTACATCCCAAACAATAAATAGGTTGTACTTTTTACTTACTAGTGTTGCCAAACATTCATTTAAATAACAATATATCTAATATAGATGTGCCGCTCAAATTTCAAATTATTAAAACCTGGAAGAGTTATGAGTACAAACAGTTATATAGAGGGTAGAAAGAGATAAGTAGAATCATCTCCTATATTCGAAAATTAGAATGTGTCTAGTTTTATATTATAAATAACAAAGGGTATGGATGTGTGCCGTGTGATCCCTTAGAATAGGATCACCCTGGTACTGATAGTGTCGTAAGAGGCGACTAAAGTGCGTGTGGTAGAGTCATGTTGCTAGTAATGGCAACACGCTTGGGCAGACTCGACCAGACTGTTACCACCCCCGGCATTTAAGACCGGCGTTAAGTAGTGGCTTTGGCCACTGCGTTTCGCATAAGGTAATGCCGGGCCCCGGTGCCCATCCACCTTAAAAGACAGCAACGCTCCTGTAGCTCTTCTGGAGTTCCACGGGATCGTGGGCGACGGTGATCACTTATCATTAGGTGACCCGTACGCTCGTTTGCCGTCTCTTCCATAAAAAAATTAAAAAATGTAATTTAAAAAGAATTACCAATTGTACCTATGCCGATTTTAAACAATATATAATAAAATAATAAAGGACAGGTCTAAAAAAGTTGAAATCAGATTTAAATACAAAACTCACTTTTAAGTAGAAAAGAATTACAGAAAATATGAAATGAAAAATTTGCATAAACAGTAGAATATTTAAAATCTAACGTCCACTAATGTAATCATTGCATTGTCAAACTAAGTAAAGTAAAAGGTTGCATGTTTCATCTTGTTCAGATTTATACTATACTCTTTTTTTTATAATATTTATCATTAGATAACACATTTAGTATGTAGTAGTAACGATAAAAGTAATTATTTTTGTAATAAAATGTATTTTTGTTTAATAGCTTCTGGATATGGTTCTGATAATAAGTCTATCTAGAAAATTAAGAACAATTTCCACCAATTATGTAGGTGGTAGCAATATTTAATTGATAAATCTTTCACTGCAATAAATCTTACATTGAAACTTATAATTAACCATTACTGATATTTTTATAAAAAAAGCTTAGTATGAGAATTATTTATTACAAGAGCTTTTTAATTACTAGACTGAAAAAATATACAAATAAATACAAAATTCTACAATTTTCATCAAACTATATAAAAGTTATTTTGATATTGATGTAATAATAAATGAGAAAAAAGTTATTTTCCTAGATACAAAATAATACATAAGAGTATTCCTAAGTAAAATATGAAAAAAATAAATTTAAAAAATCTAAATAAAAACAAATAATAGAATCTGTAGTCAAAATTTATTGTAAGGACTTAGTACAATCTTTGGGGTGGACCCATGGTGGACTTCATATGAAGTGATCGTACATTTTGCCAGTGCTTCTTCAGCAGAGACACTAAGAAGTTGATTGAAAGATGAACATTCTGCGCCAACTCATCAGGTGTCATGTCCACATGGCCTACAGCCACAGACAGGCAGAGTACCTGAAAAAGGAAAAAAAAACACATATAAATCTCAACATCTTACAAGTTAGAGAATAACAGAAAAGTAAGAAACTATCATATAATAATGTTGAACATCTAACATGGAGGTCTAATTAAACATTGTTATTAACAAAAGCAATGTTTTGTTTGACACGTTTTTTTAAATATATTTCTGTATTCTAATAGTCACTAGCAAGACTTTAATTTAACATAAAATTTTTTGACAACAATACCATTTTAGACAAAACACCTAACATGTGCTAAATTCAAATCAAAACATAATATATTTTAGTTTAAATATTTTTCAGGTAATTTTTTACTAAAAAACATCAATATAACATTTCTTTCACAAGTTTTTATATTATGGGCACCTCATACATAATACACCACAACAATACTATTTTGATTTCAATAAATTATTAATTACAACTATTATTGCCCCCTCATGTACAAAAAATTGATTCCTCTTTCCCATACAATCCATAAATTTTTAATATAAGAACAAAAAGTACTTACTTTCTTCATTTGGAACTTGATGGTGGCCTTAACCTCATCAATCTTTTGTGTCATGGACTCCTGGTGGGAGAGGAGACCAGGGAATTTACCGGCCTTGTTAAGACCAGGACCCAACAGACGTGGGATCTGCTTGATGAGCGATTCAGAGGCAAGGAAAGCATCGTACCTGGAGAAAAAGTAGGCATTGGTACAAATTCTTCACCATCATTAGAAAAAGTTATTTTTGTCAACTTAGAGCTCACAGCTTGTTTAAAATAACAAAGCCAAAACAATGTTAAATGAAAATTCTTTTAAATAAATTTAAAAATACTAATTTATTTATAACTACTCGCTCTAATTAAAATGTTTTGTATTGGATAGCACAATAAAATATTTTGATAAATCAAACCACACAGATAAAGCAGAGTTAGTTCAAAAAAAGGAAGACTGATACTCAGCTTCATGCTTTATTCCGCACATGCCAGGGTAGGCAGAAGGAACTTGGGAACCTAGTTAAGACACTCCATTCCACTTCTGTTCCTCACTTTCCGCCGAATTTGATGCATCGAGTGCTGAGGAGCAAACTTAATGCCGCACTTTACTTAGTTACAAGAGCGAGGAAAGGAACATATTAAGTACTTTATTTCTTCAAGTGGTAATTGAACCCACAACCTGTTGTTTACAATCACATGCTTGCGCCGCTGCGCCACAACAGTCCTCAAAGGGACTGATAACTAATATATATTTAACCAACGTAATATTTATTGTAAAAGTAACTCACTTCTTTGCTAGTTTCTTGACAAGTTTCTTGTTCTTGTTTAGTTTTTTCAGAGCCTCGGCATCCATGCAAGGTACAGTCAAATTTGTAGCTTCATCACAATGCTGTTGGTCACCAAGAACACACACTTGCATTTTTGGCCTGGGAATGTACTTTAGCCTAAAAGAGAATATCTTATTTAATTATTAATATTACTTTTATTCAATTTGTTAAATATACTAATAACAATTTCAGTAATAATCTACTCATCAAATATCAGATAATACATGCAAAATTAAATCATCATTAAATATAAAAAATATGGAAGAAAATGATAATTAAGACCTCATCTACGACATCGATCTTACCCAACTTTCTTCGAGAATTTAATCTAAGTCGGTATGCCGAAGCAAGCCTACCCGTTATTTAAAGACTCTGGGTCGAGTCCCGTCAGTGATACACTGACTCCCTGTCCAGATCCATTCTTGTGGATTATATGAATGTTCACAATAACATAAGATTATTAAATATTGTCACATAATAAATGGAGTAGTCCACAAAAATGTTCTTTCCAGGTAAACATACTTGACGGTGCCGCTGAAACGCTTGTCCTTCTGTGGGTCATAGTTCTTAAGACCGATTTGGAGTTCAACTGTCTCCAAAAAGTTACGTTTTTTGTCCTGTGAAGATTGAAGAACTGCATTTACACATTCGTAAAGCGTATCACGCGATACTTTCGACCTGGAACACGAGAAGTACAGGTTAAGTTAGAAATATACAAAGTATACTAAAATATGCCATTCTTTTAATTCCTTTAACATAAATATAAATAATTAAAAAATAATAATTCATAAGTTATATCAGTTATTAAAGGATTCGTTTAGATTTCTTACATGTTGGCTTCGTCAACCTCCTCGTTACGACGTCAAATTCGAAAAGGCAATATTGAAAATGACAGATTTCAAACACAACGATGTTGACAGGACTTGAAAATGTTGCCCGCTTGTAATCAAAAATAATATTCACTGGACATGAACTACATTAAAATTTGTGCTAAGATTTTATCATAAAATATATAAAAGTAATGTTTTTAAAACATTGAAAATACTCACAATGTTAGATATTTTTTGAAGTTATATACCAAGTATGTCTATATTATAAGGGAAACAGTGCGGAATTTTATGAAAGAAATCAAATCCCTTTTAAAATAACGTAGCATATTTATTGTTTTTTCTAACAACGTCAAGAATAAGCGTGTTTGGAGAAGAAGGCTGAGGTCTTCTTGGATGAGTTATATGCCAGGAACTGTTCAATATAGCAGGATCATGCTGCCACCAGCCGTACTGAAAGTTACGATATTTTGATTTTAGTCGCTATAAAATACACTATTAAAAGACAGCCAAATACTGTTTTTGGCGCATCACAAAAAAAGCTCAACAAGTATGATTTTATTAGAGTTTAACAAATATCATATTAATGGTACTAAAACTTTAATAAAGTATTAGTCACTAAATGTTGATTACTAAATTTAAAAGTAATTCTATAAATTAGGCACGTAAATAAATTCCGTACTTCTATTACTATTAAATACACAAATAACCTGTATTGAAGAAGTAGGAGGTAACCTATACATATCCGAGGGTCCAACTGCTTTTATGACACCTTTGCGTTTCATTTTATTAAATCTCTCAGAAGATCCGTAAGCAAACCCATTAACTCTTCCTATATAGCAGTCGATAACTCTAATAGTGTTTACATCAACTCTTTCAATCTATAAAAATGAGAAAATCATATTTAGCTTAGTTTAGCACATAAGAGATAATAAAGTGATTTTATTCATATACATGTTGATTAAGTAATTGTAACTTTTTTAGGCATTGTAGAGGTTGATATTATTTCTTCCATTAGCGGTTGAACATCTTCTTTTGATCTTGGTTCTTTATAATTATATTTTAGAATATCTTTGAAAAAATTTTGAGGTCCGTGTAAAGTTACACCAAAGAATTCCATGTTATATCTTAATAATTAATAAAAATATTTGTTCCAAAAGCTTACGTTACGTCAAAAATATAATAATTACATTGATGACATTATATACAAAAAAAGGATTAATAGTTATGAATTTGAACTTTTTGACACAAACAGTGGTGGTCGAATCGTAGAAAAAATTTAATAATTTGTGTTAGCAAATAAACATACAATTAACATGTCGACGCATTAAAAAAATGAGAAATATTGAAAAAATGTATTTAATTATTATTAACAGGCCCTTTTGTTAGTTATTACTTATGTTGATAATAGTTTTTATTTGTTAACTTTTTATTATTGTAATTACTAAGCAGATTTTTCAAGTGGCAATATGTTCACGTAATACAAATTGCAATTCGTTTTTGACATTTAAGTTTGAAAAGGTTATCTACTAAAGTGTCAATATAGTTTCTTGGTTTCGGTAAAATATTTTCTAGATATCACCTCTTAAAGTATCTAAGGTTTTAAATATTTTTACCATTTTCATATTTTTTTATGTTTAATATATAACATTGCATGGTTTTTTGCGTTTGTAAATAATCGATAAATAAAAACAAATATTTATTAATAGATAGCAGTTGTAGCAAGCACCAACGCAGCTTTTTTCTTTTTCAAGTTTAAATTATTTAAAATGGATATGGTAAGAAAATAACAAAATTTTTGTGTTCAAAGTTTATTTTCGTTGATTGCGATTTTACAAAAGAATTTCGAATACGTATTGACATTCGTCGGTCAATCATCTTTCAATATGCAAACTTTATTTTTAGTCATGAAAATTAAAATATTTTTTGTTTAGTTTGTATTACATTGTTTTAAATAATATAACATTTTATTTAATTTCATTGCTATCATTTTAATTTCAGTTGGGAGGAGAAGATAAAAGGAAAGTACCAGATATGTTACAAAATATATTACGATATGACATAAAAGTTACTAAAACATTTGTGGAACTATCTCAAAATGTGACAGCCTTGAGATCTCTTCGTATACATTCTAAGTTTTTAGAGGTAGATATTATTCAATTGTAGTAATTCACATTTCTTAAGAAGATGACTCATTTATTATCTATCATATGACTTCATTTTTATTCAAATGATTTACTTGTGTTGGTTGTACTCATATTATGTTAATATATTCAAATTTCAATTCTTATTAAATACTGATACATAAAAGAGATTTGGCATTATTAAGTTTTCTAATATATAAAAAAATAATGTCAGGACATACATTTTTGTAATTGATATATTTTATTATCTTTGGTAACACCAATACCATTTAAATATATCCTACCATTTTAGATGTATCCTGAAACTATTCTAAAAAAATTACAGTATTTCTTTCTAATCTGATGTTAGTAAAAACCAAAGTTGACAAGGGGTGAACATTAATTCTTATTTAGGAGCCTCATCTCCTCCTTACACTTTGCGTGATTAACAAAATAATTCTTTCAAATTCTAAGTAGCTTTTACTCTGTTTTAGGTATCATGTCATGGCATAGTCTGGCTAGCAGGCTGGCTCACATTTATATGGTTGTTCAATAACAAAGACCTATATCAGCTACAAGTTAATATGTTGTTTGGTATGACACACAATTTCTTACTTTATTTTAATTATATAGTAACTTTTTTATATTATTTTCATAGGGTTAAATTACATTTTTAACTGATTTGAATTTGCAATGGGATAATATCTGATTGTAAAAGTGATGAATGATACTAGGTTTGGTTTTTTCTCAAGAAAACTATTATATTTAAGCCTTCCTGCTCTGGCAAGACTTAAGAACAGCATTGAGAAATGTTGCTTAACACACAATATGTTAAATCTGGGCAGAACTCATAGAATATAGTATCATTATAATAGTAAAATATATCTGGATGATAAAATATCTTTATTTCTTCCCCTTATATGTGAGAAAATAAAAGAAGTTGGCTTTGTGAATAAATTTATTTTGGATACATAATAAATATATGATTGTAATTGTGGAAAATATTTTCAGTATGAAAAATATTCTTTTCCAGCTCTCCTGTTGGATATAATCATTATAGCAGTAATCAAAGCATTTGTAAGAAGACGTCGTCCAGTGCCCATGAACAAGTTGCTACCTGGCAATCCAGATAAATATTCATTTCCATCCGGCCACACTAGTCGAGCTGTTTTAGTAGCCTTCATTTTAATTTGTGTAGAACCCGTTCATTTTATATTTTACATGCCTATAATTGCATGGGCTGTATCGGTAGCAATCTCCAGGGTTTTAGCTGAGAGACATTACTTTTTAGATGTTTTAGCTGGTACCGGTATCGGTCTTCTGGAAGGCTTACTAATGTCTTTAATGTGGTTCTCTCAAAGCACTGCTGTCAGCATTTTAACTTCCCTCTCGGACGAAAAGAAAGATGGCGGCGAGTATCATGTGTAATTTGACTATTGTACACTAATTAAAAAGTGGCTAATGTGATTAGAATAAGATTTATTAGTGAGTACTTTCAAAGATATGCACCAAGATTAACACATTAAATGATTGATTTTAATATATTGTTAGTTTAGTAATTATATTTATGTTTTATAATAAATAAAATAAATAATTCAGTGTTTTTATTTAAATGTGAAAAGAAAATTTTTAAAAAGGCTATACTTGAACATGTATTGTTTAATATATGTTTATAGTCTGTAGGTATTGTTTAATTTTAATACACTTGTTCAAACAAACCTTTTATATACAATTGGAATACATGCACGTAGCATCTAAATCCATCATAATTTTAATTATTGTTGAAAAATTTTTGTATTTATTTTTAAATGTAAAGTCTTTTATCCGTAAAGCCAGTTAAGTATACTGATGACCCAGTATTGTACCGTTTTCCTAAAAATGCACATCTTGGATACTACGTAGAAAATGATTTAATTTGAGCGTTTAATATTAGAAGACGTTGAGCTTATTCCGGAGCACTACCTCGGACCCATATAATTTATTGACTATTAAAAATATAAGCCTGTTCTGTACTTTAATAATGTCAATCTGTATAAAAATAATAAGCTGTGGTAGTTTCTAATTTGTAATGTTGTCATTACTTGTTAACTGTCACTGTCATTAATGTAAACATTGTATATATGGTGACGTGTATTAAAATTAATCTAGAAATTCAAATATAATACATTCTAATTACTAATTGAAAAAGGCTATCGATCATATAATTTGTAAGTAGATTTCAATGAAAATTAAAAGAAGCTTATTTATTTATTAAATTTATATTTAATGTTGTAAAATAGACGTGGCATATTGTTTCTACCACATTCTATTTTTCCGGTTTTAGTTCCAAAATGAGAAAACTAAAAGGCGTCGTTAAAGAAACTGCCAAACAAAAACGTGAGCGAAAGCAGGAATTTGCGAAAATGCGTCAACAGACCCATACTATTGTTTTGCCCACTTTTGGCATTATATTCCTGCTTATATGTGTTTATGTTTACTTTAAAACTCGACCATCATCTATGCAATATGCATAACGACTCAGAATTTTTTTCAGTTATCCTCAACATCAATTTTTAACCTAAATGAGCAAATTGATTGAAAAATAAATAAAAAAAACTTTATGGTTGTGAATTCCTTGTTACTGTTTCCTACACACTAGATTAACCACAATGTATTAATATTATTTATTTAACATTCCATGTCTTCAACATATTGTTGTATATACTAGATTTACTATTTTTAGAATTAATAGTTACATGATTAATATGTTCAATTGGACCTCAGTTCAGTGTTAAAGGAAACATTTGTTAACAATAAAACATAATTTTTATTTTATAACTATATTTATTTAACAAATATCAGTACTAAATGTGTGAATTTATTGTGGAAAAATAAATTATTTAGCTATAAAAAACAATAGTTTACTTTATCTCATGCATCCTTTCTTAACAGTAATTCATATATCAGAGTTATTTTCTGTTTCATACACATTTACATTAAACAAACTGAATATGTAATCAAATTATTACTAACAAATTAGACAATGTGTAAATTGTGATATCATGCATTTCCTTAGAAACATTTTATTTTATATAGAACAACCTCATGTTGTATCCCCCTACATGGCAGAGTAGACTCCATTCTATTACCCACTTTCAACATTGCTATAACTTGACACTTTTGTCCCTGCGCCACAATAGGTTGATATTTATAATATTTCATAATTATTCATAAATAATATATTATTTTTTATTAACAATATTTTAAGTACTGGATTTTACATTAATTAACAATACAATACACGTAAATGTAAGAATATGAGCAACAAAAAAAAATCCATGGAATTTAGGAAATTATGACATTATGTTAACCATACATTACATTACATATACACCCTGGGAAAGGGACTACTTGCATTGATGCATGTTATATACATACTAACAAGGTATTTGTGAATTATATATTGTGAATTCACAATATTATTAGTGAATTAATTTTAAATTAATTTTTTGTTTGTTCAGAAAAAAAGTTTTTACATTATATTGTTTCTAAAAACTTGCGACACCACTAGTATTTGTAAATTCATTCTAATTATCATCTAATAAGAAAAAAATGTTATAAATAATAAAAAGTTCAATACTGTAAATCATTTGCTTAATATTTTTTAGTTTAATATGAATTACAATTGCCATAGAATTTTAACTCAACATACACATATATTGCAATGGCTGGCACTTTTGACATAGTGATGTTTGTGTATTCAAATAATAAAGCTTTTTATTTATAAAGTTATCCAACAATTATTTTGTGTATCTACCATTTGCATGTCACGCAAATTGGTATTAGTTTAGATCTGTACTGTTTTTTTACAATTTATTGATTACCATCAAGTATATATCAGTAAGTATCTCTTGAAAAGCCAAATATCGCCTTACTAAATACAATATATAATTATATATTATTAGTATTATATACAAACAAAACACATTTGTTTTAACTAATTATAAGTTGATTCCCATTAAAAAGATTACCTGAGTATTCATGCCATCAATCGAGCATTGTATATTCATACTTGTATTTCATTTTGTTTGATGGCGTCCGCACCTACACATGCATTAAAACCTTTGTATTCTCAACAGTTTCTTTATACATTGTTAAACTTGAAATATAGTTTAGTAATTTTATATTGGGTTTGTTACTTAATTTTGAAACTCATAGACACAAACACAGTCAAATTATCAAAAATGTTACTTTGCTTGTTATATTATATATATTATTAATAACTTTCTACGCATCATATTCAATATGACAATACTAAAAACCTTTTAAGGTCAATTCAAAGTATCACAGCCTATTTTAATTACATCTAACAATTAAATAATAATAATTTAAATTATTTTTAATTTTTAATTCTTTAAAAACAAACATCATGTATAAAAGAAATCAATGATTGTGCCAAGAGAAAGATAAAGTTAAGAAAATAATGATATAACTTTAATTGGAATAATTTAATATCTTATTTATCTATAATAAGTACTCAAAACAAAATAATCTATAACAGTCGTACAACCAAATTTATGCTTATTTTTTTTTATTACACTTCGTCATTTTACCAAAAATATCACACTATTTTATAAATATTTTTTTTTCCCAAATTGAAGAAAATATTATTATTAATTAATACTAATTCAATAAGATGATTAGTGGTTTTCTATGGTTTATATTTTTTGTTCTAAGCTTTTTTATAATTTAAGTTTAATATTTTTTTAAAATAAATTTATATATAAAACAAAACAAAAACACTTTAAATATCCTCCATTGAGCGTTCAATTTAATTATCTATGACTAATTAAACAAAATAACAGAAAAAAAATAAAAAAAAACAACATTTCTACAGTTTTTTTTCCAAAGTACATTTTTTTATTCAAACCAACATATATAGTACAAACATTTTATAAGTAATAAATAAAATTATAAATAAATTATTTTACTACATTATTGATTCCCTTTCGATACACCAATTCAATTTGTTTGTCACCAATTGAAATTTATAATTTAATAACAAAATAAAAATAAATAAAATCTACACTTTAAATAGCTATATATAAATAATATACAAAAAAAAATATCCTTGCTTAAGTCTCATACCAGATATTTAAGGTTAGTTTTCATTGACATTAAGTAAATCATCAGTCAATATATGTCATATAATATAGTGTATCATCCCTGTATACTATTTTTAAAGTGTTATTGGGGGCGTTCAAATATTACGTAACGCAATTTGGGAGGAAAGGAGGGGTCTTGTAAAACGTTACGAAAAACGAGTTACGTAACATAGTTTTTTTTTGTATTCAAATAAAAAAAATCTGGGAATTTGTTAAAAAAAAGTAAGAAGTGGAGATATTGATTCTACTCAAGAGATGGAACCACGAATTATATTATTATTTATTAAATTGGTTTTGTAGCTAGGTGCCGATTTGGGATTTACAATGAGTTATAAATCTCTTGTTTTATTTACTGCCGCAAACGCAATTAAAATAATAACAAACATATTTCAGCGACTTCCCGGTACTTTGTGCAACATAGTTGTGACTTTTATAAGAAAAAATGCTCATTTGGGTGTTACGTAACGTTTTGAGAGGGGGGAAGGGGCGTTACGGCACGTTACATGGGGGTGTGGGAGGGTCAAAAATCTTTGAGAATTGCGTTACATAATACTTGAACGCCCCCATTCTACATTTAAGGATTTTTTAAGAAAATATATAAATAGTTCATAAGAGAACAGGATATATGTTTACTAAAAAAAATATATTAAGCACTGGACCAAATTTAAGGCTGACAGAAAGGCTTAACTCCCATTTTTTTATAAAACTAACAAAGTTGTTTGTTTTTATATCCATGATCCATACTAAAACAGGACATGTCAAAAAGCGAATCAAAAACTTTTATAAAAACAAACATTTTTTGAGACCCCCATTGCGTAGGTAGGGCAAAAGTATGTAAGCCGCCATTTTGTTGCGGTGGCCATTTTGAATTAACAAAAATATTGATTGCATAAAATTTCAGCTCAAAGGAACACTATGAATTGGATCTTATAATTATAATACAAATTTATTACATATTAATAATTTTAATTTGTTTCTTAAGAGCAAGATGATCCTCTATAAAAAAATTCTTTTAACAGTCATTTGACATGTCCCTTTGTACGTACGAACTGACAAGATATTAAATACACTATGCTATAAGGCAATGTTTGTGAATTTCAAAGGAATATTTTTTTTTGTGGTCTGATAAGGCAAAGATTGGCACATAGTGACTGTAAGAGTGTATAACAAGGTGTTGTATCACGTTTTTCTTTGCAAATTTTGACAAATGTTGTCATATAAAAAAAAGCGAGTTAATTTTCCTTAAAATAAAACCAGCCAGTCATTTAATGGTTATTTCCACTAAAACTACCTATATAACATTAGGGGACATTCACACTATGTTACCAGTCACTATTTCTTCTCTCCAACATTATACACTTATATAAGAAATAGAAACAAAGAATATTTAAACAATTTGAGAACAAATCGCGACCGCCACTATAGTGTGAAACCGTCCTTATTTTACACAACTAAATTAACACTAATACTGATTGATATGAATGTTCTTCTTCTTTCTACATACCTGTACAATCCATCCTAGAAGCCAAAACGAGGCCAATATCAGGAAAAGGCCACTTACAGAGAAGTATTGAGCTCTAATATCCAGGGTCAGGGTCTGTATGAGGACGAGGGTCAGAATAGATTGCAGTCCAGTTCCAAGAAGCGTGTTGATACCGAATATAAGGCCGAAGCAGCTCTCGTCGCTTAGTTGGCCGGCTATTTTTGCACTGTAAATTGAATTTTTACTTCTTACTTGTATACATAGAAAACTAAAATTTTAGCTAAAAGTTTTTTTTTTTTTGCAAAAACATCGCCGCGCCATATATTTTTGTCTCACATTCGTTATTACTCTATTTAGAAATTATGCTTTACGAGCTATTAAAACACCATCTGAATCCACTATGTTTCCATCCAATATGTTCCCACAATAAAAGCTATCTGACATCTAAAAAGGTTATAACAAAATTGTATTCTTTTACGTTTTACGCTTTTTCAGATTATACAGATGAAGTTCCTGGCGATACTTAAGTGTTACTTTTTGTCTATTAGAGCGGGAAAAATAACACTATACAATACTGATTGATATGAATAATCTTCTTCAAATTTGAATAATTAAAATATAACCATTCTTCCATTCATGCTAAGTACAGATAGTAGGTACAAACGACATTGGGCCACGGCGGTTCTCACGGTTAAAATGAAAAAGAAATAAAACTAACAATAGATAACAGACATTCCTTGAACAGAAGAATTTTGACTTAAGACATATGGTCTACTGCTAATATATCTCTTTTTTTCAGCTTTATACGCAGCATACGACAACAAAAAAAATTAAACACACGACGTTCCCTCCCCGCTTACTATTTTAATTTAATTAATTTCAAGAAATAAAAACATATACACGTGGCACTCTATTACTGTGCGGTTTCGTAGGAATTTCCTTCCACGCACCATACATCTCTGGAACGACCTACCCGCGGCAGTATTTCCAGGTCGATACGACATGGGTACCTTCAAAAAGCGCGTCTACCTACACCTCAAAGGCCGGCAACGCACCTGTAGCTACCCTGGTGTTACACGGGCCCGTGGGTGACGGTGATCACTCACCATCAGGTGACCCGTACGCTCGTTTGCCTTGCCTTGTCTTTTCCATAAAAAATAAAAAAATATAGAACTCCTTCCCCACTCACCTCGCCAGGGTAATGGTGTAGTGGTACAACATGCCCACGACGACGTACCCCGCGTAGGACACGAGCACGCCGGCCAGCGCGGCCGCGCTCAGCGCCAGCCCCTGCAGCGCGGCGGCGGGCGCGGGCAGCGCCGCGCGCGCCCAGCGCGCCGCCAGCAGCGCGCCCAGCGCGCCCAGCAGCGTCAGCGCCGCCTCCACCGCGCCGTTGTAGATCACCTGGTACATTTCATATGTGGACAAATAATATATTTAATTATGTTGTTATGTCTTCGCTCTGGTGACAAGAGAAACGCGACGTTGAGTTTTACGACGCAATGCCTTTAATTTGGCGGAAAGTGAAGAACTGAATGGAGTGATTTAATACTAGGTTACCAAGTTCCCAACTTCCCTATCCTACCATGTGCGGGATATAGCATCAAGCTAAGCAAGTAATTACGTAATTTATAATGATAGCCTCATATAAACACGATGGTTGTAGGAAATTTGAGGCCTGTCGTGGCGCAGCGGCACAAGAGTGTGACTGTAACCGACAGGTTCTGGGTTCGATCCCCAGTCCAGGAGATGAAATATTTAATATTTTCAATTTAAAATATTTAATGTTTCATTTCTTCGCTCTGGTAATAAGGCAAAAGCGCGGCGTTGAGTTCCGCCCCTCAACACGCAATGTCACAAATTCGGCGGAAAGTGGGGAAAGGAAGTGGAACGGAGTGTCATAACACTAGGTTCCACTTCCGTTCCCTCTGCCTACCCTGCCTAGTGCGGGATACAGCGTGAAGCTGAAGAATGAAGAAGAAGAAGAAGTTGTAGGAAATTATTTAATATTCTTATTTCCTTGATCTAGACAAACCGCGGCGTTAAGTTACATCAATCAACATGTCCTTAACCAAACCTACTATACAAAAATTATAAAAAAAATAATTATTTTTAGATGCAAACTAAATAAAATACTGTTTTTAACACAGCGAAAATCAATTATCTTCTTTAAAAAAATACTTCTTCTTACAAAGCACTAACTTACCGGCGCCTCATCCTGCCCCGGTATTTGTTTCCACAGTAGTTGCATGTACGTTTGCGCTTGAGTAAACAGCGCCAGCTCCACAGCGTACAACGCCGACCACGCGAGCACTTTAGGCCTCGTGTACGCTGAGCGCGCGTGACGCGATATTAGCACCACGGCGTCAGTTATGTCCTTGCGGAATGTACGCTGTCGAAAATATTTTTAAATTAATTTATTTACATATAAAATGGGGAACGGAAGTGGAACGGAGTGTCTTAACACTAGGTTCCCAAGTTCCCTCTGCCTACCCTGCCATGTGCGGGATACAGCGTGAAGCTGAGTATAAAAAAAAAATATGAATGTGAATTTATGATTGTAAAGAAGATGTTTGTTTCACTTTCGCTTGAAAATTACTGAACGGATTTAGATGAAACATTACAATAATATAGTTTACATATCAGAGTAACATATAATACTAATTTATGTAAAGATTTTGTAAATATTATGTAACAATAACTATAAGCGGGCGAAGCGAACAAATCCAAAATTTCGTTGAATTTATGCCATCGCCTATTTTAAAAATCTGCTATGTCTAACTAAACCATTATTACAGACAATGAAAAGAATTATAATGCTCATATAAAATAGAAAAAAATATTTATTTATTGAAGCCTTTTATTGAAATATCTTTAATGAAATGTTAATGTAGTAATAATAAACAAAATTAAATTAAAAAGTATATATATATATATATATATATATATATATATATATATATATATATATATATATATATATATATATATATATATATATATATATATATATATATATATATATATATATATATATATATATATATATATATATATATATATATATATATATATATATATATATATATATATATATATATATATATATATATATATATATATATATATATATATATATATATATATATATATATATATATATATATATATATATATATATATATATATATATATATATATATATATATATATATATTTAAAATTTCGAAAAAATGAACTTGTTTTAAATTTTGTTATTTTCTTTTTTAATTATGTTTTCTTTTATTAATTACCTTTTTTAAGTGTAACGGCGTTTGACTGTCCACGTGGTTATTGAAGTCAACTTGCGCCGTATTGCCCGTGGATTTTCTGTGAAAATATATACCGTAGGGGACCGGTGGCAACCAAAGCGCCCAAAACGTTGCTACGATTTGCGCTGTAATTAAAACATAATTATATATATTAAAATTTAAAATTATATATGTAAAATATATATAATATATATAAAAAAGAATAATTCTACAAAAATATTAATCATTACGTAGTAAGAACAATGTAAAACAAAACGTTCAGTGTTTCATATTGAAGAAGGTACAAAGCAGGAATGCATCAGGGAGGATAAATTTATATAATTTACTACCTTAAATGGAAATTGAACCCAAAATTACGTAAATTTTTACGTAAATAGTGACGTATTATTAAACAACAGATTTTTAAAACAGAAAATGTTAAAACGACAGAACTGTTGCCAGTCGTGGCATAAGGGCTCAAACGTGTGACGGTAAACGCTACAGTTTGTGGATCCCGATCCCTACTCGGGGAAATGAAATATCTAAGGTTTTCATTTCTTCGTTCTGGTTTTAAGGCAAAGCGCGGCGTTGAGTTCCGCCAATTAACACACATTGCCTAAAATTCGTCTTAACACTAGGTTCTCTCATGTTTCCTCTCCCTGCCCTGCCACGTGCTGGATACAGCGTGAAGCTAAGAAAGTAGAAAGACAGTAATGTCCATTTTATATTACTTGTATTTTCGGTAATGTCACATTTTTATTTCCCTTCTATAAATATAAATTACAGTTATATTTAGACTTTTATATACGCATTAGGTATTATTTTGCTATCGTAGGACCTATTCATGTTATCAGTTAGATAATATTATACCTAGTTATTATCGTTATCTTGTCATCACAACGCTAAATCTTAGCCTTTTTATCTGTTAAATTCACTAATATATATGCTTTAAAAATAAAGAAATAAAGCTATTAAGATAATGTATGTAATAACAAGAAGTTGCTATTTGGTTTTAATTATTATCTATTTATGTTTAAATATATATGTATTTTGAATTATTATTGAAAAGCAAGCCTGTCGTTAAAATATTTAATATTTTCACTTCTTTGCTGTGGGATCAAGGCAAACCGCGGCGTGGAGTCTTGCCACTTAACACACAATGTTTCAAATTCGAGAGAAAGTGGAGAACTAAACGAAGTGCCTTAATGCTAGGGTCCCAAGGTTCCTCTGCCTACCCCGTCACGTGTGAAAAATATATATATATATATATCGATCATTAATGCGTAAAATATCACATAAGAAAATTATAGCTCGATTTATTAATTATAATCCATATTTAATATTTTCCTTAATATAAATAAAATCTGTGCAGAGAACATAAAAACGTTAAAGTCAGATCCAATATATACGCTTATTTAATTTTGAGACGGCTTAACCGTTTTAGATGCCTTTTTCAATATAACATTTTGTCACGCTTCTCTAAACAATTTATGTATATTTAAGTTTTATCTGAGTTGAGGCCTGTCATGGCGCAGCGGCACAAGAGTGTGACTGTAACCGACAGGTTCTGGGTTCGATCCCCAGTCGAGGAAATGAAATATTTAATATTTTCAATTTAAAATATTTAATGTTTCATTTCTTCGCTCTGGTAATAAGGCAAAGCGCGGCGTTGAGTTCCGCCACTCAACACGCAATGCCTCAAATTCGGCGGAAAGTGGGGAACGGAAGTGGAACGGAGTGTCATAACACTAGGTTTCACTTTCGTTCCCTCTGCCTACCCTGCCTAGTGCGGGATACAGCGTGAAGCTGAAAAAAAAAAAAAAGAAAAAAAAAAGTTTTATCATTATTGAGTTTTAAATATATTTCAAGTTCTATTAATATTAATTAGGCTAAAACTTGCGTTTTTAATGCATGGATTGTATATTTTAAATAATGATGCAATTCAGATTAGTCAATAGATATGCTAACTCTCTAGATCAAGCGGGTGAAGCCGCGACTGGGTTGGTTTAGACTATATCTTCGATGAACGATGAAACATAGCACTAAGTACACATAGTAGTTTCTCTTATCGGCTTGAATAATAAAAAATAAATAAGATATGTTTATAAGTGTATTTTATTTATGAAATAAAATGGAATGTTTCCTGCCACATAACGTTAAATGCCATCGCGTTTATACAACAATTAGAAACGGCAATTAATTAGAGGTATGTATTTCTATAAACACATTTTATAGAATTTTAATTAAGCGCATATAGAAATTTTAAGTCTATTTATATTATTTAAAGTCATTGTTGTAATAATAGTTACGTCTATCCTTGTTCCTTTTCAAAAAACATATTCAAATTGAGAAAGGGAAAAAAAAGAGGCCAATATCATTAAAAAGGAACAGATCGGTTAGAATTTAACGCAAGTTATTAGTGTATCAACTTAGCAATTATTGTTTTTTTTAGCTTTACGTTGTACACCTCACCTGGTAGGGTAGGCAGGGGATAAAGGATCTAATGTTCTCTCTCTCTCTCTCTCTCTCTCAGCTTCACGCTGTATCCCGCACAAGGCACGGTAGGCAGAAGGAACCCGGGAACCTAGTGTATAGACACTCCGTTCCACTTCCGTTCACACTTTCCGCCGAATTTGAGGCATTGCGTGTTGAGTGGCGGAACTCAACGCCGCGCTTTGCCTTATTACCAGAGCGAAGAAATGAAACATTAAATATTCAAATTGAAAATATTAAATATTTAATTTCCTCGACTGGGGATCGAACCCAGAACCTGTCGGTTACAGGGCTAGTAGTAGTAGACAGGCTCTAATGTTAACACACTAAATTTGTTTCCGTCTTTTCCGCAGATTTTAAGATATTGCATGTTAAGCGGCGATATGATGATGAATATGAAATATTTAATTTCCTCGAGTGGGCATCGAACTCACAAACCTCAAGACCACGACAGTCCTCAATTGCTTATTCATAGCTAAGTATTTGATATAAATAGGTACACTATAATGTTACGTACGTTATTTTATCAGTTTTAAAAATGATTGATTTTAATGCATGGATTGTATATTTTAAATAATGATGCAATTCAGATTAGTCAATAGATATGCTAACTCTCTAGATCAAGCGGGTGAAGCCGCGACTGGGTTGGTTTAGACTATATCTTCGATGAACGATGAAACATAGCACTAAGTACACATAGTAGTTTCTCTTATCGGCTTGAATAATAAAAAATAAATAAGATATGTTTATAAGTGTATTTTATTTATGAAATAAAATGGAATGTTTCCTGCCACATAACGTTAAATGCCATCGCGTTTATACAACAATTAGAAACGGCAATTAATTAGAGGTATGTATTTCTATAAACACATTTTATAGAATTTTAATTAAGCGCATATAGAAATTTTAAGTCTATTTATATTATTTTATGTCATTGTTGCAATAATAGTTACGTCTATCCTTGTTCCTTTTCAAAAAACATGTTCAAATTGAGAAAGGGAAAAAAAAGAGGCCAATATCATTCAGATCGGTTAGAATTTAACGCAAGTTATTAGTGTATCAACTTAGCAATTATTGTTTTTTTTAGCTTTACGTTGTACACCTCACCTGGTAGGGTAGGCAGGGGATAAAGGATCTAATGTTCTCTCTCTCTCTCTCTCTCTCTCAGCTTCACGCTGTATCCCGCACAAGGCACGGTAGGCAGAAGGAACCCGGGAACCTAGTGTATAGACACTCCGTTCCACTTCCGTTCACACTTTCCGCCGAATTTGAGGCATTGTGTGTTGAGTGGCGGAACTCAACGCCGCGCTTTGCATTATTACCAGAGCGAAGAAATTAAATATTTAAATTGAAAATATTAAATATTAAATATTTAATTTCCTCGACTGGGGATCGAACCCAGAACCTGTCGATTACAGGGCTAGTAGTAGTAGACAGGCTCTAATGTTAACACACTAAAGTTGTTTCCGTCTTTTCCGCAGATTTTAAGATATTGTATGTTAAGCGGCGATATGATGAAAATATGAAATATTTAATTTCCTCGAGTGGGCATCGAACTCACAAACCTCAAGACCACGACAGTCCTCAATTGCTTATTCATAGCTAAGTATTTGATATAAATAGGTACACTATAATGTTACGTACGTTATTTTATCAGTTTAAAAAATGATTGATTGATGTAATTTTCTTCACTTGACGTAAACACTTATTCTTTATTTCCTATAATCAAGAATTGTGATAGACATCGAATTAACTATTTAAAATTCATTTTAATTTATTTAAATCAATTTACGAAACAATAAATGGTCATCTAATAATATATTAACTAGTATTCTTTTTAAATGATATTTATCTCACATGAGAATTTGCTTAATGCCCTGTTATACGATAAGCTCTATTTTTTTTTTTTTTTTTTTTTTTTATGGGTGGAAATCCTCATGGACTACCTCCGTCTAGGGAAAGACGGAGGGGCGTGCCGGACTCTTACCGGCTAAAACCACCCCGGTGTCTCCTCGCACGTGAGCGCGTGGCCGCGGGAGTCCAAATTCATCCGCAACCCATCACTAGTGCTGGCCGGGTCTATTCGGGCCTCATCTCCTGCGCGGGTTAGTGAGGCGCTAACCCGTGCATCGTCCCAGAGGCGCGCGCCTGCGACACGGGTCTATCGAATAGGGGGCGAGAACTTCCCCAAGTCCCTCGCCCCTGGACCCATTCATGGGGGCCGGAAAAGGGCGTTATCCACCCTTCTCCTGCGTCCTGTGCGCCTTCTGCGGCCGGAGAAGGGAGCAAAGATCTCCCTCTCCCTTTCCGCAGTTTCCTTCTGCGACATTACGTCCTCACAGAAGGACGCCACCGCATCCCAAGACTCTGCGCTACCGAGCATCCTCCGCACTACGGCAGGGAGCGAGAGATCACCCCCTACTTTATTTGTGAGGTCACGGCGCTGCTCCTCCCAAGCTACACACTCGGCGAGCGTGTGTTGCGCCGTGTCCTCCCCGCAATGGACGCAGTGGTGGCACCGAGCGTCCGGCTCTCTGTCTATGCGGCATAGGTACTTGCCGAAACAGCCGTGTCCCGACAGCACCTGCGTCATCCTAAACGACAGGGAGCCGTGCCTTCTTCCGAGCCAGTTCTCAAGTACTGGCTGGATCGCCTCGACAGTGTTGAGGCCGGCGGTTGGGCGCAGAAGCCTTTGCCGCCATTCCGCCACCAGAACCTGATGGAGCTTCTCTCGGTGCAGCGCGATCTGCCGCTGCACCGGGCTTGAGCCCCGTGCCCGCTCTTCCTCGCGCCATCGATATAATGACGCGAGTACTTTCGCCTCTAGGTCCCATGGCGGGGATCCGGCCAAGACACAAGCCGCCTCGCAAGAAATCGTGCGATACCCGCGAACGACTCTGACGGCCATCACCCTTTGTGGTTTACGCAGAATGGCGAGAGTGCCAGCCGTCATGTCCATCGCCCACACGGGAGCTCCATATAGGGCCATGGAACGCACGATCCCTACGTACAACCGCCTACAGTCGGCGCTCGGGCCCCCTAAGTTGGGAAGCAACTTTGAAAGCGCGCCCGTTGCGCCCATCAACTTGGGCACTAGCCGCCGGAAGTGCGGCCCGAATTCCCATCGACTGTCGAGTACCAAACCCAGATATTTCATGGTGGATTCGACAGCTATCCGGGCCCCGCTGACCACGATGTGTGATCCCGGCACCGGCGCACGTCGGGGACCATGAAATACCATGGCCTCTGACTTGTTTAGGGCCACCTCCAGACCCAGGCAACGGATGCGGTTCACCACCTGTGAAACCGCAGCCGTTGCTATCAACGTTGCTTCCCTATGCGAACTCCCCCGGACAGTTATGAGCGTGTCGTCCGCATAACACGTTAAGTCGGCGCCCAACGGGAGTTTACCTCTCAGCACCCAGTCGTAACCAATGTTCCACAGAAGTGGTCCCAAGACCGAACCCTGTGGAACACCGCACGACATGAGGTGCCGACCAGCACCGTTACATCCCTGATAGACAATATATCTACCCTCTAAGTACGTCTCTACTGTACGGCGGAGGTAGATGGGCACGCGATGGTATTTCAGAGCCTCCCGAATACAACTCCAGGGTAGGGTGTTAAATGCGTTGGAGATGTCTAAAGACACTGCCAGCACCACCCCACCCCGGGACACCGTTTCCTCTGCCAGGGCCCTCACGCGCATGATTGCGTCTATGGTGGAGCGTCCCCGACGAAAACCAAATTGGTTGTCGTGCAGGTCTGGCCCCTCCGTGCATAAGTGGTCAACGAGGCGATCTGCGATAATGCGCTCAAAAAGTTTGCCCGCCTCATCGAGCAGCACTATGGGCCGATAAGCGGATGGCGAGTCCGCGGGGCGCCCATCCTTTCTGAGCAGGACCAGCCTCCCCTCCTTCCACACACTGGGAAACTGACCCTGCTCGAGACATGCCGTAAAGAGCCCCCTCAGCTGGGGCTCTAACTCCTTCAGAGAAAGGACGAGAACTCGACCAGGAACTCCGTCGGGTCCGGGTGCTGTGTTCTTAGCCCGGAGTCGCGACACGACCGCCCTCAACTCTTTTTGCGTTACCTCGGGGACATCAGTGCTCTCCTCTTCAGGAGAGAGGTGGAGTGTGGCGGAAGGCGAAGCCATCGCCGGGGGAACGTGTCCCGCTCGCTCTGGGAAGAGGGCTGACACCACCGCCTCTAGCAACTGGGGTTGCATGCTTTGCGTTAGTGGAGGCGCCCAGGGACGCAACTTACCCCGTACCCAACGGTAGGGGCGCCCCCACGGATCCCGATCCAGGGACCCCAGCAGCTCTTCCCTGGCGCGAGACTTTGAGTCACCAATGGCCAGCCACAGAGTCTCTTTAGACCGGCGGTACACATCATACAAGGCGTCCTCCTCGGCGGGATCCCGTCGACGCCGTCTTCTGTATCTAGTGTACCGGCGACGAGCCGCAACGCACGCTACGCGCAATTGCGCGATCTCAGCGGTCCACCAGTACACCTGGCGCCTTGTGAACTGTTGGCGGACACGGGGCATGGACGCATCACAGATCTGCATCATTGCCCCTCGAAACCACAGCGCCACCGCCTCGACGTCGACGGGGCCGCCCGCCGACTCCCAGATCCAGGACTGGACTAAGGCAGCTTCCTCGAGTAGTTCCCTGTCGATGCGTTTAAGCGCCCAACGCGGTCCGTCGTTAATGGGAGTTATTGGATGGTGGCCGCTCGCGGTCTGGGCAGAGACGTCAAACCTGTTATACGATAAGCTCTATAAGCCAACCATTTACAATATAATTAAAATATTGGTTGAAATTTTAATGATATCCATATAAAACGTTGATAATTTTCTAATTTTTAATTCTGGGAAAGTTTAAATATTATGTATAAATAAATAAAGCTTATAGAAATAAATTACGATGACATTTAAAAACCGAATATACCCCTTTCCAGTATTGTTTTATGTTTCATTTAACAAATAAAAAAACAACTAAATCATTACTAAATTAGCATGGAAAATAAGAATAAGAAAAATAAATTTGCTAATATTTTTTTTAGCTTCACGCTGTATCCCGCACGAGGCAGGATAGGCAGAGTAAAACGGGAAACTAGTGTTAAGACACTCCGTTGCACTTTCGTTCCCCACTTTTCGCCGAATTTGAGGCAATGCGTGTAGAGAGGCGGAACTCAACGCTGCGCTTTGCCTTATTACCAGAGCGAAGAAAATGAAACATTAAATATTTAAGTATAACAACAATAAATTTAAGCGTATACTTTACGTAATCCTAATATATTTCAGGTAGACATATTAACGTTCGCAATTATAAAGAACCTGTAAAGTGCTGTCATGTGTCAATGATGAATGATAACGAAATAAAAAAAACATAATATGCATTTGCTTGCGCGTTTCTGAGAATTTTCAATATATAAATAAGAATGTTTTAATAATAGGGCCAATGCCTCTGAAGCACAGGTGTGACTAAACATAAACGCGACGAGGTGTGAGTTCTATTCCCACTCGAGAAAATGGATTATTTAATATTTTCATTTTCTTCGCTCTGGTTGGGAAGCGAAGCGCACGGCATTCATAACAACTGTAATGGTAGAAACATTTTAATTTAAAGAAAAAGCTGTCTTCTAATCTAGTGGGAACCAGAGAAAGATCGTTTTATCACCAGCTGAATCAAAGATTTTTTAATAAATTTATTATATATTTTTTATATTTGCTATCTGCGAGTATTGTATTATTTTATTAATCTTAATATATATATATATATATATATATATATATATATATATATATATATATATATATATATATATATATATATATATATATATATATATATATATATATATATATATATATATATATATATATATATATATATATATATATATATATATATATATATATATATATATATATATATATATATATATATAATATTTCATCAATTTCGTCTTTTTCTGACATACTCGTAAGTTCTTACTTTGCCAAACAAATTTATTGATATGCAAAAACCACATGACTGAATATCACTATATAATTTCTTGATAACTATAAAAAGAGTCGCGTCAAGACATACGTAACATCCACGCAAGACAATTAATAGAGAGGCCTCACATATTGTTCCCGACATCTATTATAATTGCCAATCTAATCATTTCAATAGAAGCATTTTATATTAATATGTTGAATGACAGACGAATAACAGCCGGCATGTTTGATAAAAAATAGTATTTTGGGGCCTATCGTGTAGCAAGAGCACAAGCATGTTGTACAGCAACAGCAACAGGTAGTGGGTTCCAACCCCTCTCGAGGAAATTAAATATTATATTATTATATATCATAGCAAGTATATAAGAATATTATATTCTTATATACTTGCTGTGGTATGCAAAGCGTGGCGTTGAGTCCCACCACTCAAGACGCAATTCCTCGGCGAAAATAGGGGAACGGAACGGAGTGTTTTAACACTATGTGCCAAGCCATGCCATGTGCAGGATGAAGAGAAGAAAAAAATATTTACAGCCCGTTTAGTTATCTACCTATACTTATAGTGCATATGTAACAAATCACTGTCTAAACATTGAAGATATATTAAAAAAAAATAAAGGAGACGTTTATTATTATAGCAGGACCCAAGATAGTATTTTTTATTTTTTTTTATCTGTTTAAAGTGTATAAATATGTCATCAGTGTTAATTTTATTAGAACAATAAAGTATGTAATTGAAATTAATAGTAAAAAAAAATGTTTAATTCAAGCGGACGAAACCGCGGTATGGGAGTATGTCTATATTCTCATATACAATCAACAGTTTATACATTCACTTACCAGTTCGCAATAACATTATTATATATCCTTAAAAGGATAAGGTACTTTAAGATAACCAAGCTATTTCAAGACTCGATTTTAATTAAAAATATGCAAATTTAAAGTGGAATAATTAATTTCATACTTTATTAGTTTACTTAATGGTACTAGATTTCAAAAATAAACAATCAAAATTACGAACAAACAAACAATATACGAGAAGGTTGGATATGTACAAATAAACGATACAAACAAGGAAATATCCAAACTTCCTGTAAAAGACAAATTTACTACTGGGAAATATCAAATTAACAATGAGAAGGCGATACAAGCAAGACGTTCGTGTATATATATTCCCGAAGACAATTGATTTATGTCTTGCATATCACCACTAAGCATAGGAAAGTAAGTTCGTTTCCCATTTATAATTAACTTATTTAGAAAAAAAGCTATTTAGGAATCGTAAATATTTAGACGGGCCTGTCGTGGCGCAAGGGCCCAAGATGGTCATTGTGAACGGCAGGTTGTGGGTTCGATCCCCAGTCGAAGAAGTGAGATATTTGATATTTTCAAATAAAATATTTAATAATTTCATTTCTTCGCTCTGGTAACAAGGCAAAAGTCGGCGTTGAGTTTCGCCACTCAACGGACTGGAATGTTTTTACAACTAGGTTCCGAGGTTCCCTCTGCCTACCCTGCCGTGTTCGGAACACAGCGTGGAGCTGAGTGAGAGAGATAAATATTTAGATGTAGTTGGATTTGAATCTGCGTCTCTTGGAAACCATTCAAACGCTTTGAACCGTAAGACTTACGCCTAATCAAGTTGCGTCGGAATTCTTATACGTTTGTTAATATATATTGTTAGCATATATCTATACTTACAGTCATTATAACATTTATTTAGAACAGAATAATCGCCAATATTGTGATTAATATTATAGCAATGATTAAGATACCGGGTTTTTTTAAACGTCTGTCCATAATGGTGATTTATATCATGATTAATTATGATAAGCATTAAGCAATCTGTCATAAATAGTATAGATTACTTACTAATTATAATAGAAACAGTAATAATTTTGAAAATTCTAATGAAACGACGCAATTTTATATTATACAAAACAAAAAAAAATCATTTTTCATCCCCAATATTATAGAAGTGACAAAACAGAGTGACACCAACACGACAGCCACGGCCCGGTGGCACAAAGCGATCACTAAACGCGACGACTGTAGTTTCGATTGCCGCTAGGCTGCAATAAATATTTAATATTCTCATTTCTTCACCCTCAAATAGACGCAAACACGCCGTAAAGCTAAAAAAATACTTACCAACAAAGGTGATATAATTCAGCTGCCTGTAGTCCATAACTCCGTAGTAAGTGAGCAGTTGAGAACTCACGCCTGATAGGAACCGGCCGGTTAAAGCTGCTATACGCGTACAAGACGATACTAGAGGATATTTCGCTGAATCGACCTGCAATACAATGTATAGATAGATTTAAGTTCTAAATATCGATACCTTTATTATCGATTTGAGGTTCCCCACTTTCCGCCAAGTTTGAGGCATTGCGTGTTGAGTGGTGGAACTCAACGCCGCGCTTTGCCTTATTACCATAGCGAAGAAATGAAACATTAAATATTTAAATGGAAAGTATTTAATATTTCATTTCATCGACTGGGGATCGAACCCAGAACCTGTCGGTTACAGTCACACGCTTGTGCCGCTGCGCCACGACAGGCCTCACTTTTACAACGTCTATCAAATAATATTAAAAAAATGCTAAATTGTTATTCGGATTGTTTCCATAATGGTGATTACCGCTCAGTCACTCAGCTTCACGCTATATCCAGTACACGGCAGGAAAGGCAGCGGGAACTTGGGAGACTAGTTCCACTTCCGTTCTCCACTTTTCGCGAATTAGACGCATTGCGTGTTGAGTGAAGGAACTTAACGCCCCATATATATTACCACATGGTGATAGCAGCAGTAACAAAACAGCCGTATATTTTTTTTTATTCCACAAGAGCGTGTAGCGTTTACGAGAAACGAGTATCGAACAAAGGCATCGCTTCTAACCCTATTTTTTTTTTTTAGCTTTATGGAGTTGGCAGGGTAGACAGAGGGAACTTGGGAACTTAGTGTAAAGACACTCCGTCTATTTAAATACTCTCATTTACCACTTTCTGCGGAATCTGAGAGTATTGTATATTGAGTGGCGGAGATCAACGCTGTGCTTTGCCTTGTTACCAGAGTGAACAAATTTAAAGATTAATATTTCATTTTCTCGAGTAGAATCGAATTCACATTCCATCTTTACAGTAACACGCTTGTACTCCAGGGCTACGAAAGGATTTCAACCCTAGAAGACTGTAGTGTATAGATAAAAAAAATATATACACATAAAAATATATATAAAGCCTACAGTTATATTTAAAACAGTGTTGTATTAAGGCATCAATAAAACGTATCACGTGTATCCCGCACATGGCAGGGGAGGCAGAGAGAACTTGGGAACCTAGTGTTAAGACCGTTCCACTTCTGTTCCCCACTTTCCGCCGGATTTGAGGCATTGCGTGTTGAGTGGCGGTGGCCGTTTTGCCTTGTACCAGAGCGAAGAAATGAAACATTGAATATTTAAATTGAAAATATTAAATATTTCATTTCCTCGACCGGGGATCGAACCCAGAACCTGTCGGTTACAGTCACACGCTTGTGCCGCTGCGCCACGACAGGCCTCTTAAAAAATGTTTTTTAAATATTAATTTTATGCATTACGCGGAGGTACGATTAGTTAATTCTGTTATTTCTTATTTTAAGAAGATTTAATTTCGTTGAGACCATACTATATGAACAAGGTTCACTTTTTTATTTTAAATCTTTGACCAGCCCGACCATAATGATTTTGGTTATTTTATATTTCCAGGAGACGCTACCTAAGCGCCAATAAGAAGAACAAGAGTAAGTAAGATATCAGAAGGGTGTGGGCTCAAAATCACTGTTGCATTTGAACCAAGATCGGTATTTCATTACTTTTTATTTACATGAAAATCCCTCGGTGCGCGAATGAATATATTGATGATAGTGGACGACGCTAAAGAGGTATACCGAGACCGTAGAGTTTGGCGCTCTGTTGTCTCTGGCTTACCCGCTATCGATACAGCGTGAAGTTTAGTTATTCTTCCCACTACCCTAAATCTAGTTAAGAAATGAACGGAGAAAAAATATAACCGAGTTTGTAACGTTGATTTTCTGTAAAAAAGGACAAAAATGATTTAATAAATAACTTTTAAAATTTACCTTTGCATATATGTAAGTTAGATAAGCCACTTCTGTAGCCATGTAGAGTCCATACAAAAATTGGGAGACTTGCAGCCATTCTACACTTTCCGTCCATAGTAAAACTGCGTAAACTGATATGCCACTTAATCCTGAAATAGAAATGTGATAATCAAATAACTAGGCATATATGTATATCACTCAGTCACTCAGCTTTACGCTGTATCCCACATACGGCAGAGTAGGCAGAGGGAATTTGGGAACCTAGTGTTAAGACACTCCGTTCCTCACTTTCCACCAAATTTAAGGCATTGCGTGTTGAGTGGTGGGACTCAACGCCGCACTTTGCCTTGTTACCAGAACGAATAAATTAAAACTTGAAATATATAAATTGAAAATATTGAGTATTTCATTTCCTCGAGTGGGGATCGAACCCGCAACATGCCGTTTCAGTTACAAGCTTGTGCCGCTACGCCACGACAGGCCTTGTTGATATTACAAAACCTACCTCCACGCTAGTGTGACAGTGAACAGTCAATTTTTCACTTTTTTCACAGCAGCGGAACTGACCGCCACGATTTGCCATGTTACGAGAGCAAGGAAAATAAAATATTTTAAAAATCACACACGACGACACATGACGGCCACTGTAACTAGTACTAAATAACTAACTTACGAGTATATAGTGCAAAATTACATTTTGTTCTTGTTATAAACAGTTTAAAAAATAACATACATTAGGTACGTATTGAGCAATATAAACTAAATATTTATTATCATAAAACATAATTATATAATTATTGTGAAATATATTTATAGCAATAAAAGAAAAATATTCAAAATCTAGAATTATAGATTAGAATATTTTTCACACTTTAGAAGTATATTTGTTTGTGGTCAATGGGAAGTGCAACCTAACCAACAGTCTGCAAACCATTTAAAAATAAGCGCCCGGTAACACATTAGTCCCCGTTAAGTACTGAGTTTTTAAATAAAGTT
Organism: Eueides isabella; assembly: GCA_019049475.1. Lineage (NCBI taxonomy): Eukaryota > Metazoa > Arthropoda > Insecta > Lepidoptera > Nymphalidae > Eueides > Eueides isabella. Next base: position 5,599,497 of record CM032385.1, read on the forward strand.
TCTGTTTTATTATTACATTTTTTATATACCTACATAGTGGTACCTGTTCACAAAAATGAGGCAAGTGTTTTATTTCGCATGTGTGCAACATCACTTTAAGAATGTTAAAAATAAGGCATTCTCTCTTGCCAAAAGATAATTCTAATTAGTTTTAGGTCGTTGAAATTTTATAAAAAAAACTCCCTACAGAGCTATCGCAACACAAATAAGTTGCAACAAGTGCATAATAATTTCGACATCGCTTGATGAGAATATCTGCTTAGTGGTCAGTTTCCAAGAAGAGTTGGTTCCAATACCGTTAGACTGTAATTTATATACTCATTCCCATCACTCCGCTTCACGCTGTATCGCGCACATGGCATGGTAGACAAAGCGAATTTGGAAACCTAGTGTTCATACACTCCTTTCCGTTCCCCACTTTTCGTTAAATTTAAGATATTGACTGGTGGAACTCGACGCCGTGCGTAGCCTTGTTAGCAGAATGAGAAAATACAAACATAAAATATTTAAATAGAAAATTTTATTTTTTTAATTCCTTCCAGTTGGGTTCGAACCCACAACCTGTCGCTTTTTAAAGTAACTTGCTTCTGCCTCTGCGCCACTACAGTCATCAATTGAAGAAAAATTGTAAACGTTTTGTAAGAAAAAGCAGCAACATAATCTATAGATCCCAGCACATTCTTTAAAATTTTCTTACTTTGTTTAAGAAAGCTTAGTGTGTTAAATTATATAGTTTACTATAAAATTGTACTATTTACTTTATACATAATGTAACCATATTTTAAGACGCCATTTAGTTTCTTAAAATTAAATTAGCAATGGACATTGATCGTATTGAGATACTACGTCACTACAGACGTCAATTAAAGATCTGCCCACTCAATTGTTCATTTAGTTTTTTTAATAAGTACCCAAATAAACAAATATAGAATTATATTGTACTATAGACAAAAAGACACAGGAGTACAACAAACCTATCAACGAACAGGAACAAACGGAAATAGGTAAATACGATGTTCCCAAGACTGCCCACTCTCTCTACTTCACGCTTTACAAGGCAGGGTAGGCAGACAGACACTCCGTTCATTAAATATTTAATAAAAAAATATTAAATATTTCATTTACTCCAGTAGCGATTGAAGCCACACGCTTTCGTTTACAGTCACACACTTGTGCCGCTGCACCACAACAGGCCTCATGGGTGAAAAATACAACAACATTTTTTTTTTCTTAGGCATATAAATACTTAAAATACTGCAGCTGTGATATCTTTTCAAATACTCCTAGCTATTGTATATTGATCTTATGTTACATATCATAAACTTAAATGAAACCTTGACTGTTTAAATACAATATTAAAATGAATACATTCTTTATTGACATCAATTTATTTAAGATTTTTGTGGAAGTATCTAGAATGATTAGGAAGTAAGAAGAAGATATATTGTTCCGATGCTTGAAAGAAAAGGAAGAAAGGCTTAGAATGTAAGCCTGCTAACAACTTAATAATATTATAGCAAGTCTCAGGAGAGACAAGAAGTTTTTTTAAAAAAACGCTAAAAGCTTAAAAAAAGCTAAAAGCTAAAATATAATAAATAAATATAATTAATATAATAAATAATAGCTTTAAAAGCTTTTAAAACTATTATTACATATAATGAGGATTTTATAATTTCTAAAATTGACTCATACTCTTTACTATATAAATGAGGCTAGATATATTTTCATTTACAATGGTAAAAAAACAGATCTTGCATGATACCACTAGGTCAGCAAAACATTAATCTATTATAAAATTATTGTGTCAGTCAAGTCTAATACTTGACTGACACAATAATTTTATAATAGATTAAGCTAAGTTTTACAATTGATTATTTTTTATCTACTCTATTTATAGTCCTGTAATGATGTTATAAGCTTATCTCTTTTCCTCGAGATATTAAGTAAAGCACTTTCCATAGTAACTAGATCATAATACCATTACATAAAGTGTAAAATGTACCTCAGAGATAACGTCTCTTTCTTAATCCAGATCAGTTAAACAAGATAACATAATTAAATATGATTCTATCTGCAAATGTGTGTAAGATATACCACTTTTGAGATAAGTAAATTAGCATTCCGTCATAAGTAATAATGATAAGATAAATAGTACCTTTATTACCTGTTTCATATGTATATTAAAATATATGCAAATATAATGTCAGCTTTATGTTGCATTCCACATTCAGCAGAGTGAGAAGACACAAAGTAAAGTAAAGATACTGTTCTCTATCCAAATATGAAACTATACAATATGCTGTATCATTCTTACCAGATTTAGTAAATAAAAATAATTCAATCCCCTGAACGAGGACTGAACCCTCCACCATTGCCTATTTTGTCAGATGCCGCCCCACTGCTCATCATGGGTTTGAATCTTACTTTTATTAAATATAAGAAGACTTTAAAAGCAGACAAATAAGTATGAACTTGAAAAATATTTTAAGATAACTGAGTAACCTTAAACTAGTTACAATTAAAATTTGTCTTTTGGCTCCATAAACAAGTATGTTCAATTCTTTATATGGTGTAAAGAACAATGATTTTTACATTTATTTTTAAATAGATGCTAAAAACATACACATAAATGGTTAAATATAAAGAAGAATATAACTTTAATGACAATATTAGTTAGTTTTATATAATGCATTACCAATTATTTAAGTACTCAAATATATAAATTTAGAGAAATCATTGTGCAAATAATGTTTGAGGAGCAAATATTCTCTAATAATCGTAATAACACTTGAATTGTTAATTTATTGATTAAAAGTTAACATAGAAGTTTAAGTGATAAGCTTGGAGTTATAGTAAGGACACCAAAATATCTAATATAAATTTGTAAACTATGTTTAAATTAGTAATAATTTTAATTATATCCATAAAAAAATGGTTAGTGTAGCCATTTTTTATGGATATAATTTTAATTATTTTAAAACACTGTAAAATTAAGGTAGTGGTAAATAAAAATTTAAATCTTACCTGATAGAATGATGACTGGCTTGAATCTAAGAAAATCAGTTATCAGGAATACCACTACAAGTAGCGCTAAATATGAATAAGTCCCCACTGGATAAACTTCACGATTTAATTGGTCTTCTGTAATATTGCGCCATTCTCCCAAAAGGAATTCAGTGACGAAAGGTTCTGATGGTCTGATCTCCCGCAGAGTTCCAAAAAGGCACAGGACCAGTGTTATTTTAATCCAATCTTGCATTATGAAACACTTTTATGTCACGAGAAAGAAGATTTATGTAAGAATAGCACGTGCGACGTGCCTTTTATAAAAGTCGCCACGGGCGAATGTTTTTGCAAAATGTTCATAATCAGATGAAACTGTTTTTCGTGCATGGTGCACACGCGTAAATATGTTTTCTCTGCAAGAAATTAGTTACTATTTCAAATCATTTCATTAATTCGAACACACATCCATTTTCCAATATTATTACTTACGTAAGATTATTACGATTTTTCATTCGTTCAATGGAGGACGTTTTATTAAAATCTATATACGTTGAAATAAAATGTTTACTATATAATAAAGTACACATTAATTTCTGTTGTTTGCAACATCCATTGTATTTTGTTAACCTATAATTTATAAATTATACTTCTATAAACAATCTACATTTCTAAAATCTAATATAAACATAAACAGTCTATAATATTATAGGTATAGAGAAAAAAGACGTCACAGTAATAAAACGCGCGCTTTTTCAAAACATGAATACAATCCAGAGTTGTAGATACTAGATACGGCTAATGTGCTCCATGTACGGTACTAAATGAAATACTATTGTATACATTTATAATTATTAAGAAATATTTGAAATATTTTGTCATATACATAAAACTACAATAATTACAAATATATTAAAACAACATGTTAAACGAATTGCAAATATTTGTTCTAAAATTCAATTAACAATTTATTTAGTTTTCCTTTAATAAGTAATAACACATTTAAAAATAATAATATTAAAACATAATGATGGACTCAGGATAATAACAAAATGTGGTCCAAGCAGCATCAGCGTTTTAAGCTCATTATGTAAGCATGGCTGTATATAAAGAAATTTGTTTGTGTAAAGTTTTATTTTTTATGTTATTTTTTATTCGTAAACATTCTGTGATGGATACAAGACAATTCTGTTTCTGAGGTGGGCACGGTCCACCTGATCTCTGTTCTTACGCGAAAATGTTAATGTGTCACAAGTCACAAGATCAATAATAACAATGTTATAAATAGTATTTGTACGTAACATTTTTTATATAACGTATAAGATGATATAACCTAATATTCTAGTTTATATCATAAAATGTTCTTTGAATTATATTTTTTATTTTAGTTATAAGTTACTGTAATAACAAAATAAATAGCGATACTTTTATTTAGAATGCTTTTGTAACCAAAGCCGATCGTATAAAATATATATTTTTTTGTTATAAAACTGCGTCGTAAAATAAACCTAAAATTAAAAATTAACCTCAGAATGCCTGAAGTGTGGAATCACCATTAAATGAAAAAAAAAAATGTGTTGTCTATACCTCGCACGCATTTATTTTTTTCAGTATGTATATAAAATGAATATAACACATTTATATTTATATAACTTTAAAAGGTGAAAGTACTATTTGAGATTTAAAAAATACTAAATATATGCAATTAATTATATTATTTAATGTTATATTTAATTTAATTCGTTACTCTGTGTTATTTGAATACAGAATAAATAAAAACAGTAACAAAGCCAATGTCAAAGTCAAGTTGAGTTTTCGCAAGTTTTCGGGAGTCGATAAGACGAGAACTCGAAACATTTAAAAAAGTTACTCGACTACTCGGTTTGTCGTTAGCCTTTTGAGTTGAGTATTGAAGATAATGTTGTTGTGTTTTGTTGTTTTAGTTGCGATGTCATAAGTAAATATCTTATTTGTATTTTTTTTCTAGTACCCTAATAATGATTACAAAAAAGGTTAAATGTTGTGTATTTCTTGGCTAAATATTCAATAATGTTAAAGTGCAGTTACTGTTCTAAACCATTTAAATATGAAAGCGAAAAGAAAAGACATGAGCAAAGCCATACTCCACAATTTGAGTGCAAAATATGCGCGAAAAAGTTTAGTTTTCTGTAAGTTACTTAAACGTACAATATATTAAATTAATAATTGTCTCGGAACAGTCACTTAATTTTTAAAATAATATTGGTAAATAGTTAAAATACCGATATAATAAAATGCTGATAGTTATTTAATTTAATATTAAATATTATGCTAATTTATCTCAGCTTACTTTCAGATCAGCTCTAAGGAGGCATCAGAAGCAACATGAAAGGACTGGTAGTGTTCAATGCAATGAATGTGGGCGCAATTTCCGTGACAACACTCTTCTTAAGCGGCACATAACTTATTCCCACAAAGGTATTAAGATATTTAGGAAGAACTTATAAAAAATATTTAATAATATTGTTAGAGTATATTATGTATACTGGATGCTACATTAAGGTTTTTTTAGCTACACAAATTTAACTATTTAATAATGAAATTCTTATTTAGGTACTTACATATGCTCAAAATGTGATGCAAAATTTAATAGTGACCTGGCTTTGATATCCCATTTAAAAACCCACAAACCAGATAAAGAAAGAAAGTACAAATGCAGATATAATGGCTGTGACAAATTATTTAATTTCTCTCATCATTTGAAGCATCATGAGTTAACACATACAAATTCAAAACAACATTATTGCAAAATATGTGGAAAAGGTATATTATTACAATAATTTATATTTTATGTCTTTAGGGACCTATTGTTGCCCTGTGGCAAAATTATGTGACTGTAAATGTTACATGGTGTGAGTTTGAACCTCACTTAAATTAATTATTTATTCAATATTATAACAAGACAAAGCGCCTCGAAGGGCTCTAACCCTCAAAACCCATTGCCTCATACTCGGAATAAAGTGAGAAATGTAATAGTGTCTCAACACTAGATTCCCATGTTACTTTTGCCTACCTTTATACTACATATCTTGTTAAAACAGAGTGAAGTTCAAAAAAAAATTCTTTGATTTAGTTAAAGTAAAATTTTAAATCATAGTATTCTTATGTTTATTTATTTTAAAAAAAATCTGTTTGGATATGGATACAAAAGTTGTGGATTGGATCCCCACTCCAGGAATTGATGTATTTACATTTTTTACTCTGGTAAAAGCAACATTCTGGCTGTATAAATAATGTATATAATTCTTCCAGCAGTGTTGGGAAACAATGAAGGATGAAGTCTGGTGTCTGGATGACAAATGTTTTAATCATCAAAAAACTGTCATCCAGACACTATCCATTCATCCATTATCTATTCATCCATGACATTTTTTTTGTTCATTAAAAATGATAAAAAAATAAACTTAAAATTAAGTTAAACTATAATAAATTTAAACTTTGGCTACAGTTACATTTTTGTAGGTTCCTCAAAGGAGGAGGATGAGTTGCTTTAAAAATTAAAAAAAATACTCCTCATGAGATATACTAATTTTAATAATCATTACAATGTTCTGGCAACATTTTTCTTCTTAATGAATTTACAATTTTTTCACAAAAACAAAGTAGTAATTCCTAAGTTTTTCAGCTGCACGCTGTATTCCGCGTACGTAGAAGGATAGGCACTGGGAACCTGGGACCCTAGTGTTAAAAGCCTAAGTTCTTATTAGGACACTTCTATTACCCAAAGTATGGATTGAACCCACGACTTGTTGATTTACAGTAGTATTTTTGTCCTTCACCACAATAGGCTCTCTTAATTTATGTATGTTAGTATTCTTAATATCTTATTACATTAAAGTTATGTTTATTTACTTTATACACATGAGTCATTATATGACAAATTTTATTGTTCTACAGTACATTTAACTATTAATGGTGTTATCAGAGTACAATGTCTGACTGTGGTTTTGGCGTCCATTTTGTAATAACACTTTATATGAGTCAATATTAATTATTAATTTCATATTAAATAACTTATTTTGTATAGAAATAATATTGATTGTCATATATTATTATAGGACACAAAATTTTATATAGTATTCATAAATATAATGTATAATTACATTTTATGACCAAAGCATATAATTATATAAGCATTTTCTTAGACTAAACAATACTACAATAATAATATAAAATAAGTCATATAAATTAAGTCTTTTTAAATAAATTACTTTACAAAATACATTTCCATGAAAGCACTGGAAAACGTTGTTAATGTATAGTAAGCACAAATAACTCAAAAAAATCTTAAATTGTCGCCAATTGGACTTTTAATTTCCTTGAAAATTTGGATGTTAGACACGCTCATTTACAATCAACATTTTACTTTAATACAACAAAATTCAGGTTTATCATATCTATTGTAAATAACAAGTAGGCAGGCACATGGTGGAGCCTTGGGAGCCCCGTGTTTTCTCCGTTTCTGTCCAATTTGAGGCATTTGGTGTGGAGTGATGGATCCCAACTCCGAACTTTGCCTTGTTTCCATAGCAAAGAAATAGTCAATATTTAATTTTTGACCAACATTACCTTATAAATTGTATAAATTGTAACCATTGGATTTGTTATTTTGATATGATTATAAGCTATATTACTATAAAATTTTATCTAATCAGTTCAGCACTTTAAGCATGAAGTAGAACTAACATCCTTCTATACTCACAGACAGATAATATTATTATTATTTAATTTCCAGGTTTTATTCAGGCTCATCATTTAAAATCACACTCTAAGAGCCATGAAACGGGACACCTGCCTTGTACAATAAAAGATTGTACAAAGAAATTTGCTACAGAGTATGCTAAGAAACGTCATTTGGTCACTCATTCTCGAAGTAATTATTTATTACTACTCTACTCTACTCAGCTTCACGCTGTATCCCGCACATGGCAGGGTAGGCATGGCAGGGTAGGCAGAGGGAACTTGGGAACCTAGTGTTAAGACACTCCGTTCCCCACTTTCTTTGCGGAATTCAACGCCACGTTTTTGCCTTGTACCAGAGCGAAGAAATGAAAACATCAAATATTTAAAATGAAAATATTAAATATGTCATTTCCTCCACAATGAAATACACATGGATCGAATCCACAACCTGTCGGTGACAGTCACACGCTAGTGGCGCTGCACCACGGGAGTCATTATTTACTATTTTAGTTATATAATTTAGTATTTATATATTATTTTAGTACTATAAATATGTGGCTGCTGTGATGCAGTTGTTCACAGCTTTAAGTCTTGCCATTTTATTTTATAATTTCATGCTTTACCCCGGGTAGACAGAGCGAAAAAGAAATACTATGCGTTTTCTACTTTTAAAATGAAAATAATAAAATATTTCATTTACCCGTGTGGGCACCGAACCCACAACCAACGCCATATAAATTATCATTGTTATTTTTTTGTTATAGAAAACAAATCCGAAGGAGATATTTCTACGGATATTATTTGCAATATTCTCGAAAATTCTCTTAAAAGTAAGTTGTATATCTAAATCTATTTATTTTAAGTTCTTCCCGTAGCCTTCTCAAAGTGGAAATTGAATCCACACCAATTGGAAACATTTCTCAACTGTGCTATGATGGAGTCATTATATAGTAAACAGTTATATAAATAAGTATATATTATTCAAATGATTCATCGTATTTGTAAAGCGAATTCAATAACTTATTTACTTATTGTATTTTGTAAATCGTTTAGTAAAAATGTTGTAAGAACTTCTTATCTACAATTTTGTCTGCATTTATAGTGTGTTTCTTCTGGATGAAATTGATAACAATAGTATGTTATCATTGCGTAACATCAAATTCATTCTGATAAAAGTTGTAAAGGCATATAATTTACCCAGATAAAACATAATCTTGCCAAAGTCATAAACTTTCGTAGGATCGAAGTTTCATCCGAGTCGATTTAGTATTTTTTTGTAGGAATACTCACTCACTCACTCAGCTTCACGGTGTATCCCGCACATGGCAGGGTAGCCAGAGGGAACTTGAGAACCTAGTGTTAAGACACTCCGTTCCACTTCCGTTCCCCACTTTCCGCCGAATTGAAGGCAGTGCGTGTTGAGTGGCGGAACTCAACGCCGCGTTTTGCCTTCTTACCAGAGCGCAGACATGAAAAATTATTAAATTGAAAACATTAAATGTTTCACTTCTTCGAGTGGGATTCGAACCCACAACCTGTCAATGACAGTCACACCCTTGTGCCGCTGCGACTCGACAGGCCTTAAAAAGGAAGGAATAATTTACAAATATTAACATAAACATATTTTTATGATTGTATTAGTAGGATAAGATGTATCTGAAATCATTCTAGAATTGTATTTTTTTTATTACTCATTCACTTGACGTGCCCAAACCATCCGAACTCGTTTTTCTTCATTTTCATCTCGCCATGTTTTTTGTTTCTTGTTGAGCTTTACGCTGTACCCAGCACATAGCAGGGTAGACAAAAGGTAAGTGTACAAAAAACTCTGTGACAGAGGGTGATTAATGGCGAAACTCAACGCCACACTTTGCCTTTCACCAGAGCTAGAAAATGAAAATTTTGAAGATTTTGTGACAGACGCACGCTTGTGCTCTTGCTTCACTAGGTCTCAACATTAATACATTTTGTGAAAATCGTATGTACAAATATGATGCGCCACATTATTAATTACCACCATCGTGTATCAAATATGTATATATATATATATATATATATATATATATATAAATATATATATATATATATATATATATATATATATATATATATATATATATATATCTATATATATATATATATATATATATATATATATATATATATATATATATAAATCTGGGAAGTAAATTATAATCATTCTCTCTAATCAGTTTTAAACGCGCCGATTCATGCTCACAACTCCTTTTTTGTACGCGTATATTTAAATACATAGATGTATAAAATAAATGAGTGTGTTTTTTACAAATTTCCAGAAACATCACTCACTAGTAAAGACCAATTACAAATTCTAACACCTTATGAAGAAATATCAAAAGAAAAGCTTTCTGAACAAATAACAAAAGATATAATAGACGTCAACGAATCAAACAACAACAATATAGATATTTTCAACAATTGCAAATCAGTTCTAGGAAAGTGCATAGCCGATGAAGACAGAAACTGTCTATGTGCACAAATCAATGATGTCAACCATTTCTATGATTCTATGCTGCCTAATGATAATTTTGAATCAAACAAATTAATTAAAGTGAATATTTGTGATGATATGCTAAATCAGCCAGTTATAGCTAATGATAACACCACATGTGAAGGCTGTGAATGTTCCAAAAGTGATAAAGATAATATTACAATAGAACTTAGTAAAGATGGTGCCATAAAAATTAAAGATACATTCGATTTTGATTTCGATTTTACAGACAGTAAAAATGGTGATTTGAGTGCTTACGGTTGTAAAGCAGCGTTGGGTAGATGTATAGTGAGTGGCAGTGGTGATATAAGCGAGGAATGTTTATGTGCCAAAATGGCGATGGATGATCAGATTGCGCAAGAAATTGATGAAATAACGCCACAACCGAATGTGTCTTTGTAGTTTGTATTATCTGTGATTTTTATGAAAAGTATTTTTTATGCATTATAATAAAATTATTTATAATATGTTAAAGGTAAATCGTTGTTTTATTTATTGAGAAATATCTACAGTTTATATTTGCAAAAGTATTTATTTGTTTTAAATAAACAAATTATATCGACTTATTTGGCGTTTTAATTCACTATTTGTATTTCGGGTTGTTTGTTCTGAATTTCGGAGGAAAGATAATCTGTTGACAAACATGGCGGACAGTATTCTTATATCTAAGAAAATTAAGTTACTTGTTCAGTTTTGCAGGAAACAAAAACTTATTGTAATATGTTTTCAGTACAATAGGACTAGTTTTGGACTCTACAACTTTAAAATGAGAATCTATAAAAAAAGAAAAGAATCTTAAGATTACTTTATCATATTGAGTGTAAAATAAAAAGAAAAGAGTGTTATTATTAACGTTATATTTATTTACAACATACTTCTTTACAGTTTCAACCATATTATACAAAATATATCTTAGTTAACAAGAATTACAATAAAAATTATTTTACAATCAGACATCACTTCTGTATAATATCACTAAGTAATATATGGAATGCCATACCATCAACTATCACAATAGGGCATAGATCATGTCATTCTTACTAAAGTTAAGTTTAGGAAAGATTCACACTATAATACCAGTGGCGGTTCGGTCTTGTAAACATTTTTATATGTAAAATATTACAGGCGCGATTGTGCCAAAGTTTGATTGAAACGGTAGTATTGATGGATTACTTCATTGTTTCTTATATGACAGAAAGATCTGATCAAGAACGAGCCTTGAATAACACTATAGTGTGAATCTGGCCTTGTTATTCTATGTTACAATTATACAGTTTTAAGAATTCAAAATATATCGCCATAGACAATGTACATATAGTAAGTTTTTTTTATCCTATTATATCAAAATATTTATTGGAATTAAATAATGAAATTAATTTGAAATTAAAACAATATTTTTACCCATTTTATGTACATTATCTATGAATTCACGCATGTCAAATGAAATGGATTAAAATTATAAAATATACATTTATCTATGGTAACAATTTAAAAAAAGAATCTTCGGTCATGAAGACTGTATGTAGATTTAAAAAGAGTAATACATTTTTGGCCGCGTATGTATGTCGAAGAAGCAATAAATAAAATCCTCATGATGATTTACTTTTTCTAATTTGACTAGTCTAATATAAAACAAGTTATCAATAGTTATTTATATCTTTAGCATTAACAAACTTAGAACCATTTGGAATCTTAGCAAGAAATATACGGGAAAACTATGGACTCTTAAATCACAGGAAATGGGTGTTTCGTTAAAAAAATATCAACAAGTCATAATCACAAAAAAAATAAAATGGTCTGAATAATAAATCTCATATTTTATCCGTAGATTTAGTTTGTAATATTTCTACGAAATCATAAAATCTATTGAACTTGAAACATTAATTAATTATATTTGTTTGAAATTCGAATCACCCAAATAAACAATTTACAGTTATTATTATACCAATAAACTACGCTTCGTTAGTATCTAAACTACTTACATCTAATCTTCTATCGCTTTTTTTGGGTGAATCACTTATAAAGTTAAGTTCTTGATTATCACCGCCATATTCTGATTTTATATCTTTACTAACTTCTTGTATTGGCACTACACTTAGGAAAGTATTGTCATTATTTTCAGATTTAGGTTTCTCAGAAAAAGTTTCGTTTTCTAATTCGTTTTTGGGAATTTCAGCCGGTTTCCTAGTCGTGTCTAAGTCATCTGTGTCTAATAAAAATGTTGAAATAGGCACAACTTTATTATTGGACTCCGTATTTTGTGGCTCTTCGTTTAATGGTGAAGACGTCATAGGACTATTTATTTCCGTAGTACCTACTGAGTTAACTTGAGGATTGCTGTTAGTAAACAACTGGTTAAACATATCGCTGTTAGCTGGAGTAGTAACTTGTGATTGTATTACAGCGGGTTCATTCGCTTTTTCGGTTTCAGCATTGCTAGCTATCTTATCGTGGTTGTGTTCTTCGTTCTCGTTTTGTGTTTCGTTTAAGTTTGTTGGCTCATTAATATCATGGCCCTCTTGTAATTTCTTCACGAGACTTTTATTATTTTCCACTTCTGGTAAGAAAGGATTCATTTCTGTTTCGTGGTCTTCGAAATCCGGAACATTTGCAGGTTTAGAGGTGATAAAAGACTCATTGTCGTTGGGACTAGATATTTCGTATATCGTTACGTTTAGATTATTTATTTGTGTTGAATTTTGGGGGCTCGAATCGATATCAGATGGATTTTTTTGATCATTTTCTCCTTCACTAGGAACGGTTGTTGGAGGCATTGTTGTGGGAGTAATAACGTTATCACTTACTTTTAGATCTTCTTCTCTTCTAGGCATGTCAGTGATTGGAACTACCCTTTCTGGTTCTATTTCTTCCCAGACAGGCGCTGGATGTGCTGAGCTTTCAGTGTTAACATTTAAATCATTTACATTTTTTTCCGCAATCTTGTATATATATTGACCAACTGTTGTTGTTTCAAACTTATCCCCAATGGAATTTGATGCTGAAATATCATGTACACTATTGCTGCCATTTTCATCAGAATTTTCCACTTGGCTGTTTACTCGTTTAACTCTAGCTTCATCATTATCGTAGTCGTGAGACATACTATACATTTCATCACTTTGTTCTGTATTTTTTTTCGTATTAGATTCCATATTGTTTAAATAGTCAGGTTCAAAATCATCTTTGTTGACTCCACTACCCATAATTTCGTCTATTTTAGAAGCGAGTGTTTCCGTAGTCTCAGCTTGATTTTTATTCATGGCATCATCTAAATTGATTTCAGTTACTGATTCAGAGAGCCAATCAGAGTCCGTTGTAGGATCCGTGGTATCTTTCACACTATTCAATTCTATTTGATCGGTACCGTCTTTTGCTTCGCCTGTTATTGCTTTAGAGGACCGATTATAAAGCATATTGATAGTGTCAAAAGTCACATCTGAATTTTCGTTGGGCATGTCATCTTTTACATCGGGAATTGATTTGGAGGTTGTGGGGTCTAGCGCTATAACAAGTTTTTGTTCATCATCACTATTCTGTACTTGCTTACTTAATGAGTGCATGTTTACGTCTCCTTCAGTAGTTGTTAATAGTCCGGTTTTCTCATTTATTGCTATAGGATTTTGCGCATCCGAGTTCACAATTACTTTGTTCTTATTAGTGGCTTGCGTTGTAGTCATATATTCATTGCCGCTTACTACTAATTGGTTTACCTTAGATTCACCTTCGTTTTGTTCATTTACTTTGGTCATTAAAATATTAACTGTTGTAGCTTCGGCAGCTTCTTTGTTTTCATTCTGCATGTTGTTTTCTTCAGATGGTACATATATAGGCTTCTGTGGTAATTCATCTATCATAGTGGTAGTTTCAGGTTCCGGCATTTCATTATTCTTCTGAATCATATCGAATGTTATATCTCCATTCACATTGTCATTTGTTCTGTCAGTGGTATCTTCTGCAAGAAAATCATTAAATGATTTTGACGATCTTTGCTCTGATTTATCAATTAACTCGTTTTGAGATTGAGTATTTGTATTACTAACAGTAGTTAAATCCATATTTGATGGCATAACGTTTAAATTGCCATTATTATCAACTTGAAGCCAATCGTCATCCGTATTATTGTTCTCTTTCCCCTGATTTTCATTTGCTTGCAATATTGACACCATTTCAGATTTTGATTCGTCTGATGGCTCATTTGACTCCGAAATTGACATTCTCATTGTCGTTGTAGTTAAAGGAACTTCCATATCCATTTTTTCTGTTCCACTCTCAGATTGTGAAGTAAGAAAAGATTCTGAAGTAGTGTGAATGCCAATTAAGCTGTTCAAATCAAATGTAGGATGATCGAATATGGGCTTGGGGGTTGTAGTTATTTGGATTATTTCATCTTGTTTCCCCTCTTCTCCTTGAGACATTACTTCGGGATTGGACATAGTAGTCTGTTGTATGTCTGGATTACTTGTTGGTTGTGGAGCTATAAAAACGTCCCCAGTTTCTTCCCTAGTTTCAGGTTTGTTTTCTATTTCAGGGTTTGACAATGCATCCATTTCCACTTTTGGTTCAGATGTTGATTCTGGTTCGGAATTTAGTACGGCTGTTGGTTCCGGGCCAGGGTTAGGTTCTGCTACTAGTTTGGGCTCAGAATTTGGCTCTGCTGTTGGTTCAGGAACTGCTGTTGCCTCCTCTGAAGCTTCAGGTTCCGATGTAGGTTCAGGTTCAGGTTTTGCAGCTGGTGCAAATTCTGATTGTGGTTCAGTAGCTAGTGTAGGTTCAGGTTGGGGCTCTGCAGCTGGTGTAGGTTCTGGTTGTGGCTCGGCAGCTGGTGTAGGTTCTGACTGTGGGTCAGCGGGCGGTTCAAATGCAGGTTGAGGTTCAGGTTCCGGTTTTGGTTCATTTTCAGATCCAGATTCTAGGTTCAGCTTAGGTTCTATCGTTGGTTCTGGTTGTACTTCTGTAGATTCAGATTCTGGTTTTAGTTCAGCTGTTGGCTCGAGTTTTGCTTCCTCCTCTGAAGACTGTGGCATTTCAGTAGTTTCACTAGGAACAGGTTCAGGTCCAGGTTCTGGTTGAGGTTCAGGTTGAGGTTCGGGTTGAGGTTCAGGTTGAGGTTCAGGTTGAGGTTCAGGTTGAGGTTCAGGTTGAGGTTCAGGTTGAGGCTCAGGTTGAGGTTCAGGTTGAGGTTCAGGTTGAGGCTCAGGTTGAGGTTCAGGTTCAGGTTGCGGCTCAGGTTGAGGTTCAGGTTCAGGTTGAGGCTCAGGTTGAGGTTCAGGTGCAGGTTCAGGTTCAGGCTGAGGTTCAGGTTTTGAATCATCTGCATGTGAATGACCAAAGATATGGGAGAAATTCATATCAGGGTCATTTTCAGTCGTAGTTTCCGGAGTATTATGAGCTTTTTCTTTCCAATCAAACTCGTTTTCTCCGGAGTTTTCACCTTGATTAGCTTCCGGAATGTTTCCATTAGCTAACAATAACACACATTTCTTAGGATTATTTGAGTCTAAAACTTGTCCATGAGGACAAATGCAAGCAAAATCGAGAGTGGAATCGTCGAATTCGCATTTATATTCACAATCGTTGTTATTCACTTTACATAAGTCAAGGACAGGTCTAGTTTTAGTATTTTCTTCGGCTACGTGATAAACGCTGATCATTCTGTTGTTGCTATCGAGATAACTATCAAGGTTCGTTCGAAGTGATTTAGATGTAAGAAGTTCTTCGTTATTTTCGGTTTCATGTTTTGGTATCCAATGGATTCTGTACGTGACAATGATAGATCCGTTTCTGAAAAAGAAGAAATTGTTTTGTTAGTAATTATTATAACTGCAAGACAACAAGGTAAGGATGATATCCTTATTGAATTTCATTCTTTATTTTTTGTTGACTATAGAAATTTTACTTTTTTACGAAAAAAATATATGACAACTATATCTTGTGTATTAAGTTTTGGAGAAATCCTTTAAAAAACCTTACAAACATTTCAAAGAATTATATATTTGCCAGAAGCAGCTAAATAAAATAAAGAGTAAAACCTATATGTGTGTGTGTCTATAATAAATATTTACCTTATCTGAACAACTTCAACCATAATCTCATTGTCACCATTTTCCATACTGTTTCTATTAAATAGTGCATGTTTCAATGCATCTGTGAAAGTAGATGTGAATTCTCTATATTCTTCGCTCTCAGGGTCTTCGAAAGCTGGCACGTATATTTCATTGTCAATCCTGAGTTCACCTTCTACTGTTCTTGGCACTGAAATGTGAAAAAGTAATAAGTTTAAGCTTTTGTATCTATTTATACATAATGATTTTGTTTACCAAAGCATTTTGTATATATTGGCAATCCTATGATTCACTTTACATCCAAAATAGAAGTGCGAGAAAGTGTAAACAAAATGCATAATTCATACTACTTATAGTTAACGTGTAGCTGATCACTGTAAATTTAAGAAAAATAAAAAAATAACAAAAAAAAAATAGTTATGGGGGCATATATTAATGTATTAGAGCCCAAAATTGTGATATTTAAATATTTGTTCCTTTGTCTGTTGTTTGTATGTGCTAACCTCAGAAACGGCTGACCAGATTTAAATGTAACTTTCACTATTATATTTTGGGAACCTTCCCTTAACATTTAGTATTTGTTTTATTTCAATCGGTTAAAAAAATAAAATATATACAACAATTTTATATATTTAGTTCAATGTGTAGACATTATCTTAAAAGTTAAACATGACAAAAATTGGGATTAGTGAGTGTACTTCAAGCGGACAAAGCTGCGGGCTGGTCACTAGTAAATAATAAAGCTTCATCATTATACTTATTTTTAACGTGTTATTTTTATTTTATATACTCATAATCTATCTAGCATAATAAAGTTATATCTTGTGAATACTGAAAAGAATATATACATATAGTTAACTTACCATACATAGACATGTCGTCAGATTCGTCAGACCCGAGCGAAGGATCCTGCGCTTCATCGTTTTGGGTTTCCGGCATGAACTGCGGGGGTGTGGTTTGATCGCTATGGTCGTGGTCGTCGTGGTGGTGGTCGTGGTCGTGGTCGTGGTGATGACCACTTGCGATGCCGCCGAAAGCGCGCGCTGAGCTTACCGACGCGTTGTATTGCTCGAGAGGTGTAGGCGAGTTACTGAAGAGGATACCCGCTGGAAAAGAAAAACACTCTATTAGATATATATTTTTAAAGGTTTTTTTTTAGTTTTACTCTGTATTCTGCATCACATCTACATCTTTGTATCTACAAGGTAACCTGGTGCTAAGACACTATCTTCCGTATTCCGCTTCAATTTTTCCAGATAAGTGTTGAGTGTAAACGGAACTTTAAGACGCACTTTGCTTTGTTACCAAAGCGAGTAAATGAAAACATCCTTTTTTATAGTCATTTTATATATCCTAAAGTTAATATTTTTAAATGAAAAACTTTAACGGGATTTTTTTTAAGAATACTTATTGCATAGCTTACCTAAGCTTAGCCTTACCTAAGCTTACCTGATTTTTATCGGCATTTCGTGAAAATATGTTTATTGTTTTGAGGGAGAAAATAGGATTTACCTACTATTTTACTATTCGTAATTTAAATGTGGCCAGGCCCGAATGTGGCCAGGTAGGAAGAGGGAACTTGGGAACCTAGTGTTAAAGACTCCGTTGTTCCCCACTTTCCGATAAATTTGAGGCATCGGTGTTGTGTGGGGAAAATACTTATTTTAAACGTGTTATTTTTATTTTAAATATTTTTTTATACTAATCTCAACTTTCTCCATTAAAATATGATCTGATGTAAGCAAATCTAACTATGTCACATTGCAGACAAAATGCCTTAGGCGTTATGGAGCGTATCCATCTAGGCTGTATTAACGCTTGGATAAAGATATTGCAAGAAACTTTCTTGACAGACTTGTTTTAATTGAATAAACATAAATATTTATTTAACTACCAACTGTGTTTTATGATGTTGATAATAATTAAATAATTAATAAATAGAAATAAAAAAAAAAATTAATTAATATTATATAATGGAAATCGTTAATTATTTAAGACAATATTTTTTAAGCTTTGTTTTATATAATTATTAAACTTAACAGAAGTAATAAAATAAGGCTCTTATCAACCATGAACTAGTAATCAAGCATTTCATGAATTGGTAAACAATCATTTTATTATTACTGTAACAAAATTATAGATAGTGCTTATATTTCAGTTGTTACTTAAATAATAAAGGAGATTGTTTTCTTTGGTAGCATAGTGGTGGTCAAAGTATTATTCACGAACCAAAACAGCCGCACGAAATTATCCAAAAATTAAAATAACACGAACGCTGTCAAAAATTTAACCGATATTTTTCTACATGAAATTTACGAAAATCTAAGTCTCTAGTAAAAATAGGATGTTAAAAAGTGTTCTCCCCGGCGGGGAATCGAACCCCGGTCTCCCGCGTGACAGGCGGGGATACTTACCACTATACTACCGAGGATACTATGAGAGAAGCTAAAGTTGGCATCTAGTTTTTACGAACGAGATACGTACGTATATAATATATACGAATATATCAACAAAGATAAGATAGACGTTGCAAAATTTATAAACTTATACTAAATAATTGCAAAAGAAAAAAAATGCTAAGATATATCTGAAATACGAAAATAAAAACTAAAAATAAAAACTTGTTTGGTTTGACTTTGACAATATATACCAAAGTAAAATATTTATCAAAAGTTTGCCTTTAGTCCTTGGTTCGAGGGATTAAAGTTTTATTATAACTATAAATTGCGCAGTGCACTTAATTTAAGAAAAAAATAAAAAAAAAAAAATAAAAAAAATAGTTAATACTTTTTAGCAAATGTATAAATTTTTGAACGCAGTGGGATTTGAACCCACGCTTCTTGGAAACCGTTTATCTAATTGTTGTACTTAGAATTATAGTGGGTAATTTCGAAGAGAAAAAAGTTATTGTCAAAGTGTAATTAAAGCTATTCTTTCAGATTAATACAGAGAGATATTCGGAACGTAGTTTTAAGACACTACCTTTCATTCCCCACTTTCAAATGTAAATTATATATATTAAATCAAATTTCCTGAAAAATAATATTGTTGCCTAAAAAGTATATATTTTTATTATAACTTACTTGCTGCTAAGACAATGAGTGCGACAATGGCCGCTACGACTAGTCCTAATAATGTCCAGCACAAGGGCCTCTTGCAACCTCCCTTTTCACCACGTTTGTCAGCTGTAACGTAGAGCTTTTCTCCTCTGTAAGCACAAAAAAATATATAAAACAAAAGAAACTAGGTAATTAATAATTAATATGGATTATTATTATATGTCTATGATAGATAAAAATAAAGTTCAACATTTTTTTCAAGTTTAATTTCTTTTTTTTCAGCTTCACGCTGTATCCCGCACATGTTAGGATAGGCAATAGTGTTAAGACACTCCGTTCCGTTCCGTACTTTCCGCCGAATTGAGATATTGCGTGTTAAGTGGCGATACCCAACGATATTATCTGCCTTGTTACTAGGGTTAAGAAATAAAAGCATTCAATACTTAATCTGAAAATATTTATAATTAATAATATATCATGTCCTCGAACGATCGTACCCACAATCTGTAGTTACACGTGTCACGACAGGCCTCGATGTTTTTTATAGTTATTGAGACTTTAAGTGCTCATTAGGCGGGAATAAAATCCAATTTCGATATTTGTATTTCACAAGCTTAGTTGCTAGGTTATCCGAATAGCATTTGTAAATCCAATCATAAAGTTTTAGTATTACCTTAATATATATATTTACAGTTACAGTTTACGTTAACAGAAAAAGCTGTAGCCAGAGCCCGCAGTGAGAGTTTATCACCATTATATGATAAACTTGAAACTGCGGAGGGGCAGAAGCTCATATACAAACTGGCCCGTGGCCGGGATAAAGCGACGCAAGATATCGCAAAATGTCTTTGCGTCAAAGATTCCCAGGGCACGTTGCTCTGTAATCACGCTTCTGTGAAGGAGAGATGGAGAAGCTATTTCCAGGAGCTGCTGAACACTCAGCATCTGTGCAGTCTTCATCACGACCCACCGCCTAACCTCGGACTTGTTGCCCCAGTAACCTTTGACGAAACTCGGAATTGCCTTCGACGCATGAAGAACGGAAAAGCGGTGGGGCCTGAGGAAATTCCGATCGAAGCGTGGAAATCGTTGGGCTCTCTTGGTGTGCTCATACTTACTGACCATTTTAACCATATCTTGAACACTGGAAAGATGCCACACCAGTGGCGGCTTAGCTTTATTACCCCTATTTACAAGGGAAGGGGCAGGGTCCAAGATTGTGGTAGTTATAGGGGCATTAAGCTTATGAGTCACACCATGAAGCTCTTCGAGCGCATTATCGATATCAGGCTCCGCCGAGAGTGTACTGTCTCTGAGTCTCAATATGGATTTCAGCCTGGATCGGGTACTATGGACGCCATTTTTGCCCTCAGAACTTTGATGGAGGCATACAGGTAAAAGAGGAGAGCTCTGCATGTGGCTTTTTTAGATCTGCAGAAGGCCTTTGACTGTGTGCCTCGTCAGTGTATCTGGTGGGCATTGCGTTTGAAAGGGATCCCTGAGGCCTATATTGAGATTATCAAAGATATGTATCACAATTCCGCTTCCATGGTTAGGACTGCTGTTGGCGACACCATACCTTTCCAGATTACAGTAGGGGTTCACCAGGGCTCAGCTCTTAGCCCATTCTTATTCAACGTAGTGCTAGATCCTGTCTCGGCTCACATCCAAGACCAGCCTCCGTGGCTAATGATGTATGCCGATGACATAGCACTCGTTGAAGAGAACCGGCTGATGCTAGAGCGTAAAGTGAACCTTTGGAATGGTACGCTTGAGAACGGCGGTCTTAAACTAAATGTGTCGAAGACCGAGTACAGGGCTTGCGGGAGACCGGACTCGAGCACTATCCATATAGGTACTGAACCAGCCGTTAAGTCGGAAAAGTTCAGGTCCCTCGGATCCGTTATGCACGAGTCTGGAGGCATCGATCACGACGTTCACGGTCGGATAAGCGCTGCCTGGGCCAAATGGCGGGAGGTCACTGGTGTGGTCTGCGATCGCAAAATACCAACCAAACTCAAGGGGCTGATATATAAGAGCATCGTTCGACCGGTTCTTTTATACGGCAGCGAATGCTGGCCAGTACTATCTCGGCACACTCAGGAGCTTCATGTCACGGAAATGAAGATGCTGAGATGGATGTGCGGCGTAAAGCGGTCTGACCGCATACGTAACACATTTATTCGAGGTAGTCTTGGAGTCCGTGACATAGCGGATAAGCTCCAAGAGCGTCGCTTGAGGTGGTATGGTCACGTTGCGCGCCGGCCTAGGAACTATGTCGGACGCAAGTGCCTTGATATGTCTGTCCCTGGAGTGAGACCTCCCGGACGCCCAAGGAAGCGCTGGTTGGATGTCGTGATGCAGGACATGAGAGCCAATGGTCTAACCACTGAGGACGTAAAAGATCGTGCAAAGTGGAGTAGGTTCAGCAGGAAGGCAGACCCTGGCACAGCAAGCCGGGATTAATGCCAGGAAGAAGAAGAAGACAGTTTACGTTAACAGTCACAGACTTGTCCCACGACAGGCCACATGTTTTAGTTTGTTGGTATTATTAGATGAATATGATATCTAGTTTTAATTAACTTTGGTTATAAAATATGATGAATGAAAACAAAGTTTTCTTTTTTTTCTTCAATAATAATACCTCCTAATTAGTAAACATTTTCCATTAATGTAATAAAAATTTTAATATTAAATAAAATGCAAGTACTTGAAATCTTGTCAGAAACGATAATATATAACATTTAATATTTACTATATTTTGAAAGTTAAAAAGATTTAGATCTAACTGAATCACGAACCTTATACGCTTCAAATGTCAAGACTAAAATAGACTTCATTGACGGAAAAATCAATAAATCATTTAATATTATATTAAAATTCACGTATAATAAATAAATATATCATAGAATAAAAATAACCATTTGTAAACAAAATATTATTAAAAATGAAGAAAATTGAAGATATAGAAGAATATAAACATACTGTTCCACTAATATTTCTCGAGGTCCATTTTTATTTAGAAGTTCACTCGTTTCACCTGGTGCGTCATCCATTTTTATAAAAACGATTATTATTAAATTTCTAAAATGTTATTTATTACAGATAAAATATAATTTTTCTAACAAATACACTACAATATCGACGAAATTACCTAAAGTTACTGCCGCATTTAGCTACTCTACTTTAATTTTTTTACGTCATCTATATAAAAGACTTTGTAGGCATTTATTATATTTATATCAAATAAAATCATAGTACAATGCGATAAGGTATTATATTCATATAAAACATAATATTTGCTGACAAAATTGTAGAGGCAGACGCGCTGAGTACAGCAATACACCTATACAAATAAATACATGCCAGGGATATTTAGAGGTTAAATTATTGACTTACAGTCGTATAACAATATGAATAAAAAGATATTATTGAAATATATGCGTTTCTGTTTCATTTTCTCTATTTTTTATCGTGTTCTTTGGAAGTCAGACACAGTGTTGTGGTAATCGTCTTTATATTTTGGTATCACATCACTTCTTTTAAAAGTCTAAAGTCTAAAGCATGTTAACTCATAATATTATAAGAAGTTTTTGAATATTTATACATATTATTTGGATTATAAAAAAGAAAGAAGCATGGTAGTAAAAATTTAAATTTAATATACCCTTCTTTTAATAGATTAAATAAAAATATTAAAATTAAAATCACCCGATCAAATACTCCTAACTCTAAATTAATATCTGATTTCCTTAACACAATACGTACGTAAGTAAAACACTGGTAAGAACCATCATCATGAACAAGGCCGAATTCAATCATTAATTTCAACGGTTCATTAGTTCAGGAGCTACGGTGTCACAGAACATCAGACAGGTCAAAATTACAACACCATTTTTTTACGTCGGGTGTTAAGCAGCATTTTTTTGTTTAATTTACGTTTTAACTAAGACAGTATTTATTGAAATAATTCAACGTCTAGCCAAATGAAAAAATAAATAGCGAATATATATATTTTTTTCATATTTTCCATAAGTATTTTCATATTATAAGCTTCAGACGTATAAAGACCTCTTACATCAAAATTTATTCACTAACTCTTGGAAAGCTCTGTGCGACAGAGCTTTTTCTTAAGTCAACTTATGATTTTCAATGAGAACACACTGGCATACACTTTGTTATTACGTAGCTGTAACCAGGTATGGAGCGAGGTTATTGCCCTTCGCTTTGTCCTGCGGCTCTTTCATACGGTTTGTCGTAAAGGCACAGGAACTTAGGTTTCGATGAGGGACTATATAATTTTAGACCTTGTGAGGAGGTCTTTATACTTATAAAAACTTTAGGCTGCAAGGCTTCCGATTTCTTGTAAAATTTTAAAAACTGATTATATATATTTAGTAAGTAGATATTTTAATTTTGCTGCATAATACAATAATAAAATTAAGTAATAATATAAAATATTGTTTCATAATAATTATTTAATTAATTTAACGTACTTATATAACATTAATTAAACGAATGTTTTAATTTCAAGCATACCCTGAATAAATATGCTTTAATAACGACTTTCAGTTTAGATCTCCGTTGGTGGTTGGGTTTTTAATTAAAAATAGAAGTGCTACAATGCAAGGAAGCTACTTCTACTATCTAGTAAAATAACATTAGAAAATACAAATCTTTATATCACTCATCATTTTCATTATACTTTTATGAAAGCTTTTTAGGGCAATGTTTCCGGTTCCCAGTCAGGACAAAGTTAACTAAAAAATTAAATTTAACTAATAATAGAGGTATTACGTTTCAATTATCGGCTAAAATGATTTTCCTATAGCACAATAATGAATTCAGCATAGCATGAAAAGCAGAGGGAACTTCAGAACCTAGTGTTAAGATTCGAGGGACGATTCGATCCTATTAAGGCATTACTGTTTTCCACTGTTTAATTGTTTGAGCATTTTATGTTGAGTGGCTAAATTATACACCGCGCATTGCCTCGGTAATAGAGCAATAATATTAATAATATTTAATATTTAATTCTCTTGAATGGAAATCGAACCCACAACCTGTCAGGCGACAGGTCTGAAATAAAAATATATTTTACGAATTTACATCTACAATAATTTTGTACTTAAAATTGAAAATTATTTCAATTGCATCACAACGGCGTCTCTCTTGTGTTGATGTATTATGAATTTTAAATATTATTGCAGTTATTTATACAAAAAAACATTAACTAAAAATTAAATATTCTTATAACTACTATTATTTTAAGGTATAATTTACGTTAATAATATGTTAAGGAAGTTACAAGTTTCTAATGACATTTGTATCCGCAAGAATTGTAAGCGCATACTCGTAATTGATTTTAACACGCAAATCAGTTTTGGCAAATGTATCTATTTTTTTAAAGTATAAGTGATAAAAAATCCTGTAATATCGTAATATGCTCAACACTTTTCAATTATAAATTGCATATAAAGGTAAAAATAATGTTTTGGCTGTATTTAAACATACTTAAAGAGATTACCTATTTTTTTTTAGTTTACGGTGTATTTCACACATATCAGAATTGTAGTGTTAAGACACTTAGTTCCCCGTTATGATAATATAGAAGGGGCTTAGCTTAGGGGCTTGGGGATTAGCTGTACACTTTGCAGGATGTGGGATCCATATAGCAAATTGGGCAGAAGGAATCTAGGAGTGTTAAGACAAGATATACGTAGAACGAACTTAAAACTGTAACATACGTACTATAGAAACTAATAAAAAATGCAAACAAAAAATATTTTTTGTATATTCGTAAGTAAACAAATAGAAAAAAAATATCTTAAAACCTAATATATATTATTTCCTTTTGAAGTTCCTCTAAAAAACAAAGCTACGCTTGTTGTTCTAATACTTCCTTCCTGATGCCGGTTTAGTTGTTTTTAATAATTACTCTACAATTAAGGTAGCAACATTGTTTGAGAGTTACTTCATAATATTAATTATATTTTTAACAAAATTATTAACTTATTATATTTTTTGTAACATTGTAATTGTGCAAATGAATATTGTTATTTTTAGTAATTATATTAAAAAAATAAACAGTTTAACGCTGTATCCCACATACAAGCAGAATCGTACAGTTATAAGTCACTGCTTTCTCCACTTTTTGCCTTTATTCTAGATATGCTATTATACATATCTACCAAGAGGAGCAAGTTTATATTCTGCTACTTCTTCTTCTTTATGTTCGTACTAAGTGTGGAAAATCATTCTAAATATGTTAAAAATAACGTCATTTTATTCTTTTCTTTGAGTCCACGTTTACGATGTTCAGTGTTAATTGTTGAAACCGCATCAGAGGGAAATTTCGTTATCATTTTATATGTAATAATTATATTTCTTATCTATATTTTGGATGTATACCATTTGAATATAAAATTAAAGTTGTATATATTACAACATGAATTCGTTCAAAGAATTAAAATATTTTTCATTAACGTACTGATGGTATCTACTGTAGCAATAATCATTCCATTTAATTGAAACACCAACATATCTATGTTAAATGAACATTTAAATAACAATGCTGGTTATATCGTTTATAATTTGAGGTCCATCCGTCGTTTCATTGAGCAAGCACCTGACATTCATGAATGGGATCGTATAGGTACTTGCGCAATGGTGGGTAGATCAACGATTTCATATGCAAGTATTACCCATGATCCACGGTGTTATGTAAGCGTTAAATCTGCCTTTGTATATAGCGATGGAATGGTGATGTTAATAAGGATGTTTGCTTGTCAAAAGTTAATCTAGGATATGATGAAATATTTAGTTTTATTTATGTGTACATGTAAGTATTTTGTTTTATGTATATTAACTTAAAATTAGTGTTGGTTAATTTTATGGTATTTATTTTGTTATACAATTTTATGCTATAATGTGTGTGGTTAGCATCTAGATATGTCCATGCATTGTTGTTTATAAAAAAAACTTTTTTATTGATATAACATTGAAAAGATTTATATAGGAATGCGTAAATCTACATTTTTGCTTTTTTGAATATTTTATTTAATCGTCTAGACGTGGTGTTAGTGGCTGAACTTATAATTTCTACGTCTTAATCTCACCCGGAGCCATAAAATATTATCTTAATTCCAGACTCAAATAGTGATCTTAAAAATCAAAATGAAGTCTGAAATAAAATAATAATATTTTCAATTTATTAATAATATATTTGCCTATACAAGGAATAAACATAAAAAAAACAGTGCAATAACTATACCTATACGAGCCATTAAAGTCAAAAATCTACATGAATATAAATTGAACGAGGTTAGAATGTTTAAAATAGTCTTTGAGTCGTCAGCCCGCATTGTGGTCTAGTCGCATTGTTTTGAATTTCTTTCAGTGTTGCTTTTGTGTTTTGTTTCTGACCGACATTATGAATATGTAACGGCTTTCTCGATACGAGATAATGGCTTAGGTCACCCTCACATGGTGGTACATATCTCTCATCAACTGTGATATATGAATTGATACATAAAATAATATTAAACTAATACAACATTTAACGTAAATCAATACGCAATGCATGAAATTCAGCGGAAATGTGGTACGGGACGGAACGGAGTGACTTAACACTAGGTTCCCAAACCCTCCCACGTGCGGGGTCAAGCGTGTAGCTAAAAAACAAAAAAAGGAACAACGTATGTATATAGGTATAGAAAGATACGAATAATGTAATTTTTCCTATCCCATGTTATCTATACGTGAAAGGTTAAAGGTTTTTGTACTTTCTACGCATTCTGGTATATTAAAATTATAATATAATGGATGCAAATGATCTCAATTTATATAAAGAAGTGTTATAATATAAAAAGATTATCGCTAAGCCTCATGTACATAATCTATCATTAAATATATCATTTTTGAAATTATGTAAATATTAGGAAATAATAACATATATTTTTATACGCTTTTTAAATTTAAGTTTAGAAAAATAACATAATTCTAAAATAAAAAAAAAAGATTTTTTTTCAACAGTTCAACAATCATGATCGGATGTTCACCGCCTTATAGACAAGATGTTTACAACTATTTTGGTATATGTCTTCTGCCTAAAAACTTTCTGCCGGATTTTAAAAACAATTGAATAGTTTCCTAAACTTGCCTTTCAGCGCGTGACATGAAACTTTTAAACGGTAATTGTCACTTTAAAGTACTGAAGTGTCCACAACAAGAGTAGACACTGATGTATTTTTAATGTGTGAAGCGAAAATCGAAATACAAAATTTTCTAAACATATCGTAGAAATATTATAATTATGCTATTAATTTAATATTTTAATGATGTTATGAATATTCTAGGAATAATCACAAGTGATTTTTAAATTATCTATAGGTATTAATCAACGTTGTAATGGAAAATTTATGGTTATATATTTTTTTAATTAAAGAGTTGATAACCCGTTATATGATATTGCATCTAGCGTATATTTCGCGAGATTTTCGCCTGTAAAAAGGGAGTAACAATCGATGATTATGGGTTCTATTTAAGTACCACTTAGTTTCAAGAAATATTTTTAGTTCTCAAATCTAGTTAGACACATTGCGGCGTTGAGTTCCGCTACTTCATTCAGGTATCTATGAGAATATAAGTGACATATATATGTAAAGGTTGTATAACAACGAGAGAAAAATACAAGATACAGTATTCGTATCTACATTTCAAGGAATGTGTTAGTTTTAATATAATGGCATTCCACTCTAATGGACTGTAATTACTTACGTAAGTAGTCCCAAGTAATTAGGCTTGATAACATTCTAAGTTATTTACTTATTTACTTCAACTTCCTAAAGAAGATGAGGAGGTATTTAAAATTCGAAAAAGCTTCAAAAGTTTAGTGCTTTGTGAAGCTTAAAGTGTGTGTTAAGAAAACTTTAAGAGGTAGATCTAGGGCAAGGATATCGTCATTATAAATTTCAAATGTCATATTTTGATTCGTCAATATACAATTATGTAAATTAACCTGATAAGTCCGATATTATTCGTGAGTAAGCTCATTTTATGCTATTATCATCGCTTATTTAAGTATTAATAGAGAAAATGTTTAAAAAATTATATTAAAACTCGATTGATTGATATCAGGAGCTCGTTTTACAAAAATAGTCGACTCCTAGTAGAGCCTTAAGGCAAATCTAATTTATTTATAGCACTATGCTTTTATTTTCGCTTGAACAACTTGATTCAATGTGAAGTTGCTTTTAATATTCACCACAGAATGTTGGATACGCGTGTATTATGGCGGCATTTTGTATTTAGCTATAAATTCTACATTACGGCGCAGCTTAGCAGCATGTGGGTTCCCAATCGGAGGAATTATTATATTTAGAATACTTTCTACTCTAATAGACTCAGTGAAATGTGAGCATTGTCATTTATCAAGCGATGTGTTGAAATTTGGAAAAGCGTGAAATTGTAAAAAAGAAACAATACTATTATAATTTTAGTTTTAAATTGAAATTTTGGGTAAAGTATTACAGCTACAAGAAAATTGTATTCTTTTTATGTTTTTTTTTTAATTTTTAATTAATATTTATTAGTTTGAATTACATTAATTGCGTCATCACCAGCCATATCTTCCCTATAGAATGAAGATAAAAAAAACAATTAAAAAAGGCTAACAACCATTACGACACTTTTCTTTATATCCTATACAAAATAAGGCTTTCATTTTATTTACAGTGCCAGATAACAAAATCTCTAGTAAAGGTAAAATATTAGCAACGCCTTAACTCACTGATACTTGGCATGCCGATCCAACGAGTTTGCTACTTTAAAATTCACAACGGGTTGTAACGATTTGTGGATTCCTCAGATCATTGGTGACAGCGTTTATACAGCCGGCCAAGGTCAGCGTGTGTGTTAAATATGTTTTGTAGTTATTAGAACAAGGACGTGAGGTTGTGTTTTCTGCGGTTTCTCACTTGGCCGTATTAATTTGAATACGTTACATTAATATTAGCGTTTGAACTGGTTTGATAGTATAAATATTATTTACTTGTAATATATCTAGTATTATTATTATAAATTGTGTGTTATTACTTTAGTTCTACTTATTCGTATTAAATATTGTTTTTATGAAAAATGTCACTTATATACGGCATATATTTCTTGCTATAATTGCTTTTTTTTCTTAGCTTCACTAAGACAGGGAAGGCAAATGGAAATTGGGAACCCTGTCGCTCAGAACACTTCCACACGTTCCGTTTTTGGGAACCTACTTTTTGGGAAATTGCGATCCGTGTTATATGGCAGAGTATTAAATATTTAGAAGCATTTTAAAGATTTTAGTTTGACATCAATTAAATAAGCACTTATATTTATATTTATTGTACAAAACAGCCACAAAATTAGAATTGGTCCATTACTCCGTCCATTTAAATTAATGTCTACACATATATCAATATAATTCGATTACAAAGTTTATAACACAATATCGTACACTTCGCTGAGTAGTTGCGTAACGAAAACCACATTCTGCTCGAGAAACCAGCTTTGCGAGAGCTTGAGTGACGCGAATTTCAATTTGTATAGTACGGTAGGCGAGTTGTGGCCGCCGTATTGTTAACGTTTCTGAACGTTTGCGTACTACACTACGCAACATTGGAAATAAAAAATAGCGAAAATCATAAAATTAAACCTGCACAGCCATCCATAGCTAATTTTAGAGCGGCCAAAACTCATTGGGCGTATTATACTTTACAATGTGATGTTTAACGTTGCTAGGTAAGCAAATCAGTGATTAAAGAGAACAATACGAATATTTGAAATATCTATATGTTATTGATATTTATATATGTATTACATTCTGAGTGCAACAATTATTGTAATTAATTATTATGATTTTTTTATTGTTCTTAGAAACGCCAATAAAATTATTGGTAACTGACGTAGTGTTGCAATACGTAATAATGTTTCTGATTAATGCTTGTCAATGTATTTTTATATTCATTAATTTTGATAAGGTTTCATAGTCCGGTTATGAGAAATTTTGCAATTTATCATAAAAATATAAAATACTGATATCGTGGTGCAGTTCTGTATACGTGAAAAGTTGAGAGTTTGATCCCTACTCGAGCACTACGCCACTCAACATGCAGTGCTTCAAATTCAGTAAAAATTTGAGGTACAAAGTGCCTTTACACTAGGTTCCCAAGTCCCCTCTGCTTACCCTTCTAAAAAAAAACAAAATAAAAGCTTAGCTTAAGAACTTTACAAAAACAAGAAGAAAATATAGTACTAAGATTTTTTTGTACGTTTACTCGTATATTTAATGTCGCTGAGGCAGTTACATAAAAAGCCTGGTATGCAAACTTTTTTACTTACGGACTTGTATTAAGAAACGTTTTATACAAACATATTTTTTGTTATATCTATAATTAATAACAGTTTTGTAATAGTAGTGGGCAACGGAAGTGAAACGGAGTGTCTTAACACTAGGTTCCCGGGTTTCCTCTGCCTACCCTGCCTCGTTCGGGATACAGCGTGAAGCTAAAAAAAAATAAAAGTTTTATAACGTTATTATTATTTTACATTTAATTTGATGTTAAGGCCTCTATCAGTCGAAATGAGAGGCATTTCTACTGAAAATCATTGCATAATTTTCTATATTAATTTGAGAGATAAGTAATACACGTCAATGACATAACTAAACAATTTTTAATATTTGTATAAAATAATGTATTTTAAATATATATCTTGAGGTTATATAAACTACACATTTGTAACTTGATTTTAATAAATGTTGATATTGAAAAAAAAGTATTTTAGTAATTGTCTTTTAAATATCTCTGCGCTACAAAATTTTAAAAAAGCTTCGTTGCATTAAATCACTACCGCCTCTCGCGCTCTTAAGTACTTAATACGATTTTATAAACGATAGTAAAGATGAACAAGGCTTGCCACATTAAAAAAAAACAGTACTGAAATCGGCTCATTCCTTCATGAATTACAGTGAAAGCTAGCACTCTATTTATTACGTTAGGGGTGAAAAATATATTTAGCGTAGAGCAGTTGAAGTACACTAGACTGTAAACGCAAAGGTTGTATGTTCGACTCCGCACAAAAGAATAGAATGAGATTGAGTTTTACCACAAGACACACAGTCTTTAAAATTGGGCCCAAAGAGTTACCCTCTTTACCCTTGAGTAATCCTTAAGCGTAGTGTTTAAACACTAAATTCCTCTTGCCTACTATGTAGCTAAATCTTAAGATTACTGGGCTTAAGTCAAGATTAAGACACTTCCATTACTCACTTTCTTCCAAATTTGAGTGGCAAAACTTAACGCTGCAGTTAAACCAAATTTGAGTGGCAAAACTTAACGCTGCAGTTAAATATTACACTAGTTTTTGGGCCTCTCGATAGATATGCTTACGTATTTCAGCTACATACATATATAAGATAGCTGAAAAACTACTAGTAATCAGACAGACCAGACGCAGATGACTAAGTGTTTCTATTATTATATACTAACCGTTGAGAACGGTATCATTAATAGATAAACATCGGATTGGTATCAACGTTCGCTCATACAAGTTATTAGCTAAGTGATCGTAAAATAGCGGTTCTATTTAGAACGTTACAAGTACCATGCGTGTTATTTTGTGTTACAAATTGGTCTAGTTGTCGAATCTGAGATTGTTTTTCATTTATTCATTATTATTATCTATAGTAGATATAAGAAAGGTTTTATTTATAAGAATGGTATCTAAATTTAGTGTATAGGAAAAGATATATTGCAAATTTTACTATACAAATTGCAATAAAAGTACTCTATACTGGAGATGAGTACCATTTTACAAAATTGTTTGGCATTTAGTAGAAGTTTCTTACTCTTTACTTATTTATTGATTAAAATTGTGATAGTCTAATCTAGTCTAGTATAAATGACACGACTTGACATACTATTATATAACTATGTTTATTGGGAATATAAAGGATAAGCTTTATATGGAAACCTTACAAATGATAATGTCACAAGCTTGCGTAACTTAACGTCTAGATATTTTTAAGTATTTGTCAATGCAATGATCCCAGTTGACTTTTGAACACTCCATGCATGAATAGAATAAATATTTGCCATATTTTATTTCTTTAAATATATTTGTATGTTATGTAAGAACTTACATACTTAACTTAAGTCTAGTCTCAAAAGAAGTTCAAAATTGAGACTCAAATTCAGATAGCCCTTTCATACGAGTACTTTGACCCAACTTTATAAAGAAAGAAACAGTTCAATTTGAAATTTAAATCAACAGGATATTTTTCGACGTCTTTTGTCAATAACCAAGTGTAAGGAAAGCCACAAACCTCATGTACTTCCTGTGCTCGTTCACCGGAACGAAGTACTCATCGTACGGGTTGGACGCATTCATGTCGACCTCGACATCCTTCTTCTTTGATCCATTCTTAGGTGTAAGGTTGATCAGTTCCAAGTTAACTGCTTCTAACGTTTTAGTATCACCGTTAGGTTCTTTGCTGTGGCCGTTCTGATGCTGGTGTGGTCCGTTAGAAGTGAAGGAATCGTTGTGATTTTGGTCAGCGTCATCGTGTTGGTAGGCTCGGTTATCGAAGCCCGAGGCAGGTGGGGACGGGGGACGGTGCTGCGGCCGCGCTGGCTCCCTCGGGGATGCCGATCTACTGTGGCTATCCATTACTTTTGGAGCGGACTGACATCTGAAAAAGATGATAGTAATAATTATTTATAATTTGTTAATATAAATTTGTTTCAATTAGCTTATTATAGAGTTATGATTTTTTTATAATGTAACCGCAACGAATGTAAACGTGACAGATTTTGGATATGATCTGCATTCGAGGAAATTAATGGTTTGATATTTTAATTTCTTCACTCTGGTAACAAGGCAAAGCGCATCGTTTTGTTTTGCTACTAAACACGCATAGCCTCAAATTTGGCAGTACGTGGGGAACAGAACGGAGTTAACAATAGGTTCCCAAGTTCTCCCTGTACCATGTGCGGTAAACAACACGAACCTGCAACCGTACATAGTTTATACTGTTTTTTATTGTTACATATATATTTATATATGTCACATTTATGTGTAAAAATGTTGACTGGTTACTGGTTATAGGAAGTAATATCTCAAAACATAGTTTCATTGGTACGCTAGCCGCGATTTATTGCGAATGGTGTAGCACGAAATGCATTGGTCACGTTCAAAAGTATTTCGGTATTTTAGTTCTAAACAATGTTACAAAAGCCATGGTGCCTGTTAAGTTTTTCCTTGGATGTGATATGTATTGTCTTCATATATGTATTGTCTTCGCATGTATTGAGGAGATTTGGGTTTTGAATAGCTTCAATTTTTTTTTAGTTAGTCAAAGATATTTATTCAAATATATCTCAGCTTCACGCTGTAGCACGTAGCAGGATAGGCAAAAGGAACTAGAGAAACTAATGTTAAGACACTTCGTTTCCGTTTTCCTTTGAATTTGAGACATTGCGTGTTAAGTGCGCTCATCATCGCGCTTTGTCTTCTTACCAGAGCAAAGAGATGAAAACATTAAATATTTAATTTCAAATTAATTCCTCGAGTCGAGATCAAACCCACGACCCGCCGCATTTACAGCGTCACACACTTGTGTCGCTGCGCCAAGACAGATCTTATTCAAATACTCGTATATTATTTACTTATTTCATTTTAACTTTTTGCAGAATTTAGAATTAAAGTAATAATGTCTATGAGCATACGTAAATGTATTTATATTACATTAATTTAATACAGAAAATAAGTGGCAGAATATAATATTGTTATTATAAATTTGTCCAAATTAATCAAATTTAAATTGAAATGTATTTGGTCATATCGTTTTCTTAACGTAAAATTAAATCTCTAATTGTAGCGTTTTTTGTCATTAAAAAAGTCTACGTTTATTAGTTAAATTTAACACAAAATCAAACTAAAATATTTGAAAATATAATTAAAAGTTATGTAAATTTGGTAAATTTGGATTGCAAAGTTAGTATAAAAATGCAACTGAAATAAATGTTCTAACCTAGATTATAATGAAGCAAAAACAGCGCAGAAAATTATATTTATATTTTAAAAGATTCAATGACGCAAGAGGTTGATTGTGAAATTAAAGGCTGAACGATTGTTAATTTAACAAATTAATCGAATTAAAGGTCTAGAACCCGCGTACGAATTCGGTTAAAGATAAAAATATTGAGTATCTTACGGTAATTCCCCTTTTTAGTTGTTATTTAGTGTTAAAACACTCCATTGACACTTGAGTGGCGAAACTCAACGCCATTTGCTTTGTTACCAGAGAGAAAAAATATTTAATTCTATTTGAAACATTAAATATTTCATCGCCTCGAGTGGGGATCAAGCTTTTTGCATTTACAGTCACACGCTTGCACCCCCGAACCACAAAAGGCTTAGAATATCTTGTTTATTATAAAATAAATTCGATTTAATAATTGGTTTACTTAACTTAGATATAAAGTTCATACATTTTTTCTGCATGCCACTGTATGGAATATCACATTTTGTGAATCATATATATCTACTAAATTACCATTTAAGGAAACCATTTTGTTGAGTGGGGGATTTATAAAACTTTATTCAAAAATCTTTGGATGTATTTTCGATTTTACTTTGTAGACAAAAACAAGGTAAGAAAAAAAATATTTTAAATAAAATTATAATTTAAAAATCATATTCACGAACGTCGGGTCACAAGTTCATTATAAACTACTTAAAAATGTTAAGATCTATTAACGAGGTTAAACAAACTAATTTAAATACAACAATGAGATAAATTCATTAAAATGCTTCTCAATGTAAAGTGCCTAGTATACTTATGTTGGTCTCGGGCATTGTCTTGGCAAAACAATTTCCTTGTCACCATTAAGATGAACAGGTAAATCCGCTTAAAACACAGAAAAGCTACAAAGATTTGGTGATAGCCAGTCAACTGGAGCGTCCGTCGTACGTTAACCTTAGAATGAATATTAAAATTGAATAGAATATTTGAAAATTTAATATAAATTTTATGTTAAATTAACATTTGTGTAAATGATTATGAGAATTTGTTTACGGTTGCTCACGAGCTTCAAGTAATTTTATTTATTTATTTTATTTTACTTTGTGTCACATTTGCTCCTCATATTTAGAAAGAAAAAGCAAATAGAAGCTTGTAAAAGTTAGGGGTTATATATATATATATATATATATATATATATATATATATATATATATATATATATATATATATATATATATATATATATATATATATATAAATTGTACATATAATAACAGTTAAATATACTTTTAAATCTCACAATAAATAAAAACGTCAAATTTGGCTCAATGTACTCGGATAAAAATGCGTGTAATGCGACGCCGTCCTTAGTCTCAATACAGCGAGGCTAACCACCTTTTACTTAATGTCAATTTATGGTCTGCATTATCCGCTGTTGTTTCTAATTATTTTGGTTCTTTCGCTTGCTTTCTTTGATTCTTTCCTAATACACTGGGTGAAAACACGGCACACAGCGGCACGTCGTATATATGGCTTTAAAGGAAAAGTTTGTATAGGTTCGATTCCTACTCGGTTGAAATAATAGTAAATAAGTGCGGTTTTGAAATCCGCCACTTAACGAGTAGCGAGGAACGGAGTGTTTTAATACTACTTTGTGTTGGTAATATTTTTGTTTTCGTTTTCTTCACGCCATTCTCAAATATTACAAGGTAGACAGAGGGAATGTGACATTGGTTAAGTACCATTTGACCATTTGAGCTATTAACAGCTCATATGGTCAAATGGTACGAAAAACCATAAATTAAGAACAGACACTCCGTTATTCGCTTTAAGTTCATTTTCCAAACTTTGCCGTTGTAAAATAAGTCATACCCCATAGTGTAGAAGTTCTACCCAAAACGCGTTTATTTACTGATCGCCAATACTTATTGAAAAAATCTAATCACAACAATTAAAAGGTCAATAAAATGACACCAATATTTAAATAACGTAACGCGGTCATCGTAAGTTCAATGTAATTTGATGATAAAATTGTTCTCAGTTATTATTTATTTATTGTTTTATTTCAAGAACCTCGAGCACCTAATATTTTATGTTTAGAACAGTTATTTGGTAGATAAGTAAGCATAATTAGCTCAATTTCTTTTATAATTTTCTTTAGAAAATTATTTGTTGGGGCACATATGTATATGACTGTAAACATATAAGGTAGTGAGTTCGATCCCCGCTCGAGGTAATAAAGTATTTAATATTTTCAAATTAAATATCTAATCTTTTGCATTTTTTCGCTCTAGTTACAAGGCAAAGCGTGGCGTTGGGACCTATCAATCAACATGCAATGCCTTTAATTCGGCGGAAAGTGGCGATCGAAATTGGAACGGAGTGTCTTAACACTAGATTCCCAAATTTTCTCTACCTACCTTGCAGTGTGCAGGATACAGCTTGAAGCTGAGTAGAGGTATAAATTAAATATTTTATTTTATTTTATTACGTATTTTACTTTTGACGGAAGCATAGCCCGTGCATTTTATTAGGTAATATGATGTTATTTTTGCCTATTATTTCTATAGCAGTATCACATTAAATCTACAACTACATAGACAGTTCCTGTGTCCCTAAAAGAATTCAGAATTTATATTCTGTATGGCAATATAAATATTAAAGTTAGATTTGTATTTTTTAACTTTTGTGTCAAACACTAGCTTTTATATATTTTTTTATCACAAATCTATCTACATGTTTGTGTTTCTAACTATTTAACTTAACTGCCTACTACCTTGAGCGGGATACAGCGTGAAGCTAAAAAAATAATAATTATACATGACTACATATCTATTTAAGAATCTTTATAAAAATATAATTTATTCATGTTGTACAGGAAAAAAGTGCTAAAGGTGAATATTTGAGAGATGAATGCGAGTAAAAAACATGACACATTCACGGTCTCATGTAAAACAGCATTGAATTTGTATGTTAATTTGTGGTCATTTTGAATTTTATTAGCCACTATTTAAGTACATATTAAAATAAGTGATGGTAGGTCGTAAATATTAGGATCTATTATTTTTACTTATGAAACTTGTTATTGCGAAAAGTCATGAAACGAAAATAAGAAGTTTAGAATCAAGTACCTTAATATAAGCTTTAAAATGTTATATTTTATCAAATAATTAAAAGGACTTAGGTAAATGTAACTTCGTTGACTACATTATCTTCTTTTATTTTTATATAAAAAGTAAGTACCTGACAACGGTTGAAGAGCTTAAACTTAATGGCAATAAATAGTACCTACGCTAGACTACACGTTTGTTATACAATATTTTATCTGTATTTAGAATTTCATAATAATCATCGAAAATTTTAAACTACATACATGTAATTAATTTATGATTGTAAGAATTAATCGAAATATTCCACCCAACGTGGCATGAAGTGGAACCGGATTTTATTTAGCAATGTATAAAATATGATAAAAACAAGTTATAACGCGAAGCTTTTTAATTGTGTTACTCTTACTAGTAATTGGCTTATTATTTATATAATTCGCTATTATATGTTGCTTTTACATATCGGGGCCTCAAATGTACACGAGACTGTAGTTGTTTCATTTCTTTACTCTAATCAGAGAAGTACAGCGTTGAGATCTACTGAATTGTAGGGAAAGAAGAGAAAGAGTCTATTTCGCTCTACCTCCTACTATACACCTTAAATTTAGCCTTTTGTACGTTTTTTCATATGTATTCTTAATTAATTTCAATTGTACCAACACTAGTGTAGCTTTTTTTAATAACATTATCAATTAGTTTGACCATGATATAAAATAAACAAAAATGGAATTATAAAGTCGTAATGTTGCTAGTGCTTAATATTTATGTGTATAAGTGTTATTGACTGCTGCTGCTATTTGTTATAAATATTTTTTTTTTAATATAATATTATGTGAGCACGTAAGCACAACAAGACGTATAAATTTATAAATATAGATACAAAAACAGTTTTTTTATATATACAAAAACAGTTTATAGATACAAAAACAGTTTGTTAATAATCTTTTTATTTTTATCCTTTCGAAATGCAACAGGAAGTGGTTTTCAGATCATTTTAAGTACATTTTTCATCTATCTTATCGATTAAAGAATATAAATCCCATACAACTGTCGAGAAGTCGTCCTTCAATACGGCAGGTGACGAATACATTGATTGAAGCCAAGCATTCAGACCATCAGATTGATCAAAAAAAGTAAAATTAAATTAGTAGAGATTCATTTTAATGATCTTCTTAATGGTGGTATTAATTAAATTTTAAGTTACTTGACCATTGGATAGCCATAACTTGCTTGTCAGTAAATTAATGAATTCATTTAAAATAAACGAATTTTGTGTGTGTAGAAAATATTTGTCACTGTCAACTCTCTTGGTATACTCGTGTCTACATATACTTTTTCGTTCATCACAACAGTTATTGATCGTAAAAAGCGCTAAAATCTTAAATAGTATATTCTTCTAAATATCACTATTATTATTTAATTTTGTTTTAATTAAGGATGTACGCTAAGTGTGTAAAAACTGTAATAAAATCCTCACCTTGTCGGCGTATTTGGTCTTTTTACTGGCGTAACCAAGGACCTAGTATAGTAATAGCGCGCATGTGCCGACCTTGGTGTGCGCGGCGTCTTCCTGTAACGCTCGTTCCTTACTAAATTACCACCTGGCATCTTATCCACTCACATGTCATAATATACACAAAAATATTATAAAGAATAATTTAGTAAAATGGCGCGGAATTTGACATTTTTTTTCACTAAAGCAAAGATTGAAAGACGTCCGTCCGATCAAAACACAGCCAGTTCGAAGTGACTAAGTCAACAATCATGTAAACAATAGCTGTTGTTGT
Organism: Eueides isabella; assembly: GCA_019049475.1. Taxonomy (NCBI): domain Eukaryota; kingdom Metazoa; phylum Arthropoda; class Insecta; order Lepidoptera; family Nymphalidae; genus Eueides; species Eueides isabella. The sequence goes on from CM032385.1 coordinate 5,638,831, forward strand.
CTTCTACATGAGGTAAAAATTCGTGAAAGATTTCATCACACACATTTTTATTTAATTCTCTGGGCAATTTTTTTTAATAAATTCTAAAGTTTTTTTAAAATTATTTTTGTTTAATTTAATGCACGAATACAGTATATTACAGAACGTATTTTGTAACAACGAATATATTCACTGCAATATTACGTATTTATATTATTTATATAATAAATATTTCAAGCATCTTAACAGCGAAAGCAAACTAATTTTATAGTATAAACTAAAAATATACATCTATTCCATTAACAGATCACACTGTATACAATATTTTCAACAATAATGACTTCACGCTAAAAGTATATTATACAAACGCGGAACCGTCAATATTCAATAGACATCTAAAGAATAGCTGTTAGATATACTCGTTGCTCTACAATTTAAATATGTAACAATATTGGTACCTACATACCTATTATCTTTGTTGTTACACAGAAAAAAAAACGCTGTTAGTCTCTTAGTGACATAGCTAATTCAAATTTAATAAAGAGTAATAGTATTTAGTAATATTATTGTAATTCTCTTTGTATATTAATATTCAGATATAAAAAAAATCAAGTGATTTCGGAATCGAATTCGCGACCTTACCGTACGTTGTAGATGAGAATTGCCACCTATTTAATCATTATTTGAAATAATTTCTTTTACATGTTTTTATTAGAATTACGCTCTATCCCGTACATGGTGGTGTAAGCAGAGGTAACTTAGGAGTATAGTGTTAAGGCAGTCCATTCTGTTGCCTACTTATCATCGAATTTGTGGTATTGCGTATTCTGTGGCAAAGCTCAACGTTGAGCTTTGCCCTTTTACCAGAGCGAAGTTACAAGAAGAAAATAAAATATTAAATATTTCATTTCCTCGAATCAGAATTGAACCTCGAACCACAATCTGTCACATTTACAGTCGCACGCTTATGCTCCTGCGCCTCTATTTCTTTAAACATATAATTTAAAACTTAAATATATAAAATGATATGAACGAAATTCTTGTATTATTTAACAAAGCTTCAATAATACAGTAATAATACGTAATTTGCAGATAACAGCAGATAGTGTAAGTGTTGAAACTATATTTAATTAATAACATTCTGCATGAGGAATGCCAGCCAGTTGTGAAAGGCAGTCTCGGTGCATACTAGACCAACAGCATTTCACGGCACAGCCTTCATAAATCTCGAGTTTTTACTCCATGTAGAAAAAATCTGAAAGCCGGTCTTACAGTTATCTAAGATTATGGTGTTCTGGCTTTTTATATAAGTAAATTGTTTAGAGTTAATTTTGTTGAATGGTAGAGATATTTTTATATCGAACAATTTATTATTACAATTATAAAAGATCTATTATGTATTTAGCTATTAATTATCTATATCTATGGAAGTAAGTCAATTTAAAAAAAAACTAACTTATGGTTTATTTTTGTACTCTATGTAAGGCAAGGGATTTTTAAAACTAGATTGGAGCAATAGATTTTTTTTTATCTACAAACATAATATCATATTGATTTTTTATTACATATCCGATATTTAAAAAAGTACTCAAAAATATTTGACTTTTAAACAGTTTCTATACATTTAGATATGTATAATAAAATCCGAAAACCAAAATATTTTGACTTGTATATCGTAAACTTATGAATGCTAGGGCCGTACAAGATGTTTAAGGGTCTCTTAGCCGTGGTGTTAGATTACCGATGCATTAATACTTACGTCTGTATGTGCCGTAGATGACGTTAGGGACGTCGACTTCATTATAGTACACTTGTAAACGTTTGAGAAAGTTAGTATCAGGTTACCCGAGTCATGATTATCTTATTGTAGATTGAATTATTTATATAATATACCTTGTACTTTATTTGTTTTTTTAGCTTCACGCTGTATCCCGCACTAGGCAGGGTAGGCAGAGGGAGCGCGGGAACCTACTGTTAAGACACTCCGTTCCACTTTCGTTCCCCACTTTCCGCCGAATCTGAGGCATTGCGTGTTGAGTGGCGGAACTCAACGCCGCGATTTGCCTTATTACCAGAGCGAAGAAATGAAACATCAAATATTTAAATTGAAAATATTAAATATTTCATTTCCACGACTGGGAATCGAACCCAGAACCTGTCGGTTACAGTCACACGTTTGTGCCGTTGCGCCACGACAGGCCTCAATTGAATGTATATAATTGTATTATACTGATATTTCTAGATGTTATAGAATTTAGCTAATATAAGAGGGCTTTGTTTATTTATAAATTAATGTAGAGAAACGTATAGTAGTAATTAAGGATATTAAAATATGTTTTATGAAAATTCTACTATTTTCAAGCATATTGGATTTAGTTCTCGGATAGAAAATGCTGTTTTATGCTCCCATCACTACATGGAACGACAAAAAGTAGGGTCTGCTACATGCGTAATGTAAAATAAAACAATTGGTAAAGGAAATTCCGTCAGAAACTCACAACGATCTATGAAATCTATTGAAATATAGCGTAACCACGGTCCAAGGTTGTGGAGATTTCGTTAAATTTTAATTGTTTAATGCGGATAGTACACTGGAACGGCTTTCCGCCAATCAAATAATTACATAAGTTTTATAGCAAGCGCCTTTTGATTTGTTAAAATTAAACAATGTTATGCTATTATTAGTTATTTTCATGTTGTCATTCAAATAAATAGAGCTAGCAACTGTCTAATGGCAGACGGTTGTTAGCTTTATTTTATATTTTTTTTCCAGCTTCACGCTGTATCCCGCACTAGGCAGGGTAGGCAGAGGGAACGGAAGTGAAACCTAGTGTTATGACACTCCGTTCCACTTCCGTTCCCCACTTCCCGCCGAATTTTGAGGCATTGCGTGTTGAGTGGCGGAACTCAACGCCGCGCTTTGCCTTATTACCAGAGCGAAGAAATGAAACATTAAATATTTAAATTGAAAATATTAAACTATTTCATTTCCTCGACTGGGGATCGAACCCAGAACCTGTCGGTTACAGTCACACTCTTGTGCCGCTGCGCCACGACAGGCCTCAATTATTAATTATTTATTTTATATGCTAATCTTAATTCTTAATTTTGGTTTAAATTTCAAAGGATCATACTAGTTTTCTTATCGAATTTGTTCGTTTTACTTTGTTATTACCTACACGTTTTTATACTTATCTCAATATAAACATGTTATATTAGAAATAACACTGTGGTAAAAAAATGTGAGTAAAATATATGGAATTACTCAGCAACCCGTTTTAAAATAAGAAAAAAGAGCGATTGTCATCCGGGTACTAAATCGCAAAGGTGACACCATGACAATTCTTCAAATAAATAACAATACTATATTGAATTTTAACACGTGCTTCATAAAATCGATAATGTATTTTATTTAGAGAATTTCTATAAAAAAGTTATATAGGTACGTAAATGAACTGTGAATCGACCAAAAAGTTGTTTTCTGCCGTGAAGTTTCTTACTCGATGGTGTCACAAGCTAAGTTATTAAGTTCAGCTTCACGTTCTATCCTGCACATGGTAGGGTAGGCAGAGGGAACTTGGGAACCTAGTGTTAAGACACTACATTCCGTTCCCCACTATTCAGTTTTGTAATTTGAGCGAAATAAAAAAATAAATAAATTATTTCATTTCCTGGAGTAGAGGTGGATTTCATTTTGGAATAACACGCTTGTGCCCATGTGCCACGAAAAGTCCTAAATAATTACGATATTCAGAATTTATTATTAACTATAATTAGAATAAATCTTATAGAATTAAAATTATTGAATGAGGTAAAAAGCTACAACCATTTCTTTTTATATTTGGTTGCACAAAATAAGAACACTCTCATTAGGCGTAATAAATTTTAAATCGCTCATTGTTGCGAAGTTTGTCAAATGTCAAATCCATTCATATACTACGGTTACGATGAAATAAGCTTATTGTATACATTGCACCATCACGATTGTTGATTACATAGGAGATCGCAATGTTAAATCCCATGTAAGAAAACTGTTAACATTTAAAGATATTTTTGCAACATTATTATAAAATATAATATTATTGACGATCTGGTCAAGATCGCCGGAAACCGCTGGATGTGGGAGGCGCAAGACCGATCGTCGTGGAAATCCTTGGGGGAGGCCTATGTCCAGCAGTGGGCGTCGCACGGCTGAAATGATGATGATGATGATGATGATTATAAAATATTATCATAATATTTTACTATTCTACAGATTTTTACGTACCAAACGCTAATGTAGTCTAGCCTTTTTATGACTCCGTGGAAATTCCAAGGTACATCACGATATCAGGAAAACACCCTGAGGCGATGAGTTGAATAAATACAATAAGTAAAAAAAGAGGAAACTTGTTGCTTTAAATCGTAGCAGTTAGCATTATAAATTATCTGTAATGAATAATACTATGACCGTGATTTTTTTATGTACAATACATCTATAGCATACGATCAAAAAGATTAACATTAACGTTTTGAGGGTCCGTTGTAACCAAATAAACAATTGAAATTTCACTCACAGCTCAATCTATCAGCGTACTTTGTACGCGCAAAGTAAATTGTTCTCTAAGCACAGTTTTAAGCCCTTGTACTAAATAATTGAAATTCCATGTGTGTCCTGTCAAGGCCGTAAGGTAGAAATTAGCATGAACCTCGTCTTGGTAAACGTACAAACTATGTATCAATGATCAAACATTCAGCGCGGAGCGTTGCAAGTGAGCAATATTAGGTAATTCCGATCATGGTTGGTTGCGACATAGCACTCGATCTGCATACAATTGCAACTTTAACCTAACTACCTCCTTACAGATCGAATTTAAAACTGTCGAGGACTTGTTAAATTGACCTATATGTTGCAACATCATCAGTTAAAAAAGAAGTAAACTCCCAAAATATATAAATCGATAAAAAGTTACTTTAAAGTTTGAGGCCAGTCGTAACGCAGGGACATAAACGTGTGACTCTAAAGGCAAATTGTGGGTTAGATTTCCAGTAGAAGAAATTAAAAGTTAAATATTTTATACTATCTCCGTTAATGAGGTAAAACGCTACATTTTTTCTGCCACTCAACACGCAATGCCTTAAGAATTTAATGAAAAGTGGAGAAGAGTGTGTGAGTGGATGTGAGATACAGTGGAGGCTGAAAAATACAGTTTCAAATAACATACAGCTTTGTAAACACCGACTAAGCTGCAGCCTAACCTGTAATAACGCTCAGATTAACTTTCATAAATAATGAAATAGTTGTTACTCACGAGAGAAAAACTTAATGTTATTGATTATATCCTCTAGATAGTGTACATTAAAATAAATAGTTTTTTTACTACAAATAATTACATTAGTGGATTTTCCATATTTGAACTAAACAGGTTACATTGAACTCCTTATCCGTGCGTGGGAGTAACGTTCGATTGTCTAAGCTTGGGCGTTGAATCGCTTTGAAATTGAATAAGCTTGTATGAGAGGTGTTAATCAAAATTCCATTTTATCACCTTATAAAGCAAATTTTCACTCATATGCTATTAAACGTTTTTTATTTTGTTTATAATTTTAAAATAGCAACCTAATAATTATTTGTTTCTATTTTTAAAGTGGGAAGCTTATAATTAAGCTTACTTTGACATATTGGAAGTGTGAAAATAAGTTTTACTATCTTTATTACAATAATAACATTTTGGTAGAAAATTGAGGGGTGAAGAAATAAAAAAGAAATAAAGCACAGCGTTGAGTTCTAGAAAATATGGCACTGAGCATATTGCATTGAGGCCAGTCGTCATTGAATTTAGCTACGCAAACCGCAATGCGTTCATTATTAGGAAAGTGCGGTACAAAAGTGTATTAATAAGAACGGAGTGTCTCTTAACATTAGGTTTCCAGGTTCTGTCCGTCATCCTGCCATGTGCTGGATGTAGAGTGAATGATCGATGGCACATGAATTAAGTAAAGTGATTAAAAATACGTATAACAATCAAATACATAAGTTTTTTTTTTCAGCTTCACACTGTATCCCGCACTTGGCAGGGTAGGCAGAGGGAACGGAAGTGAAACCTAGTGTTATGACACTCCGTTCCACTTCTGTTCCCCACTTTCCGCCGTATTTGAGGCATCGCGTGTTGAGTGGCGGAACTCAACGCCGCGCTTTGCCTTATTACCAGAGCGAAGAAATGAAACATTAAATATTTAAATTGAAAATATTAAAATATTTCATTTCCTCGACTGGGGATCGAACCCAGAACCTGTCGGTTACAGTCACACTCTTGTGCCGCTGCGCCACGACAGGCCTCAAATACATAAGTAATTTATACATTTACTTTTTATTTGAACAAAAATAAATTAAATTTATTCATAATATCTTTGGGGGAGTTAATATATGATGGCGTACAAAACATATATTACAATCTTAATTCTATTTGCATATGATGATATTTTTGCATATTCCTACATGAATACTGTGGAACGAACAATAGTTATAAACGTCATACACAAATTTTGAGTCATGCGGTATGTAGCTTACGCCTTCTCAAGCTCAACCTTGGAAGCTTTCTATTGAATGCACCTGAAGGTTTTATACTTAGTCACGTGTGGCAAATATGTTCGCTTTGTATTCGTATTTCAAGTCTTACCAGATATTGAACGAATTCTAGTATACTAAAATATTATTTATTGATTATCAAGAATCGATTATCAACTTAATTGATTCTAAATAATAGAAAAATTAAAAATAATGAACCGTAGGGAAGAAGCATAAGTGTGTGATTCTGAACGTGACAAGTTTCGGGTTCGATCTTCAATCGAGGAAATTATATATTAAATATTTTAGTTTCTTCGCTCTGTTAACAAGGCGAAACGCGGCGTTGAGTTTCGCCATCCAACGTGCAATACCTAAAATTTGGCGGAAAAACGGGAACGAATGTGTTTGAATGGGAACTGTATGTTTTAACACTAGGTTCCCAGGTACCTTCTGCCTACCACGGTTTGTTCGAGATGCAGCGTAAAGCTGAAAAACAAGATATAAATCGATGAGACCGTTATAATTTAAAATCAGGATGAAAAAAAACATCCATGTTAAAAGAATAATTAAGTAATATAATTAATATAATAAGATTGTAATACTAACATAGAGCACATACTTTCTTAACATTTAAAAAAAAACGTATTACGTGTAATAAAAAGTGACTTTAATTTACTTTTGCAAAACACAATGTTTCTGAAGTGGGATTAAAAGTGTTCTGTATTTTATACCGAGACCTCGTTAATTTTGTCAGCGTATTAGCTTTGAATAGCGCTAGATTAGGCAACACTCGCCCTCGCAGATTTGTCGTGACGCTAAACGACCTCGGTATGACTTTCTAATAAGGTCCTAATTAATAATTCACTCACTCACTCAGCTTCATATTGTATCCTGCACATGGCAAGGCATAGGGGGCTTGGGAACCTAAGGGATAAGACACTCCGTCTCGTTCCCCACTTCCCGCCGAATTTAAAGCATTGCGTGTTGAGTAGCGGAACTGAATGCTGCGCTTTGCCTTGTTACCAGAGTGAAGAAATTAAATCAGATATTTAAATTATATTTTATTATGCTGTTTTACTATGAGGTTTTTTTAATAAATTGAAATAAAAAAATAATTGAGATTTTTTGGTTTTGCTTTCTAAATTATTTATAAATTATTATACTGCACTCCATTATTTTTTTCCAACATAGCGTGATCGTATCATATAAAACGGTACTCTACAAATTTGGCTCAAATTGTGATGGTCCGATATTACAGCAAAGGCATGTAATGAAGATTGATTATCGGCAATGAAGTCCATTATGACTAAGTGCGAAAAACCTGGCATGGTTCTGGTGGAACTAGTTTTTTAAAGTAATTTCTGGCTTTTTACGAAATGTACATACAAAATGTAAAAATACAATAGTTCTTCGTATAATTTTATTATATATCTAATTATACAATTCGTTTTTAGTTATTTCCCTCCCTTTTTTTGTTTTATCCCTAGGGTACTTGTCCCTGTGATAGCGAGAATGGAGCGCCAAATGCTATGGTCACTGCATACCTGGTCACGCCTGGTAGTCATCAATTTCTTCAATATCTTCTATTTCATATGATTAAGCAGAAAATCATATGTATTTGTCATACATTTTTAAGTAGATCTAATGTTCTGATATCTCTACCTAATTTATGTACCTCAGTACGTATTTAATTGTTATAGGGATTTTTTTATTTAGGTAAAGTAGATACTTTACTTAATTAAAAAAATCTCTATGCATATTTTCCTCATATGATCAAATGAAACCACTTTGATAGCATTGTCTAATCCACAACTTTTTACTAATGGAAAGCTTTTTAGACTGCATTTGTTTTGTTTTATTTTAGTTTCACTCTGTATACCACACATGGGTATGAAAAAGGAACATGGGAACCTAATGTTAAGATACTCTGTTCCTTGAGTGGTGAAACTGAACGCTGCGCCTTACCTTGATACCAGAGCAAAGAAATAAATATGTCGTGCTTATATTCGCACTCTAATGCCCCTACGCCACGAAAGGCCCCTTGATTCATTATAATCCAAAGATAAAGAGAATAATTAAATGTAATGTAAGACAATAATAAATACATTTTTAGCGTGAACCCTTAGTTAAAGTTTCGCTAACTGTAAAATGGTCAGTGACCAGCTACTTTGAGGTTAACAAACCAACGTGGGAGCATATTCACGATATAGCACTTCGATTTGCGAGAAACGTTATTTACTATGCATGTTGAATTATTTTGTTATGCAATTGAATTTGTTTCACTTGCAATCTGCTTTTTGTTCGAGATGCGTATGCAATGTTATGATAATACAGGTAAGTTCTAATGCTGTAGTATGGTTGTATTGAATATAGTATGAACTTTTTCATATATTAATATTTTTTTTTAGTTTCACGGTCTATCCCGTAGGTGGCACGATATGTAGAAAGAACTTGAGATTCTAGTGTCAAGACACTGCGTTCTCCGTCGAATTTGAGGCATTGCGTGTTAATTGGTGGAACTTAACTTTGATTTGCACTTACCAGAGCGAAGAAATGAGAACATTTAAATATTTAATTTTGTAAATATTCAATATTTTATTTTCTCGAGTGGATATCGGCTCCACAATCTGTCGCCTTTACAGTCAAACACTTGTGCCTCTACGTCACGGCAGGCCTCAATTAATTTATTGATATATAAATACATATTAATATCAACTTGGTATATTGAAACTCTATAAAGTGTAAGGAGCTATGTCGGAAGTCTAAAGGTATTTACTTTATTAGAAATCCGTGTTTAATTTCACGCTTTGTCTTGTATATTTAGGTAATGTAACCCAGTATTACGATACGAGAGGCGTAACTCAACGCTGCGCTTAATCTACTAAAGTATATTTTCCACGCTGATAGACAAATAAAATAATTAAAATATATCACAAACATAAATCGAACGATTGCACCAAATGGATAAAAATTTAAGAAATTATTACAGGAAAGCTGATAAATAATGACATAAGCGCCTTATCAACCAAGAAAATGTTATAAACTAAACAAATAATTATTCGCTAGCTTATTTAAGTGGACGCTCAACTTATCGGAGTCCGGTTTTATAATAAAATCTAGTAGCAATTACAACTGGTTTACACTGTTCTTGCCGTTTTCCGTAACTAGTTTCTTCTTAAGTTGTTAAATGACAATTATATCTACTTAGGAATTTTTCACACGCTCATCGTCATTGACAAGTAATATAAAGAAGTCGGGGAAATTGTGGAAAAACTTATGTTTAAATTTTATTATGTTTTAATGACACACATGTTGTGTTATTTTTTTTATTAACTTATTTTTTTTTTGTTTAAGTGAACGTTTGGCATTTAATATGAAGCTATTGAAGGACCTTTTTCATAATTTCATTAATTTAAAAGTTGCGATAGTTTACGCAAAGTAATTATATTTTGAAATTGATTGTTCTACAAATCTTCTCAAAATATGTGAAGTCAGTAATTCTATTTTCTCTAAACACTAAAGTCAGTACATTTTTATATTAAAAATATTAACTATAGGACAACAGCATTACGATTAATATCACCCTTAAAAATAAACCAACGCCTACAGAATTATTTTTAAAGTAATATTATTGTTTACGCTTAGTTTTGCTCACAAAAACACAATCTAATTGTCCATGATAAAAAAAAAAAATAACGTTGAACATCAATTACTTTTTTTTTACATCAATGTCTGTTTTTCTATAACCATAGATTTTTTCCATAATCTCTAGACAATTATTATAAGAAACATTTCTTTATGGTTCATTAATTAATATTTTTCTAGTGTTTTTGTTGTTTGGAACTTATCCTTTAGAATGGAGGTCGTGTCTTTGTCGTGCAATGAATGCAGCCAACCTTATTGCCGGCATTGGTCACGCGCTGCCGAGTGATTAAACCTTCTTATGATTATTGATAGGCTTATTGACCGTTCATATCCGCGTTATGGCGTATACAGTAGCAAGGATACTTTTTATATGCAATATCTATTATTATTAGTTTTGTATTGATATGTATTTTATATGGCATGAACTATAGCTATTTATAAATATTGATTGATGAATTTTTGAATTAAAAAGCTTTTAATGAAGCTTTGAAAAATTAAGCTTTTTTAGCACGATTTGGGTAAACTAGAATACAATGTATATCATAAGCTATATACATAAGTACATCGTACTGTCAATATAACGCTTTTGAGCTTCCCACTTTCTTCGCATATTCCGCATTCAAGACGTTTTGTAGTGAGTATCGAAACTTTACGTCTCGTTTACTCTTCGTGCAGTGGAAATTTTACTAGAGGGATAACGCCAACGCCACCATTGCGTCAGCTCACATTAGGTAAATATTGACTTCACGCTGTATCCCGCACATAGCAAGATAGGCAGAGGGATTGAAGCAATGAGAGTGTTTAAACTATTTTCCACTTTCTGCCGATTTTTTAAGATATTGTGTGTTGAGTTATCTAAGCGAGGGAATGAAAATATTAAATTATTCATTCCTCTGAGATGAAATCGAACTCATAACCGCCACAATTGCAGCTACACGCTGTGCCACTGCGCTACAGTGACTTCAGCTAAACTAACTCAGCTTCACGCTGTATCCCACACGAGACAGGGTAGGCAGAGGGAAGCCGGGAACTTAGTGTTAAGACACTCCGTTCTACTTTCGTTCCCACGTACGCCGAATTTGAGGCATTGCGTAGAGTGGCAGCTCAATTACCAGAGCAAAGAAATGAAACATTAAATATTTAAATTGAAAATATTAAATATTTCATTTCCTCGACCGGGGATCGAGCCCAGAACCTGTTGGTTACCGTCACACGCTTGTGCCGCTGTGCCACGACAGGCCTCAATTGACTTCAGCTAAGGTAATCTATATGGTATTTATGTAAATCCATTGTACAAGTTACGTACGTATGTTATAGAATATTTAAGCGTGAATACAATCTGTCATACAGGCCTCAAGCAAGAAGAATTTGGGTGCGGCGTCTGTCTGTCACGCCTGTTCGACACAATTGCATTCTACTTTAATGACGACGCGACTTGGCGAGAAATTATAATTGAGACAAATTGTACTAATTTTAGCTTAAAATCTTAACTTTTTTTATTTAGTAAGTATATTTTTGTTTATTTTATAATAAGCAAAGTATATTTATGAAATTACCTTATTTATTATTAATTTGCTAGCGACCCGCTCTCGGCTTCGCCTGCTTAGAATCATTTTCATGCTTTAATAACTTTATCATTGTATAGAAAATGTAATGTAGCCACTAAGCAGAATGTATTAGAGATGAATCCTGCTTGGAAATGGGTGGAAAATGGTTTTCAAAATAATGATCCTGTGAGATTTTTTAACATAAATAAGTAAGTATCTGTCGTGCTGCAGAGGCACAAATGTGAGAGTAAACGGAACATATTATAGTTTTGATCACACTCAAGGAAATGAAATGTTTAATATATTGAATTTTTCGCTCTGGTAACATCACGTTATGCCTCAGATTCGGGATATGAACGGAACGGAATTGTTTTAATGCGAGCGGTGTGAGATAACACTAGATTCACAAGTTCTTTGCTTACCCATGGCAAAAAACGTATGTTATAAGTGAAAATAAAAGAAAGACAATATTTAATGTACTTAAAAATAAATATAAACAGAACAAGACAATTCATAATTACCTAATACTATTACAAAGTTACGTACGATAATTTAAATAAAACAACATCGAGTATTCGTTTTATTCGACTATTTTGAACAAATCGATACACTTTCCGGTTCCATATATACATTATACAATGTAAAACATGCAAAGCAATTAGCGAACGAAAGTGTTTCATAATCAATCTAAGATATATCTTCACTTTTCTGTAATGGATGTGAGTCTAGCTTTCGATTCGTCAATTAGCCGGCATTCGCCGTTTATATAAGCAACTTTTACTTGACAATGAACCGTTTGTGACAGACTTATGACCTCGGGGAAACTTTAATATAGACTGTTTTATATATAACTAAATATTTTTTGTAGAAGGCCGTTTTTATATAAGACGCGGGATAATTTCTGATTACAAGCGCACTGGGTCTGGGTTCGATCCCTCCCATTCATTGGGAAGTAAATTCTACTGAGTAAATATTATGTATTTAAGGTACGTAAGGTCTCAAAAATTGAACAATGCGAAATCGAGTGTCAAAACACTAAGCCATATTCTACCCAGCTATGTGCGGAATCCTCTAATTATCAAATAATGCTTACTTACATATATAAAACGTTTGTTCCTTTATAATATATTTGATTACTGAAGATTAGATAACTTTATCTAATCTTCAGTAATCAAATATATTATCATTTATTCAGAATTCTCGTTTCTTCTAAATATAACGTTTCCAAGACCCCTAACCTTCACCTAAACTATACCACATTTGTTGGATATATTTTTGAAACGTGTGAACTACATTTTAAATAATAAAAATAATATTTTAATTATTTAGCGTTCATTTTTATGAAATATAAGTTAAATACGTGAGAAACTCACTTTATGTACATCTAAGTACATATGTAGGAATTTAATTCTTATTAAATTAGACTATAAATTTTGGAATACAAAAATAAATAACAGCTCTATAACGCATAATTGTGGTTACGGGTGAGCCTTTAGGCTCTGAGTTTTTATCATAGTATTGTCGGTTTAAAATGTAAACTTGCTAAAATTTTGTCAATCTATATGTACACTTACATTTTTCTATCATTCAAAAATATCAAAAAACACGAAAATTTCTTTAATATATTTCATATAATCACAGCGCACAAATTAATTGTTAAAACTAAATTATAAAATTCGTATGCTTTAACTTTAAAAGTTTTTTCGTTTCTCTTGCTGAATAAGTTTTAATTCTAGAAGGGCTTTAAGCAGCAGTATTACATTCTAAGCTGAAGATATATTATTTTATCAGAGATCTCAAGGCGACTTAAGACTACAAAATTTGCTGAAAAGGCAAAAGGAACGGTAAGGTTTACTTTGTCTACCATAAAAAAAAGAAAAAGGCGTGATACGTGAAGCTCAAACATTCAACAGTTAACTCTAAAGTTAAAGGATAGAATAAAACAACTAGATACACTTGTTGCCGAAGACGAGTCAAAATAATAAACAAAATTGAAATTCCATTCACACTACGTATGGAGTGTCATAGACCTTACTGATTGCAGATAGATTGCCGTATACGTATTCGGCGACTCGCACCGTTACTTCCGTGATAACCGGATGCAAGCGAAACGAACGACGTCTCATATTGTATAACTTGCCGATGTAATCGCTTAATAAGTATAGTAATGTTAAATAATCATATTAATATGAATTATTATAATAATTTTATACTTAATATCAAACGATATAAGTAGAATTAATAATTTTTTTGTAAAGTATGTTCAATGTTTTTTAAAAAAACAACAAAAATCCTTGTATTTTCATATCTACATACAAAAACTGCCTCGTTATTTACAAATTAGAAATAAAAACATTCACATACGCACTAATTATGTTTAAAAATTGTTTTACTATATTGTTAAACATTACCAGACGTTAAATAATAGTAGGCATACAATAACTAATTACGCAAAAAAACTTCTATTTCTCAGAGAGAAAGGTGCAGTTTGGGTTATTATGGGAGACAGTGTTATATATTATTCTTTGTTACATTTTATAGCATTAGAATTGTAGTTAACAATGACCGTTAACTGCTTGTCTGTTATGTCATTTATGTAGATATATACAGTCAATTTTATCATTGGTATATTTAATTAATAATTAATTAATTATTAATGGGCAACTCTGAACTCTGAATAGATAATCCTCTTTTTTTACTAAAGTATGTAAATAAAAAAAATATGTATGAACCTTTTTGTAGTTATTTATCACTTTAAAAGAAACTATAATATATCTATCTTATCTGTTTAATTGGCATTGCTTTTCATTTAATAACTAATTTTATATAATTAAAATATCAACGCTGTTTTAGTATATGTATGTTTTTCATAAGTTTTCTGTACGTTTTACAATGTACCCCGCACATAGCAGGGTAGGCAGAGGGAACTTGGGAACCTACTGTTGATACATTTTTGTTTTGTAACAAATTTTGAGTATTGCGTGTTGAGTAGCGCAACTAAACTTCGCCTTTTGTCTTATTACCAGAGCAAAGAATTAAAATAATCAATATTTCATCCTCGAGTAGGGATCGAACCCACAACTTGTCACGTTTTTCATGACAGAAAATAACTTAAAAAGTAATTTAATTTGCATCTCCATCTAATGATCGCATCGAATTTGCTGAAGCAGGTGTTAGTTAATGTTTATGTAAATTAGAAATCGAGAGTAAGTGTAGGCAGATCGACCCTGAGTCTCTGTCTTTAGGCATGTATTACATGCCTAGTATACGTATGAAATTATAATTAGGCAATATCGTTTATTATTGTACATATACAAAAGCTTTGCGTAACACTTGCCTAAGTTCATTTAAAATTTATACTTTTATTTGAAAAATGACCTTTTGAAAGTTGTTTCAATTTTTATATTTTTTATATATTTACTTACTTACTTCGTTTGAGCAAAGATATATATATAGCTGGATCTAAATTATTTAACTCAATGTAAACAATATTCTTTATTTAGCGCATCTTTCGTTTCTTTGCAATGACCTCTACAAAATGACCCTGGCTTGATACAAGAACCTTTAACTAATAATGGATTAAGTAATTTAACAAATGTACGCAAATAAAGTTATATATTATGGCTGTTATATATTTAGAATACGTATGGGACGCATTATATAGTTCCAAAAAAATAACAAAAAAAGTACGGGTCGGGAAGTAGAGGAAACCTGAAAATTTTATTTCAGGATACTCCGTTTCAATTAAGATACTTTAGTTCCCTACTTTCCGTTGAATTTTGAAGGCATTGCGTTTGGTATGGCGGAATTCATCGCCGCGCTTTGCCGCATTAGCAGAACATGGAAATAAAAAATATAAAATATTTCTCGATAAATTACTTGCTCGAGGGGGATTGGACCCACAACCTCTACAGGATCTAGTCGCAAGCATGTGTTCCAGCGCCTCGACAGGCCTCAAAGTATAACTTGATTATAAATTTATTCCATGTAGGTACCTATATAAAGGAAAATAAAAAAGTTATTGCAATAATAAAAAAGATCCCATAGTCATCGTGTTTCACAAATATATCAAACGAATTTCTTGGCTATTATGCAATATATATATATATATATATATATATATATATATATATATATATATATATATATATATATATATTTATATATTTATATATATATATATATATATATATATATATATATATATATATATATATATATATATATATATATATATATATATATATATATATATATATGTAAATATAATTAAATATAAAAAAAAAACAGTAATTTGTTTAAATTCAAAATGAGATAAAATGAACATGTTTCGCAGTAATCGATTATAATTGGATAAGCCGCGTGTCAAGCCTTGACCAAATAGTCAAATTCGTGCATATTTGTTAACACGTTGCCAAACATGGTGGTATTAAGTGAATTACCTTCACATTTCGCAAGTCTAATTACATTAATTATTTACTGTAATTATGATGTTCATTCTAAATTAACAATATTATGAAAGAAAGTGAGGCATGTCGTGGCCGCAAAGGCAGAACCGTGTGCGGGTTCGATATCCACACGAAAAAATGAAATATTGAATATTTACATTTTTATTTCGCACTGGTAACAAGGTGCTTTACCTTGTTACCAGTGCGTTGAGTTCCAACAATCACAACTCACTCACTCTCAGCTTCACGCTGTATCCCGCGCATGGCAGAGGAAACGTGAGAACCTAGTGTTAAGACGTGCTTCCGTTCCCCACTTTCCGCAGAATTTGAGGCAACACGTTGAGTGGCGGAACTCAACGCCGCGTTTTGCCTTGTGGAGAAATGAAAACTTTAAATATTGAAATTGAAAATATTAAATATTTCACTTCTTCGACACACTCACAACGAAATGCCTAAATCGGTGGAAAGTGAAGAAACAACGGAATGTCTTAAAATTAGGCTCCCAAGTTCTCTCAGCCTACCCTGCTATGCGCGGGATACAGCGTGAAGCTGGAAAAGCAAAGATAAAAAATCATTACAGATTCATAGTAATGACATGGATATGTTGAAATTAAGATTTTTAAACTGTGGGCAGTTAAAAGACAAATGTTGCAAGTCGTTACTCGTTTTAGTTATTAATTGTATAAATTAACGATTAAAAGATTAAAATTAAATATTCTCAGCAGCATATATCACGTATACAATTTGTAAACCTCGCATATAGTTTAATATATATGTTAATTTGCTTTATTATAATTTTACATAATGTAATTTAAAGTTAAGTTACGTATAAATTATGTTAGGGAAACATGTAGAGTCGTCCTTGAATTGAATGACATGCGGGTACATTGTATAAAATTGAAGGTCACTATTTTGTCCTTTTAATTTTATTGCTTATTTTTATAAATGATCGTTTGCAATCGTGGCGAAGCGACACAGTATCTGACAGTTAAGGATTTCATTCCCAATCGAGAAATAAATGAATTTCGTGATCTCGTTATAGAAAGAAAACAAAGAGGTTGAATTGAGCATTTTAGAAAATAGATCAGAAAAGGGGAACTGAGTGTTTTAATATTACACTTTCTAATACTATAGCTGTATACGCAAAATACTGAAATACCACGCTAAAAAAAAAAATATAATATATAAAAAAGATCAATAAGATCGATTCGACAGAGGAAAATTTCTTATTGCGACTTTATTTATTCTTCTAATTGCTAATAATGATTATTTATATTCAAAACACGTTAATAAATAAACTTCTACTTAACAAAATGAACATAGAAAATGGACAAGCGACTTGTCTGAAATATTTATGGCAATATGTATGTAAACATAACAGCTTATGTATGTAATCACTGAGTCATGTAATAGATAAATAAATATTTTTCAATATATATAGCTTCACGCTGTATTCCGCACATGGCAGGGTAGGCAGAGGGAACCCGGGAACCTAGTGTTAAGACACTCCGTTTCACTTCCATTCCCCACTTTTCGTCGAATTTGAGGCATTGCGTGTTGAGTTTCCATATATATAAGTTATATAGATCGTATTCATATTATAGGACAGCTAAGGGCCTGCTGTGGTGCAGGAGTACAAGTGCGCAACTGTAACCACGACAGTTTATGGGTTCGACTCCCAGTCGAGGAAACGAAATATTTAATATTTTCATATTCTTCTTCTGGTAGCTAGGTAAAACGCGGCGTTGAGTCCTATAGGTTAAAAATGATATCTTTTGCGTATTTTTTTATGATTCATCATCAATCTGCTGCCTTATTTTGTTGTAAATAAATTAATACCTACATAAATTTTGTTCCACTTTTCAACTTACCATATATAATCATTCATATTTACCTTATGCAGTTAAATCTTAAACTGGCGCAGTTAAACGTTAACAAACATTTACGGGTGGATTTTCTAAAAAGAATAAAATTTTACTACCTTTCTCAAACAATAACTTTTTAACATCACCGGTATCCTGTTATCTTAATGTAAGCTCATATTAAACAGTATTACCTAGTACACTGCCCATTCAATTACATTTTCATTCAAAATGCCGTAACAGGTCATTGGACTTCAAATTTTTTTGTCGGTACAGATAATATCCTTTTACAATAGAAGTGAAATGTGTTCATAGATTTATTTTATTTGTAGTCTACGTCAATTACATAGTATTATAGCATTGTATTGTAAAGCTTTGGTCACAATTTTCTTATTTTCTGAAACGTTAATTCTTAGAAAAAATATAAGGCAGTAATAGTTATTTCAGTCGTATTACATTTTTAGCGTTGTGTAACTAGCATTAGGTCTATTTTTTATATTGAATCGTTAGGATTATTTTATTATGTTGGCCTTACTGTTGGTTCTAACAGTATTTACGTGTGGTTGTGGGTTCATTATACGCTTTCGGGGTATGATTTTCGTGTCTTGATTTTCGTTTCATGATTTTTGTGTCATATTAACTGTAATTATTAGAGGAACTGGTTGACGCATGCTAAAAATGTAGAGTAGAGGAAAAGTCTTTTATAAGAAAACGCAATTCGATATACTATGTTTGATTTACTTAATTATATTTATTTATTTTTAATGTCAAGCATCATTTTATGGTGGAAAGTGGGGAATGGGAAAGTGGTTTATTGGGAACAGAGTGCCTTAACACCATGTTACAAGGTGTCTTTGCCTACCCTTTATGTCCGAAATATAACGTGAAGCTAATAAAAAAAATAATAAAATTAAGAGAATATATTATCTGTTACACTACAGGCACTACAGGTCCGTACTCTTTTTTATTATTCTATCTAATTTCCTATAATGTATATATTAAATATAAATAGTATTGTTATTATTTATATACAAAATTAATATTTGTTATAAGAAATTTTTATTTAGGACTAAGGAACATTCTAAGCGAGTTGTTTCTTTATTTAAAAGTTAACGTTACACTGGACTATATTTAACTAATAATTTATCGAAAACCGCAATAGTAATGTAGTATTACCTCTACCGTTAGGCCTGTGTGAACAATGCTTAATAGGAACTTTAGCACCTTTTCTAGCTGGGAGAATAGCACTTGAAGTATTTTCAACCTTATTACCCCACATTAAGGTTTCAAATTATAATTATTTTATAGTAAAAGTATTTTGCGAACATCTTACATTTTGCAATACAACAAAGCGGCGCTGTTAGGAAATGATTTGTTTTATTTTGATGTCTCGGACGAAATATCCGCAATTATTTACGTGTATTGATCGTTATTTTCATTCTGGTGTAAGGTTTTAATTAAACGAATTTTTTTATAAATTATATTGTTTATATGGCGAAGTGATGTACGAATAGAAAGTTTCAAAAAACAATTTTTCTTTTCTTTTTTTTATTTATTTTTACTATCACACTTAGGAAAGAAAGATACTTATTTAGAAAATGTACAAAAAATATTTTTTCATATTCAAATTTGGCTACGTTCAAATTTTTATACATTTTATTCGTTTAAATATTTAAATAAATGAATATTAAGTATATGCATGAGTTTATGTTATATTCTCAAATAATACTAAATCATTCAGTGAAAATGATCTTAAAATGGTATAAAATAGTAGTATGACTGTAAAATCCCGAATATTTAATAATTTAAAGCCATTGGATATCTTATAGGTTGTTATATTACATTTTATCAGCAATAAATAAAGTAAAAACATTAATTAAATTAATATATATATGTCATTACTTTTAATAATTATTAATTTTTACAGCATATTTCTTTCTTATTCGTAATAAAAGCCATGTTCCTACAAATCCAAGGTTACGTCAGTAGTGTAATTATATTAATTTACTAATATGCAATTACATCGGCGCGTGCGCAATTTCAGCTGGAATCAAGTTTGCTTAACGAGGTTTCTTACTCGACTCGTTTCATTAGAATGTCGATAATGTTTATAAAATCTACGTATTCTAAATGATATAATAATTAGTTAGTTTTTTAAGCTAAACCTAAGTCAATGTTGTATTTTGTTCTTAATTAATGCAAAATTTCTCCTTTAATATTTAAAAATGTATATAAAATATGCTCATCTAGCACTTACTCGAATATACTTATAAGCAATTTTGCATTTTACATTCTGCAAAGTACTGGTTCACTTTGCCATTCGCGGAGAAAGCATTTTTTTAAATTTCTACCTAATTTTGACAATTCAGTGTCAAAAAGGTGACAGCTTTAATAATATAACATTTAATACTTAAAATTTGCATTATTTCTGATTAATTTTGAAAGAATCTGTCATTGTCTCACTAGCATTAAATACGTATATAAAGTTGACTGATTTTCCTTGTAATTACCAAAAAAAAAATCACTTTTAAATTATACATGTTCCATAAAACTTTTAAAATGTTGAGTTTTTATATATATATATATGTATATATATATATATATATATATATATATATATATATATATATATATATATATATATATGTATATATATATATATATATATATATATATATATATATATATATATATATATATATATATATATATATATATATATATATATATATATATATATATATATATATATATATATATATATATATATATATATATACCTACTTTATAGCAAAAAGACGTACAAAATTACAAGATCACATTATACATATAAAATGTATTTTTTATTTCCTGTCTTCACTTATTTGTGAAAACGAGTGTAAAAAAAACAATAATATTTATAAAACTCCGTTTACGCAATATTATTACATCGTTAAATATTTTTTTTATCATCCGGGCGTGGTACTGCAGCCGGTAAAAGTGACTGTTAATAGAATTTCACTATCGCCTCACATGCATACATTGAGATTAGATTAAATGTTCAAGATATATGTATTTATATTAAAGAAAATGAGAATTAAATCTATTAGAAATGTTATTTCTATATGTGGTTATAATAAACGTATTAATAGAGGCCACTACATGGCGCAGCGGCACAAGAATGTGACTGTACCGACAGGTCCTGGGTTCGATCCCCAGTCGAGGAAATGAAATATTTAATATTTTCAATTTAAATATTCATTGTTACTTCGCTCTGGTAATAAGGCAAAGCGCAGTGTTAAGTTCCGCCACTCAACACGCAATGACTCAAATTCGGCGGAAAGTGGGGAACGGAAGTGGAACCGAGTGTCTTTACACTAGGTTCACGCGTTCCCTCTGCCTACCCTGCCTCGTGCGGGATACAGCGTGAAGCTGAGAAAGAAAGAAAATAATAAACGTATTATTACGTTAAAAAAATGTTAAGTAGACATCTTTTGTTTTCATTTTCTTGCAAAATATATAGATCTTTTTTTAATTTTGTAACTTTTTAATTTCACACTGTATGATACTTGGTACTAAAACACTGTTCCCCATTCCCTGAAGTGATTAATTCCAGTGAGAGGAAACTAAACTCACAATCGCCAGACGCTGTGCTGGCATTCCAAACTAAAAAAATCTCATTATTATTGTATATATTCATAATAATAATATATAATATACTATGGATATTTTTGATTAGAGGCCTGTCGTGGCGCAGCGGCACAAGAGTGTGACTGTAACCGACAGGTTCTGGGTTCGATCCCCAGTGGAGGAAATGAAATATTTAATATTTTCAATTTAGATATTTAATGTTTCATTACTTCGTTCTGGTAATAAGGCAAAGAGCGGCGTTAAGTTCCGCCACTCAACACGCAATGCCTCAAATTCGGCGGAAAATGGGGAACGGAAGTGGAACGGAGTGTCATAACACTAGGTTTCACTTCCGTTCCCTCTGCCTACCCTGCCTAGTGCGGGATACAGCGTGAAGCTGAGTGAGGATATTTTTGTCTACATAGCTATTGGTATACCTTTAAATAAGCATTATTGTCCATACTGTGGTGCAGTATCTGTGTAGTTATAAATTATCTGAAAATACGTGATGATAATGAATTCAAGTCACGTGTTTTCTTTTACATTAAAAATATGGCTTCCAACTGGTTATATAAACTGTAATCTTGTCCTCTTTTTGGCACTGAAAGTTTACTAATAGACGGAAATTGGAAAATAATGATATATAATTAAAAGATTGCAGGCGGAAAGCGGAAAACGGATGTTACTTAGCGGAAATGAAGTGTCTTAGCACCAGGTTCCCAGGTTCCTTTTGCCAGACTTCTACTCTATGCGCGGGATACAACGTGAAGTTAAAAAATAAATAAATAAAAGATATGTACTGGCTCACTCTGCTTTTCTCACAAGAAATATTGCATGTAAGCTGCAAATCTATTATAGGATAGGTACATTTGCTGCTATTTCGTACATACATATGTATTTTGGTTTCGCAACGCGAAGTGTTTGTTTAACCCGACGTAAGTGGCAAAGTAATTGACAACTATTACATAGGAGATGTCGACATAACGAAGAGATCACGAGGCAAGACAAACATCGTAACGCCTTCATTTAGAACACGATCTTAAAATGGTCAATTGAATTTGCATGAATATTTGCACTAGATAAAACATTTTAGATTTTAAACTTTAAAATAATCTTTATCCTTGTTTTCGTTTGACACTTCTAAATACTGTGAACTTCATTTAGCTTATTATAGAAATATCTAAAAATTAACTCTTTCATTGACTGAGACAATTAAAGCGTTAATTTTTAGGGTTCAAGAGTTTTTTTTTATTTTCTATTTAAAAATGTAAAACCGAACCCCTTATAGGATTACTTCGTTGTTAGTCCCTCAAGACCATTTATTTTGAGTGAACGTGGTGTTATCAAGCCGGTATTAATATCAAATATTCAGGATTATAGTCCCTTAGACTCTAAGGACAATTTAGACTTTTCAATTTTTGTACGCTCTAAGCCTTAGAGCGTACAAAAATTGAAGCTTGTAAGTCAATGCAATCAAAAGATACCGGCATATTTATGATCATTTTTCCTGCGTTGTGCACCTATAGGGTACTCTCATAGACTTACACGTATGAAATTTGTATTTTTTCCCAAAATTATGGGAAAGAATAATTAAGGAAGCAAAAATAAGTAGTAAAACAAGGATCTTTTTGTTTTTTCTCCTTGCTATAACCAAAACAAATTGATTTATTTATTTTACAAATACTCGATTAAAACATTAAAAAGTACATTTAATACATACATTATGTAAGTCATTAAAGCATTTACCTTTTAAAAATGGTAAACCTATAGCAATTAACGTAATTGAAACTCTATACTGAGCGGGAAAGCCGTCGTTCCTTCTATGGTGAGCATACAAACAAACTCGCAGCTTTCTGATGTCCTTCTATCTGCTTTATTGGTCTGTATAATAGTTTATAAGTGCGTCAACTTGATTTGTCTGGCTGTTCGGCTTGTTATGCCTTTGTATATATTGAAAATATTCTTCTATATTTGTACATTGTTATTAAGTATGTGTTATTTGGTGATATAGATATATATATATATATATATATATATATATATATATATATATATATATATATATATATATATATATATATATATATATATATATATATGTATATATATGTATATACACATATATTTTCAATTGATATTTTATATTTTGGAAAGATCAACTGTTGAGTTTCTTGCTGGCTCTTCACAGCAGACCCACCACCTTCCGAGCCGGTGGTAGATTCCTGTAGGGCTGACACTACAGACAATTGTATGAAATTTATCGATTCAAAAGTGCTTGTAATGGCCTATTTGAATAAAGAATATTTTGATTTTGATTTTATTTACTTACTTACGTACTTTTCAATACTTTTTTAATTTTTACGAATCTGTAGATAATTGACATACGTTTTGACGTGTCTCAATCTGTCCTCAATATACTAAGGCTCATTAAGAAAAAACAAATGTTCAAATTTAATAATAACTTTGGTCTTGAGAATTAAAAAAATATGTCTAACCATATTTTTTTGTTATTATAATCATAAGCGCAGATGAAAGTCTAATTAAAAATTATTGCCACTTTCAGGCGTGTGAAGATTTTCTATAACGTCACAAACTTTCATATACCGTCGTTCATTTGTGATGTTATATTTGACCACGAGGCATTAATGTGACGTTGACAGATTTTTTTTTATTTTGATCAAAACCAGTTATCCGACTAAAAATGTATTATTAATATTAATTTATTTCATTATTATAATATTAATTTATTATTATTTTATTTATTTCATTATTATAATATTAAGTTATTTTTCAATATTAATATTAATTTATGTCATATACATTTCTTTCTTATAGCAATTTGCTATAAAACTCATAATTAGGAATACATATATTATATATATGATTCTTGACATAATATATGTAATCTAACATTTGTTTGGTATTTTGTATAAAAAAAATGCTTCTCTTTGTATATAGGATTTTCAAAAATAGTACATCGAGTGATGGATACAACTCTGCGGTTTGTTTATTGGAGTGAAAAAAAAAGAAGAAAATAATGAATTCCCCTGATAGGGATCAAATACCGCTAAAAGGCCAAAAAAAAAGTTTTAAACCTTAAACTTTTCAACAACACATTTTTCTTCTAACCTTCTCGGAACAATTTCGTAAATTCAATTCGTGATGGTTAAACATTTAAGCTTTTTCACCAATATTTTTAAAACTCGAGGTCGTTGTCTGTAGACGCTAAACGAATCGGTTTAAAGTAAAGCGTTACTGACTTTACAATTTTTTCTATAGCAAAATCGAGATATTCTAATATAACAATAGATTTACAGGTGTTTAGAGAAATATGTTTAGAAAAAAGAAACACAATTGATACTAAAGACTTGCAAATAATTTTATCATATACAATACGCAAATATATATGAACTCTAAATACTTCGTTATAATCTTCACTAATTTCCATAATATCTTTGTAAGCTTCCTGTCAATCACATGTCAAGTAAAATAATAGTTAGCTGTATAACATTACGTTCATTACTAACAATATGTACATAACAAGCACAGATAATAAACAAAGCTTGCTTAATCGATTTCTTCCGCTTTTGAATAGTTTTTAATAATTTAAAAGCCGTATTTTAAGTTAGGAACCGTTTAAGGAACATTAGGCATGAGCGTCTAAATGTATTATAATTACACATAAAAAATACGATTAGTGGAAGGAAATTACATAATAACAATAATTGGTGACACTCTAAATCTCAAAATCAAAATAACTTTTTATCAATTAGTAAGTAATACTTAGAAAAGTTTGGCAAGCTTTAAAACTTCGCTATGAGTATGGGAAAGTTCTGATTATAAGAACACTGAATGCTTGTAAAATGAACAAATTTTACCTATTTTACAAAACACGGGAGAACTACAGAGATAAAATAAAATAAAATTGAAAACAATTCTAGCGTTTTAATATTAAATCTTGATAACAATATAATTTTAATTCACGTAACCGGCTATTATATGAATTGTAGATTATAGCTATATAATAAAATTTTCCGTGATATTTAATACAAATCCAATTTAATTCATATGTAGGTGTACATATATCGGTATGCAAATGATAGTCACGTTAATACAAACATCTATTGCGAAGCAATCCGCTTAAGGTTAAATAAAAGTTATACAATCTATCTGTTCTTAATTAAATAATTGACGTAATAAGCGTTGGAGCAGAAAAATGCAAGGTGAATGCAGCGAAAGTTGTAATATTACGTAAACGAGAACAGCAATACGTCTCAATGCAGGTCAAAAAGTTCCTTAAAACTGTAATTTTAGTTATTATAGTAATGTATGTTACTAGTATCTAATCCAGAAATAAGTACCATCTAGTTGAGGCTTATCGTGGCGCAGTGGCTCAAGCGCGTGATTGTAAACGACAGGTTGTAGGTTCGATCCCCGCTTGAGGAAATGAAAGATTTAAGTTCAGCGGAAAATGGGGAACAGAACAAACACTAGGTACCTAAGTTCCCTTTTTTGCTAATTACGGTAACATAATATGTAATATTTATTTGGTTTCACGCTGTATCCCGTACATGGTAGAGCAGGCAGATGAAGTTTCAGAATGTAATGTTTCATCTAATTTTCCGTCGAATTCGAGAGATTACGTGTAAATGGTGGAACTGAACGCCGCGTTTTGACTCGTAACCAGAGCCAAAAAATTATAATCTTAAATATTTCTGGCCCCTCCCTATACTTATACAATATTTATATATACCCTTATTTATACAATTATTGCAAAACTAAAAAGCAAATATAATGCAAATAAGTATACATTCTAATATATGTAAAAAGGGTTTTTTTGACCTAAAACGCCTTGGCAGTTGTCATGACTATAAATTTGATTGCATAACGTGTTTTTTCAAAGGAATCCAGTTTATCGGCGCACCCTACACTTTCCCTACAAGACGGCGTCGTATACTAGTATTACTGTCATGTAAGCTTAACATACGTGCTTAAAGCTGATGATCTAAAAGCTTTAGTTTCACACTGTGTTCCGCACGTGGCAGGGTAGTCAAAGGGAACGTGGGAACCTAGTGTTGAGACACTCCGTTCCATTCCTCACTTTCCGCTTAATTACAGGCCGCCACTTCGGCGAAAATCAATGCTTTGCCTTATAACCACGGCGAAGAAATAAAGATGTTAAATATTTCATTGTTACTAGTGTTGTTCGAACCCACTTATGGCGTTTGTACCTCTACCTCTACACGCCTCAATATAAACTACTATGGGATACTTTAATATAGGCTAAGGATACCAAGACTGTAGCGTTTGTCTTCCGCGTTAGACAGCGTGAAGCTAAGTTAAGTTCTTAAATATAAATATATTTCATTAAAGTAGTTTCTGTTAAATCTTAATAGTATGCAATTTTGATTATATGTATAAATAAAGCAACAAGTATACATTTTTTCATTCTTCTTTAATCCAAAACCAATATTTACATGACTCCAAATATTCAAATATTCGTTGTTTTTAATATGGATATTTCTATTTCAGTATACGACTACATATATAGCGCTACCGAGTAGTCATAGTCATAAGTGACAGAAGAAATAAAACGAAAGCTGTAAAATATACAGTTTTACTATGTTTTAAAGTGTTATTCCACACTTAGGACAGAAAATACTAAACTTAAATTTAAAAAGCGTATAAAATTTTTTTTGAACGAAGCAGGATTTGAACCCGCGCCTCTGGAATACCGTTCCAGTACTGGAACGGTATTCCAGAGGCGCGGGTTCAAATCCTGCTTCGTTCAAAAAAATTTTTATACGCTTTTTAAATTTAAGTTTAGTATGTAAAATATACAGTTTGCTAAATATATTGAATAAGCTGGTAGTAAAATCAGTTTGACATACATTTTTTTAATTTATTTGTTTGTCGATTACTTAACTTTCATTTACCTAAGGTTTGGTCATATTTTGACTCTTATTTATTATGTTTTACAAATTTTTGTAAAAGATTGTTGTAATATTTTTTTACAGTCAACATCAATAATTATAGTATTATTATGATTGTCATCATAGCTTAGGATTGTCAGATTGAACTTGGGACGATTTTGTATTAATACATTTCCAAACTCAATGCCGCGCTTTGCCTTTTACCAAAGCGAAGAAATGAAAATATTAAATATTTCATTTCTTAGAGTTAGAATCGAATACATGCTTCAACCCCTGAGCCACGATTGGCATTATTAATACTCAACCTAAAATCGTATCAAACGTTCATTAATTTGCGTCTCTTTCTTATGAATTTTTCAAATTTGTATTATTTAAGCCTTCATATACAGCACATTATGTAATATGCATACAAACATTCAACATAGCAAGCGATGATTTTCCAACGCACGACGCGTGACAGTAAAATTGCTTGCGTATGTCCTTGATAATATTCAAGGTTCACTTGCGGAGAAAATTAGGCATCATTAAATAAAAATATTAGAAAAAGTGCTAATTATATAAAATATTAACAAAAACCAAAACTAAAAACGTTTTAATATTGCTCGCTATTAACTAACAAAATGGCCATGACTGAATATAATAGAAAAACTGTAGTATTATTATAGTTAAGTTTTAAACAAAAAAAAAGTTTACGCTTCAATTTCTACATGAAAGAATCAAGAATAAAAATTGTCCTTGGCCTTGATTTTATGCAAGGGCATAAGTGTAAAAAATAGGAAGAAAAATGATCAAAAACACTACAAGATAAAAATATATTATAATATGTACATAGTGCATACTTATGAATCATATGTAAAGGTTAACTTTAACTTAAATTTTATAAAGGAAGTGGTGACTGGCAGTTCTATTGACTGACTACTGGCTTGTGTGTAAATTAATTTATTTGACGTAGAAATCCAGAGTTGAATGAATAAAAGCTTCAACTACGATAGCGGTGAATGGGATACACACTTTGTTTTCTTTTTCAATTTACGCTGTTTTCAGAATATTTATTTATTTTATTTATTTATTTATATACTTTATTGCACACAATATTATAACAGTTCATATAACTTAAATTACTAAAATAATGTGTGCAATACAATATATTCGTAGGCAGAGGAAACTTGGGAACGCAGTGTGAAGAAACTTCGTTCCCATCAAGCCACTTCTGTTCCACATTTGCCGCCGATTTTGAGGCACTGACTGTCGAGTGGCGGCTCTATTTTTTTAAGCTTAATTTAAAATTACTCAAATAATTATTTTTTTCTACCCAATCTAATAGATTTTGGGAATAGTCCTAATAAGGCTTAGGTGCTAATTATAAATTAGTATCACATTAATATGTTGGCAGCACTGGCGAAAAAAATATAGTCTAATATTAGCCTGCGATATATAACCTCTACATAACCTACGTTAAGCCGAAATATAGCACTTTTTACTTATATAGAAAACGAATAAAAATCCGTCAGTCGTCCGTCCGCATAAAATGCTGAAATCCGTCCAAGTATACAAGTGCAGTACAACTTTTATATATACTACATTAGAATATATAATATAATGTACGTATAACAAATTCAAAAATAAGTATAATTTAATTTCAGCGGTGATTTTCTCAATCAAACTGCGTGGCAAATTGGTGGCGTGACCTTCGTGTAGCATATCCTACACATAGCAAGCATCAATCACCGGAAGAGCTATCACTGATCACAATCAACTTGTCATCATCATCTATATGCACGTAACATTATGGACAATACACGTGTAAAAGTAAAAATTAATATTTAGTATCAAATTGCAATGTGTTTTCTAGTGGGGAACGAAAGTGGACCAGAGTGTCTTAACATTAGGTTCCCAAGTTCCCTCTGCCTACCCTGTCGTGTGCAGGATACTGCGTGAAGCTGAGTGAGTAAATTGCGATGTAAATCAGTAAATTATTAAGTTCCCAGTCTAGACCTTTCTAAAATACATTATGTGTTAAGTCGAGAAATCGAAAACCAGACTAACTTAAGCCTGAATGGGATAATATGAATTTAATGGACATATATTGTGAGCATAATTTTCGTTCTTAGTTATTTAAGAATAGCAATTTTAGTGAAATATGTTCAAAATTATACGTATATCTTCGTGGTTGCTATATAATTAGCGTTATTGATTGTATCGATGGGTATACATTCAATTTACGTATTAATTTGAAGTAATAAAAATGATTACTAGAATCGATTTAATTATATTTTAACACAATTGGACATTTAAGTAATTTATATATTTGTTGTCTATTGTTATTTTATTACTGTACCAGATATTGTTTCGCTGATATATCAATAGTACAAGGTCGTCTGGTGCTTGCATTTTTAATGTGCCATTTGCATTTACAATTTTAACAGTTTTATTCAATATACTTGTTTATTTTCTAAACTTTAATAACTATTTTAACTATTAGATAAAACAAAATATTTTTTTTTATTTTGTTATTAGCTTAAAAAACATATATATTATCGAAATATATTAAGATGATATTATAAAATAAGTTAAATTTCCCGTTATCTCAAGTAGGCATGAATAGTACTTTTTGAATATCATTATAAGTAATATTCAGCGATTATTCAGAGAAATGAGTACCTATTTAAATGATAAATCCCTTGCCTAATATATTGATGTAAAACACGAACATTCGCCATAAATATCGCTTATACCAGACATAATATCAATATGAATATAATAAAATCCTCTTATAGCCAATAACGACACTA
This sequence comes from Eueides isabella, assembly GCA_019049475.1. NCBI lineage: Eukaryota > Metazoa > Arthropoda > Insecta > Lepidoptera > Nymphalidae > Eueides > Eueides isabella. The sequence goes on from CM032385.1 coordinate 5,669,193, forward strand.
TTTGTATGCAATAAGGTTTACGTAAGAAGAAAGTGCACCTAACAGGTTTTTGAATTTTCAAAGAAGATGATGATTGCTCAACAATCCGTGATAAATAAATATTTTAAAATATTTGTGTAGTATCTGTGTTTTATTATTAAAAAATATTATATAATGTACTTAAATTATCCATCTGTCATTTACAAAATAGCCAATTAACAAACGATACCTCTCGATTAATAAATATACATCAAATCTGAGAAAGATTGTTTTGAACTTTAAATTGTTTTTTTTTTTCCTTTTTTTTCAACGCTCATGTCGCTATAAGACGCTTTTCTATCCCACGTCCAACGTATTTAAGCCATTTTTTTTTGAAGAAATCACCACTGCGTGAAAAAAGACATTTTTTATTAGCTTTACGCGAGGCAGGGTAGGCAGAGGGAACCCGGAAACCTAGTGTTAACACTCTGTTCCACTTCTGTTCCGGTGAATTTGAGGCATTGCATGTTCAGTGGCGGAACTCAACACCGCACTTTGCCTTATTACCAGAGCGAAGAAATTATACATTTAAATATTTTAAATTTTAATATTAAATATTAACTTTCCTCGAGTGGGGATCGATTTCACAATCTGACACGAAAGGTCTTCAGTTAGTAGATACTAGCTATATAAAATTATAATAACGGGCAATTTAAAAAAAATCTTATCAACTCACCAAGAAAAAGCAGACCCGAGATTGAGCTCCGCCCAATAGTATATTTCACTACACAAAGTCACAAATTAATTCAGTTTCTTACTAAAAAAAATACTTTGCATTTAGTTCCACAATTAGCAATCGCTTAAACACATTTTGTAACGACGAGATACTGGTTCGATTAATTATTCGTTTAACAGTTAATCGATTAATTTCAATCAATCGATTGTTGGCAGTTTGTTGCACATCACAGTCACGTTCACTGATGGCCCCCTTTACAATCTGAAAAGAAAATATAATAAAATTTAGCAAAGTTTAAAAATAATGATCGAAGGTGTAAAATAGTTGTTTTATAGATTGTTGTGTAATTTAAATGGCATAATGGTGGTCCTGTATACGTACTAAGGGTTTAACAATATCGATAACAATCGAGTCATATCAATTTTGATTGTGACATATGTATGATTTTTTATACTTTGTTAAAAGATTCTTTAACTTTATCGTTTTAATTTAGCTACAATAACAATTTTATAAAAGCACATAGCAAAGATGCAATGTATAAGAATTATGTTTAAAAAGAACTAGATGAAAGTCCAATAGGAGTTATTACTACAGATAAAATTGCACATTTTTGATTTTTGATTAAATGAAAAGCATATGATCTATAGATATTAGAAAATACCGTATTATCTAATAGTAATTTAAGGCTTTATGCGTTTTAAGGCAGTGCATGTGACCTTAAAGCAAGAAAATGTCGTGATCAGCTACTTGTGTTGGATTAGCGTGGCGCGATCACATCACTTGATCAACAAAAACTGTTAAAATGTTCTGCATACATGGTTATACGTAGTGGAAATTCACACTGTTCAATTTATATAAAAATGAAATATTAATACGTAGTCGATCTAAGTATTAGTTATTTCTAAACCTAAAACTTAGTGGGTCAATTGTAGCCTAGGATAGATTTATGTCGATCTTTTATAAAAAAATAATAGGCTTCCTTCTTTTTCCTTCTTTTTCCTTTTATATATAGCTATACAAAGCAAACAATACAAACTGAACGAGTCAAAAATAACAAACAAATTTTGCGTATATATGTATTTTTACGAGTACTTTGTGGAACTTGCCGACGCGTCTTGTTTCATCATACATATAACGATACATTTGTTCTTATTATTTTTACCAAAATAAATATATGAACAAGAGAAATATTTATATACAATAATCTTTGGGGTAGTTGACAAATGATGTACGAGTATAATGGAAAACTCGATGTGCGTAAACATATATGTAGTTATCGTTTTTTTAAACGCAAGCAAAGAGGCATGTATTTTAGTTTGCTTACTTCCATGCCTGCATATTACTGTAGTAATGAGTTAAATATTATGTTATACGAATTAAATATATATTATGATTTAGTATAGTGAGTAAGAATCGAGAAAATAAAGTCAAATTAAAGTCAAACAGTAATTATTTACACATATAGTGGTAAAACAAAGTACTCTTATAATTATATTTAACTTTTGGTGTTAATTTATTAACAATTTTTGGGCTGAATCATAGATATATTAAATAATTGTGTTTTTATAACTGATTTTAGAACACTGTTTTGATAAACTTAACTCAACGCTGTCCTTAATATATTGCATTAAATATGAACAGTATAAAATTGTAATGCATTTTCACCATCTTTAAATATTAACAATTGTGTCCACAATAGATAATATAACTAAATTTATTTTAAATTACTTACTATTATAATTATATATAAATTTATATAAAATGTTATTTTAAAATTATGTAATTATCTTAAAATAGAATAATCATATTACATATTCAAAAATTCACCCACACGCGTAACACGATGAATCGATTTCTTTTGCGTTTAAATGTCACTTAATCGTCAGACTAAGGCTTAGGTTACATATCATAATATGACGTGTTATATTTCTTATGGCTTTATAAATATTTATTTGCCTAATGCTCTTGAATACAACGAGACCTGGCTTGCTTAGATGTTTTTTTCAGCTATACGTTGTACCCTGTATAGCAAAGTACCTGTGGAGTTTCTCACTCCACAGGACATTAGAGCAAAAGCAATACTACTCACTACACACTCCTTAGTGTGTAGTGAGTAGTATTGCTTTTGCTCTAATGCATAGTTACGTAGTATGTACTAGTTCATTTCTTTCTAGGGAGATAAATAATATTGTTCTCAATATATATATATATATATATATATATATATATATATATATATATATATATATATATATATATATATATATATATATACATATATATATATATATATATATATAATGATAATTATCATATGCACAAATGTGTTCACAATATTAGCAGTCGACCTCGTGAAGTAGTAGTTGACCCAGTACTACCACCTGACCGACTTATGTAACATATCGAGATATGGAAAGTGAATTTCGGTATTTACACTTATCGTTACCAAACTTTCATGGGTGCGGCAATGTGCAGTTTCTTTATATTTTTTTCTTGTTTATTTAATTTAATTTAACGTATGTGAATTCGTATGGCTTGCACATAGCGTAATAGGTAAAATAAATAAAATTATATTTTATTATTGAAGATATTATTACGGTTACGCTTTCGATTGACACATAGGGCTCCATCACCCGAGCTGGTAACAAGACGGAGCTGGGGATTGAGAATACAAATTCAAATGAATAAAAATATTTTTATAAAATATTTTATAAAAATATTTTTATATAAAATAATTTACATACTTCATGTTTTGAACGTCTCACAATTTAACATAAGATTAACCTCTCAATATACAATGTTTACAATAAAAGTGTCAAATTTCCATTACAAATGAATATTTTTAACGTTTATATGTATAAATTTATGAAAAGGAGGACAATGAGACACTGTCACCTGTAAACCTGAACACAGTTAAGCCAACATAACAGGTAAAATATATAGAAAATATCGCCCAAATCCGCAATCCCTACTTACGTTATTTATTAATTTGTAATGTTAAAAATTGTATAATTTATGATAATAAGGTATATTAATTTATTATAGAAAAATAAACGTGTTGTACTTAAGTGTAATTTAAGTCCTAAGAAAACATAAATACCAGATAATTATACGTCTTTTCAAATAACATGCACTTATATAAGGTACATCTCTTGAGTAGTTAATATGATACTTTATGATTTGAGCACTGTTTATATAATAGATATATGAACATAAAGACGCGTGTTCAATTCGAATTGCTTTACTTAGTAATGCAAATAAATATGATTTTTATTATAATTTGTACAATTCTTCTACATAATAAATAAAACTTGATTTAATTTCAAAATTTCAGGTTGGTTTCGATTTATTTTTATAATTATACGAATTGCAGCTGTAGTCTGTCGTGGCGCAGCGGCACAAGCGTGTGACTGTATCCGACAGGTCGTGGGTTCGATTCTCACTCGAGGAAATGAAATATTTAATGTTTTCAATTGAAATATTTATTTCTTCGCATTTCGGTACAAGGCAAAACGCGGCGTCGAGTACACTCAACACGCAAGTCCTCCAATTTGGCGGAAAGTGAGGAATGGAAGTGGAACAGAGTGTCTTAACAATAGGTTCCCAAGTTCCCTCTGCCTACCCTGTTATGTGCGGGATACAGCGTGAAGCTGAGTAATTATAGCAGTCGTGTTTGTGGGTTCGAACCTTACTATGATATTTTGACAACCTTCCTTCAACATTTAGTGTTTGTTTTAATTAAATTAGTTTATAAATAATAAAGTGACGTCAATTAGAAATATTTAGTATGACAAAATTATTACAGTTTTTTATTCATTTAATTGAAGTTTTAGTTTTCAATAAGTGCAATTTTATTAGAACAAGAAAATAATTAAGACAAGTAAATGAAATAGTGTAAATCAAGTGGATGAAGTCGCGGGCGAGTCGCTGGTTTTCTAAATCAAAGCTATTCACAAAATTCCGTTGACCAATCAATCATTAGCACGGTTAATAGTGCCTGCATCGAGTCGAGCGTTCGCGTTGTCCGAATTACCCTGCGAAAGTAAGCGGCGGACCGGTCGCGCGAAGGACAACGGGCGAATACTTTTGTCTAATGTTGGTGTTTAAACGATAAGATTTAGCGGAAAAACTTAGATTACTTTTTATTTACATACTTTATTTATTATATTATAACTTTATCACTTGGTAGGGTAGGCAGAAGCAACTTGAGAACCTAGTGTTAAGACACTCCGTTTTATTTCCCACTTTCTGCCGTATTTGAGGCATTGCGTGTTGTTACCAGAGCGAAGAAATGAAAAATTTAAATATTTAATTTCCTCGAGTATCCAGTTTACAGTCATGCTTGTTAGGGATACAACCACGAAAGGCCTTAAAAGGGAATGAAATATATAATTATTATAGTGATAAATCATTCTGTTCTTTAATATACGTATTTATTTCTCTATTTTGAACGTCAGCTATTGCATAGTGTGATTTACAATTCAATCCCGTAATTTGGGAGATTCATCATTATATTTTAAATTATATTATTTTCTCTGTCTAAAAAAGCACGGTGTGGAGCACCGTTAATAAACGTCAAAGGTTACTTCTGTTCCAGCTATAAGGGAAAAAGCGTGAAACTGTATGTTTTATTTTCAAATTAGTCTTCCTGTCGCCGAGATTTTAAACTATCGAAGTATAAAAATTGTGAAAATAAAAATATTTTATCGAGCCAACTATATATCTATAATTGTGCCTTTACTGTTCCAAGACAGCACATAGTTATTTTTTCTTATTATTTTATATGATTACTTATACAAATATGCGAATGCTTAATAGCATATTACTTAATTTATTAACGCCAGTATTTGAACTTTTTGCATATAAATAATGAGTATTTGCTACCGAATTACGTTGAAAAATATTCAAGAATTTGATTTGTAATTAGATGCTAACAAAGATTTAATCAAATTGAATTTATTTTGAGTTACTTGTTCAAATTTAACAACTAAAATCCATGAAATCCATGAAAACCAATAGATTTTGATATTTTTCAGATAGTACAATATATATTGGTTAAAACGAATGTTTACTATTTTTAAAGTATCAATCCACACTTAGCAATGAAAAAATACTTATTTAGAAGACGTATAAAAATTTGAACATTATAGTGATTTGAATCCGTTAACGACGGCTTACAAGAGGCGTGGGCAAAACGTTTTTTTTTTTTTCAATTGTACATGTACAAAAATACCTAACCTATATTTTGTAAACAAAGTGATAATATTTTTTTAGTTTGTGCCTCAGACCAAGACCAAAGGTGCAGAATGCAGCGGCAAAAACGCATACTGCACCACTCCTACCCACCTTACTTGCGTATATTCCGTCTCTTTTTATCTTATAATGTTTATATATAATGATCCCTTTCTCACTTCGAAAGTTTCTATAGCAATGCGTCGATGTTGTTGGTAAATTAAAACAAAATGACCTCTGCCACACTTTATTACAAAATAAAAATATCAATTAAGATTATTTTAAAAATATATCCGAGTCAAAATATCTGGCTTTATTGTAAACGCCCTAAAATGTTACTTTAATTCTTTTATTTTATTATTTGGAATGTTGATAAGGCGTCTGTAAACGCGTTAGATTGATTAGATCTCCGCTGAAGGGAATTTTATCTCTTCGCTCTGGAAACAAAATAAAGCGAGGCGTTGAGTTCTGCTACTCAACAAGCAATGCCTCAAATTCAGCGTTAAGTGGAGAATGAACGTATAGTAATTGTTTTAATACTAGGTTCCCAAGTTCGCCCTACCTTCCCTGGCATGTGCGTAATATAGCGTGAAGCGAAAAAAATATATCAAAACTATAAGTAAACTGTCAATTGTAAGCTAAAAATATAGTAGCGTTGCGAAAAAAATAGTTAATTTAGTGAATGTTGCTAGATAAAGTTTTTGTTTTATCGATACAGGAAATCCAATTTGAGGGGTGACTCACAATGAACGAGGTATTTACTTTCGAGAACACAATCTTGGATAACTATTTTTATGTTCAATACAAAGCAAACAAGTATTATTTATTTTAGTTTAAAACTTGATTTATTTTAGCTAAACGCTATAAATTTTTTTCCCTTGGCCCAACAGCCAAGGAAAGGTCAAAATATATTTAAATTAAACATATTATTTAAAGAAAACTTGTTTTATTCCTATGTTTAGCAAGTTTATAAGTGACTAAAAATACATCATTTTTGTAACTTTGAAAGTTATGTGTCGTTGTGACGCAATCACTCATTCGAGGTAATGATTTTTTAGATTTTTATTTAATTTAATAATATTTAAAGGCTAGACTAAACGCAGCGTTGAGTTCCGCCATTCGACGCGCAATGCTTAAAATTCGGCTGAAAGTGGGGAACAGAACTCTGCCATGTACAGCGTGAAGCTTAAAAAAAAGGATTATAGAGTCAGTGTATATATAAACTTAAAGTTTAGTTAAACAGTTTTTTTTAACCTAATTGCTATATTTTGAACCTCAATACATATATTTTTAATATATGTGTAATCATCATCAACAACAGAGGGCAGGGAAAGCAAAAACTGGTGGATCATACAAAGTGAAGCGTTGGTTTCGTGACCCTTCATCGCACAATGTAAGAATTACGAGATATAAGAAGAATGTATAGGTTTAGTGGTTAGAGAGAAAAAAAATAAAAAGCTACCAAGAGGTGTAAGTTTGAGATCCACTACGTTAAAGTTTTTATACATTTTCTGAAAATATTTTTTCTTTACTTATTGTAGAATATTACTTTAAAAACATTGCAAATATAAGCAAGAAATGGAAATGGAATATTTCCCTACTAGATTTCTTTTGGTTACTGGTTTTTTTAATTATTTGGCTATTGTTTTGTTATTAAAAAAAACGTTAAATATTTAAATAATTAATTTGACACTCTAATTGCTTAAATGCTGTCAGTTATATTTAAATAATTATGTATAAATACATAATCACGTATAACTTCATCGAGTGTAAGAGTGTTTTTACGAATCCGTGCTGATAGATCACGTTTTGTACGTATCATAATCAAAAAAGTAAATGAATGTTACAAAATACAAAGAAACATTTACGTATGGAGATAAAAAATTAAGTGAATAATGATTACATAACTAAGTGAGTTGTTATTTATAATATTATTATTTATCTGTAAATCTTGATATAAGTGCGAATATGAATATATTTGCAGATGTATTTCAGAAATTACTTCTCCTATTTAATTTTTTCTTGTTTTGAATATAGCAAGTTGGTTAGGGGAACTTAGTATTAAACATTTTGTTCCCCACGCACCGTTCAATTATCAAGATATTGTGCGTTAACTAGCGCAGATTTTTCTAATTACCAGAGTAAATTAAATTAATGTACTACTAACTCTACCGAACGAAATTTGGATCGACAATCGCTGTTTTCGTCGGACATTGTGTCGCTGAGCTACAACACTTTTACCTTATTATATATTAAGATTCAATGCGTATTGATTATTATGAGACAATTTGAGTGTTGATTACTAAATGTTTTAGTGGCCGAGTCCAAAATTAGAATTATAATCTAAAGTTCTATATAAAGACACTTCGTTCTTCATTCAGACACCCCTGTTCTTAATTTTCTGCCGAATTCACGAGGCACGGCATATTGAGTGGCGGAGAGAGTGAGAAAATGAAAATATTTAAATTTTTCAAGAAGGAAATCAAGCCCATACCTGTCGATATAATAGTCGTGCGCCTCTGCCTATGAGTCACGACAGTCTGGTATCGACAGCCAGCAAATTAAATTCAAAATAAAGTTTTATTATTTTATATAACTATAAGGCCTGTCGAGGCGCAGCGGCACTAACGTGTGACTGAAAACGATAAGTTGTGGGTCCGATCTCCACTCGAGGAAATGAAATATTTAATATTTTCAATTTAAATATTTAATGTTTTCATTTCTTCGCTCAGGTAACAAGGCAAAGCGTGGCGTTGAGTTCCGCCGCTCAACATACAATGCCTCAAATTCAGCGGAAAGTGAGGAACGGAAGTCGAACGGAGTGCATTAACGCTAGGTTCCCAAGTTCCCTTTGCCTATCCTGCCGTGTGCGGGATACAGCGTGAAGCCGAGTATATAAGTATAAGATTTTCTATACACATAAATATATATCTTCGATATCAATTTAGAAATCAGTCAGTAATTGTGAAAACACTCTGATAAGAAACAAGCTATTGCCAATTCCTTTTTTCAGAATGATTACGATAACAAATTTCAATACAATAATTCTAATTATTTACATTTAAGTGTAAATGATTAAATAATGAGAATTACTGATAAAAAATTAACGTATTGCGTCACAAATGTTAGAATCGTCGCATTTGTCAAGATGACCGTAAGTAGGATTAAGTGCAAATGAGGCAATAACACTTTAAATTTGTTTCTAGTTGTCTTTGATGACTTTATTGGAGGTCGTGAGTTCAACTGTATGTGAATGTGTTGGCCATGAAGAGCGTCATTAGAATTTATATAAAATGAAAACAACTTTTGAATATAAACTTGCAATATTTTCAAAAGTAATCGTATTGTACTTAAGTGTTTTAAAAAAATATTATTATTATTATTATTTAGATTTTTACTCAAAATGAAATCTGATAACAACAAAAAATAATCATTTTACGAAAGAATTTTAATTTTACAATTGTGCACCTGTTGCGATTACAGTTCAAGGCGTTGTGTTCTAAATTTTCATTTCACTATTTTTTTATAAAAGGTCAATAAATAACGTAATATCTGCTCGAGCAAGCTTTGTGATTTAATATAGTGTAACTTAGGTATAACGAATTCGGCATAAACGCGTTGATGTCTTTTCGTAAGACGTTTCGTTTCTAAGAACAAACTTTGGAGACCGGTATAACGAAATTTATTACAAAGCGATAAATTATTTCTTAATGGACGACTAGAATTATATATTTACTTATTTCATTGCTTCCGCATATGATTTTTTTTTAAATGAAAAAAATTGCACTTATTGTATAATTTACGTATTTATTTTTATTTATTAATAATCATTAGTCACTTGAAAATATTTATATATTCAATTTATAAGTAAAGAAATCTTCAATTATAAGATTAATCAATTATAAGAAATAAAAAATCATATATAAAAAAAGGAAGCTTTTACAAATTGCACCTGATGACCGTTTGGAATCCTGTATTTAAAATTCCACACACAAATTACAATACAATATAACGTTCTATATAAATAAAACAAAAAAAAACACTGACCTGTTTAATCGAGCGACACAAAACACACAAAAATCCTCAAAATTCAAAACACTAGCACAGATAAAAATAAATAAATGACGTTTGTAACGTAAAAATGAAGTGGCCAGGTCGGCGGTGCGCGCGCGAGTGGCGCCCGGTTACATGCGCCCGCCCACCGGCCAGTATAACCCGACGAAATTGGGAAGGTACGCTGCGTCATCGCACAGGTACTAAACCTTTCCGCGTTTACATTTGAACTTTTAAATGTTTTTGATATAATAATTTGTTTTAGTTATTTAACTTTTTTACATTTATTATAAACAAGCGTAACAAAATTTACATTTTTTTTAGATAAATTAATTATTTTATTATATTGAGGCCTGTTGTGGTGCAGAGGCACAAGTGTTTGTCCGAAAACGCGACAGGTTGTGAGTTCGATCCCCTTACGAAGTAGTTAATATTTAAATAAATATTTAATATTCAAAATTTCTCGCTCTGGCAACATGACAGAGCACAGCGTTGAGTTGAGTCGAACGAAGCGGAGTGTCTTATCAGGTTTTGAAGTTTCCTTTGCTTATCCTTTCACAACCATGAAACTGAAAAAAAAAATCCTAAATACGGTTCATTTTTTTAAAATTGATATAAGGCTGCAAATATAGCGATTCTCATTCATTCTTTCATAATAATGTAAAATATTGTTATAAATGAGATGTGTCATTTTTACCTAAGAATTAAGATCTGGATATCATTGTACACTTTTGTTTTTTTTTCTTATTTTGTAATTATTCTACAACAATAGTTCAGTTAATTCATTTGAGGTTATAAAACGCCAATTATATATTTCAATAGCAAGGTCGTCCAGTCTCAATGACACTATTGGATTTTCCGGAAAAAGTAATAAAAATAATACCTAGTCATTACCAACACGGTAAGTTTTTATTATTTCCGCTATGAGGTAGGTGCATGTTCAAATTTAGGAACAATCTATTCAATTTTTTTATTACCCAATCGATCAAGTCTACGTTAATGATATTTTTTAATTGTGAGTATGACTAGTGCAGATATTTTAATTCCTTTTGTTTATTAATTATATTAAGAAATCAATTTTATTCTTATATTTTTATTTAAAAAATAGATATTTTAATATACGCCGGAGTGGATGTGGGTTCGAGCCATCCTCGAATAAAATTATGTTTTGTCAATCAATACGCTCCGTCTTAACAATTTGAGATCAAGGTGTCTTAATATTGGGTTTCCTCTAGTATGGAGTAGATACTCCTTATGATTGTAATACCAATTTAACATTCAAATAAAATGTGTATTTAACTCTACTAGCCTTCACCCATCAGATTAATATGCATAATTATAATAAACGTAAAACTGAAACCGGTCTTAAATAAATGTATGCGTATTTAAATTAAAATTATCCTATTATTACCAAGAGATTTGTGGTAATTAATATTAAAACCAAATTTCTATTCTTCGCCTGGATTCATCATATACTCATTCATCATATATATATATATATATATATATATATATATATATATATATATATATATATATATATATATATATATATATATATATATATATATATATATATATATATATATATATATATATGAAAAAGCTTGTAAGTATGTGAGTATGGATGAATGAATTTTGAGATGTAGTTAGCTGAAGGCCTAGAATAACACATAGGCTACTTTTTATTCCGGATTGATCTCTAATTATTCAAATTATATTAAGTTCTTGCTTTACGTCTAAAAATTTCACTGCTTTAAATAAATATATTTTTAAGTAAGATATTCAACTATAGAACAACAAAAAAAATAACCTCATAAAAATATTATTATACTATAGTTATCTGTAAATATATAAAAGTATAAGTGAATATACATGTGTTATAAGTGAATGTGAATGTTTTCGCACGACTAGCTTTTTAACTTAGCGGGATTATATGAGAAGAGAAGGCAAAGCGCAGGTAAGCTCAGTTATCGCTACTCGGAACTGCGTCTGATTACGATCCCTTGATGAACATTGTATATCGTTGAAGACTTTTTGTCTAAGTGATTTTTAAGTTCACTGCATAAAAAATAAAATGACACTACAGTATGGTTTAAATACTATACCAATTAATAAAGAAATTTGTTTAAAATTAAAACAAAAAATACTGGATTAATCGGTTATTCAAACACTTTAAAGTAGTCAACACTCGTACACTGTAAATCGTTCGAAAAGTCAAGTTATCAAAAATGTGTTAACGCCCAGCACATATATTATGTGCTTGAAATGTTTAAAATGCGTAATAATCGTGGCGCAGCGCACATGCATGTCACTGTAAACGACAGGTTGTGGGTTCGAACCCCACTAGAGGAAATGAAATATTTAATATTTTCAAATTGAATATTTTTTTGTTTTCATTTATTCGACAGAATTTGAGACATTGTGTATTGAATGACGGAACTCAACGCTGCTTTTTGCTTTATAACCAGCGAGCGAAGAAATGGAAAATATTAAATATTTCATTTCCTTGTACCGTCACACGCTTGTGCCGCTGCGCCAGGCCTGAATAACTTCATTTCTATATAAAATGATGATGTAGCGGAATTTTAGTACGTTTACTAGCATGTAAGAATATACTTTAAAATATGTATATTGAACTTCACACTATATGACTTAGTACTCTATTATTTAGGTCTTCCACTGGTTAATAGAGATAGGAGAAAATGCACTCCTTTCATGATACAACCAATGTCTTACACACTTTGACTCTTCGTATTATTTTAATCAAATAAAAACTTTGCGTTTCGCGTTTTTGTCACTCACTCAGCTTCACGCTATATCCCGCACGTGGCAGAGTAGGCAGAGGGAACTTGGGAACCTAGTGTAAAGACACTCCGTTCCACATCAGTTCCCCAATGAAATTGAGGCATTGCGTGTTATGTGGCGGAACTCAATGCCGCGCTTTGCCTTGTTACCAAAGGGCAGAAATGAAAAGATTAAATATTTAACTTGTTCAAGTAATTGAACCCACAGCCCTGTATGGTTATAGTCGTACGCTTGTGCCCCTGTGCCACAAGCCTTATTTATGCATTAACCTATTTCAAAGAAATTAACAAAATGTAGCTAAGCTAAATAATTGGCCAGAAGCGTCTTGTAACAACAATACGTTGTAGACTGAAAATCTATATATCTAGGGTTCCTAAAACTCATTCGTCCGTTAAGACAGGCCGCGATAGGTTACGCTCTGATTCAGTAAATATGAGGCCTTTGTCCTCCATCGGATACCTCACTTGCCTTGATAATATAAGATAATTAATACACTGTTTGTTTATTGTTTAATGTTTTATTGTTATAGCGTACTGCTTGCGTTATCTTACTTTTACATTTTTAATGTGGCTGTGTGACTGTTGTGTGTGTGTGTGTGTATATTGTGTGTGTGTGTGTGTTGCCACCTTCTGAATTAGTAGGTGAGTGCGGTTTTGTTTAATCAAAAGCTTTGTTAGCTAGAGATATGTTTTAGGAGATCGGATTTGCAGTTTAAGAGCTAAACTAAGCAAACACTTTGCCAAGATGAATTAGTGATATTTTTGTTCGGAATTCGTTTTAATTTTATATTTTGTATGTATGTGATGGTTGTAGATTCAAATGATGTAAAGCGAAATATTTAATATATAATTGTACTCTATTGTCAGATAAGAGACATTGTAGGAAAAGAAAACTTGCGATAGGCAAAGCGTGATGTTACTTTTTTTAATATTATAATTATATATTCATGTTAATACTTAACATTTTCCATTGTGATCATCAAGAGGCCCTTTTATTTTATAAATCAATGCATAATGTGTCGGTTAGAGATGAATAATTCCTTTAAATTACCAATATGGTCTTTGAATTATTTATCGTTACGAGGAAAAATGTCGGTTTCCTCATAATCATGTAAAATGTTTGATTCATGTAAAATGTTTGATTTGAGAAGTTATTTTTTATAGAATATGTCTTAAACAATGTGCTTACTAATATAATAGTAAATAATCATAGTTTATAAGTGCTTGTTATTATTTTTTAAACATTAATAATCATACTTGGGTAAATACTATGGACGGTGAACCCAGGTGGGTGATAAAACCGGTTTCACGGAACTCAACGCCGCATTTTTTTTAGGTAATATTAGACGATAATGTCAAAATTTACCTATTTCTAACAAATTCAATATTTTAAATGCAATAAAAACACCTGCACTACTGATATTTCTTAACATACATTATGTTGGTATTAATCACTTTGGAATGGATTTCTTCACTAATAAATAAATTCTATCTAGCTTACTAAGACGTAGTTACAATGTTTAAATCAAATACTCGTCTTTGTTAATAAAACATTGCGATATCTTATGTTAAAATACAAAATAGATCAAGTGCCATTTAGACTCGCACATCGAAGGTTCTGTATCATTTCAGATTTGTAGGTCATACGACCTACTAAAAGATGACAAAATTTCCGGGCTTACGCACTTATTTTATATGAGGTTAACTAAAATTATAAGCTTGCAATAGCTTTTACCTTTAATATAAACATGTTACAAAATTACATATTTTTCTGTCCTTTTTTTTCACATTTTGCCAAATTTCTTTCTACTGACGACAGACCACACCAAATTGATTCTATGAGAGTTTACTTACGCTTACTTTAATATTAAAAATATGCTTTTATGTCTGTCAATGTGTGTCGCTTTAAATCCTAATTATGTAACTGTCAGAGCTATATACACTATATAGGCTTGTAATTATTATTATTTATATTTAGAGCCTATTTATAGTTGTGTAAATTTAAACTGTACGAATAAATAATACTGCGCTGTAACTTTAATTTTGAAGTAACAAATGTTGTATATATATATACATATATCTATACATATGATAAATTTTTAACCGGTAAATATCTTTACATGAAAGGTATATAAAAAAACTTATAAGGGACGTGTATTAATGGAATAGAACCCAAAAGAAAGATTTTTTTTGAGGCCTGTTCTGGCGCAGCGACACAAGCGTGTGACTGTAACGGACAGGTTGTGGGTTCGATTTTCGATCCCACTCGAGGAAATGAAATCTTTAATATTTTCAACTTAAATATTTAACGTTTTCATTTCTTCGCTCTGGTATAGGGCAAAACGCGGCAAAAGCCTTAAATTCGGCAGAAAGTGGGGAACAGAAGTGAAACGGAGTGTCTTAACGCTAGGTTCCCAAGTTCCCTCTGCCTACCCTGCCATGTGCGGGATACAGCGTGAAGCTAAGAAAGATTTGTTTAATTTTTGTGTGTGTTTGTCTATGCGTTTATGCGTGTTAATCTCAGAAATGGATAATGAAGTTTAAACTTGCGTTTTCACTTCTATATTATGGCAATCTCCACTTAAGATTAAGTGTTTGTTTTATTTAACCGTTTAAAAAAAGTTTAGCCAATTTTTAAATATCCAAATCACATAAAAAGACGTAATTAGAAGACAAAAAAATGCCACAATTTTTTTATTCATTTAGCTCAAATTATTATATATTTACAGAATTAACATTCTCGAAGTAGTAAATTAATGCTTTCCTTATATATCAATTTGCACATTACCAATATAAATAATATTTTTAATTTCTGTTTGTTTATCCGGGCGGCTTTAAATGTCTAGACAGATTTTATCGGATTTTCCATTGACCTATACACAACTGCTATTATATAATCAGTTCCAATGTGTATTTTCCGTTTAGACTTTAAATAATATATGTTATTAGCATAAATTTGTGTCTAATTCCTAATTAAAATAGGACCAAATGCTTAAATGAAGCTGTTAGTTTTTTGCCATACTATCATCATGATCAGAGTATTATAAGTGGATCAAAATAAGGATATACATACAACACAGTTATGTAGTTAAATTTAACTGCCTGCTCTAGCAAAACTGTTGCAAGCAAATATTTAAAAAAATCTTATATATAATAAGCTCAATGATTGTGGTGCAATTGTAAGCATGGCAGGCTATGAATTTATGCTGACTTGAGGAATTTTAATATCTAATGTTATCATTTTTGCTTTGCCAGAAGTGACGAAAAGTGGGTAACGGTATTAGAGAGAACCGAGTGTCTTAACGCTAACATTCCCAGGTTCCCTTAGTTTACGCCACTTCGAGCAAAAAAATTATAATAAAAATGATAATTGGAAATAAACATAATAAATAATAAAGTGACGTCTGGCTTGGCACAACGTTACAAATGTGTGATTGTAAACGCGACACGTTGTGGGTTCGATCCCCTCTAGAGGCAATAAAATATTTGATATTTTGTAATTAAATATTTAATGTTTTCATTTCAAGGCAAGGCACGGCGTTAAGCTCCGCCACTCAACATCCGATGCCTTAATTTCAGCGGCAAGTGGGGAACGGAAGGAACGGACGGAACGGAGTGTCTTAACACTAGAAGGAATCTAAAGTCCCCTTAGTCTGGCTCTGTGGTAAGATAAAAAAATATATAAAACTTGTAAGTAATAAGAAAGTATCGCGTCAAGTGGAAAGGTTAAAGGAAGTAGCTCGAGCAAGTGGGGCGCGCACTGGACTGAGACCAGCACATGTTATCGGATGAACTTCCCCTCAATATTTTTTGACCGGTAGCATTGGATTAACTAACGAAATCAGATGTACTTTTTGTGTCTAAATAAAAACAATATTTAACATAAGGTGTATGTGCATCATGTATGGATTCTTTCAATTTTAAAGAACTGATACAAAAAAGAAATCTATATTATAACTATTTATCACTAATATTATGTATAAATTATAATATATATAATTTTAATAACGATTTTTTTGGAGGCTTGTCGTGGCAAAGCGACACAAGCGTGTGACTGTAACCGATAGGTTCTGGGTTCGATCTCCACTCAAGGAAATGAAATATTTAATATTTTCAATTTAAATATTATTATGTTTATTTCTTTGCTCCGGTAATAAGGCAAAAGCGCGGCGTTGAGTTCCGCCTCTCAACACGCAATGCCTCAAATTCGGCGGAAAGTGGGGAACGGAAGTGGAACGGAGTGTCTTAACACTAGGTTCCCGGGTTCCCTCTGCCTACCCTGCCTCGTGCGGGATACAGCGTGAAGCTTAAATTTACACAAGATGCAATAAAAGTTTGTAAATATTCTCGTCGCATATATAACTTTAAAAAAAATACAGTGTAGACAGAGGAAATGTGGATATTTAGTATTAAGGCACAGTCATTCCATTCCGTACTTTCCGCCAAATTTAGGACGTTGCGTCTGAGTGACTGAACTGAACGCCGCGCTTTGCCTTGTTACCACAACGAATTAATGAAAATATTAAATATTTAATTTGAATATTATTTATACTTTTAAATATTTTATGTCCTCGAGTGGGTATCGAACCTACAAGCAAGAACTGTTGACCAGTTCCCTTAGGCTCAGGTGTACTCGTACATTTATTGTATGAAAACAATTTACTGTTAATTGATTTATTTAAACAGTGTAGAAATTCAAACTAAAATAATTAATATTAAATTTAAATAGTTAGTTCCAACAAAACCCTTTTTTATACAAATTTTTGTGTACCAATTTATCGAAATAATCCGTAAAAAGCTTGTAAAGAAAATTATTACAATACAGCTTAAAAATAATGACGCATCAGTTTTATTAAATATTAATTCTCACACATGACATAGCGCGTTGAATGATTATTTGTAATAAAAAAAAACATAACAAGAGTTAGAGTATGTGATTTAAAAATATATTTATTTCTTAAATTAAATTTTAGCTCATATATACTATATATCTTATTTTTTTTATTGACCTCATCTTGACAACGCGCTCGTAGCTCTTAAATTGCTAATCAAATTTTCATAAAACGTAGCTGAGAACTATCGCACAAGGCTTTGAATTAATATAACGCAGCGTTGAGTTCCGCTAGTTAACAGACACCGCCTTGCTATATGTGAGAAGGCTGAAAATAAATATATATTCTATAAAGGTTCGTGGTGGCTGAGAGGTGCAAGCGTGTGAACGAAAACGCAATAGTTTATTGTTCGATCCCAATAATATTTTCATTTTTTCGTTTTGCTAACAAAACAAAGCGCAACATTGAGTTCTGCAACAGACAATGTCTCAAATCTAGTTGAAGTGTTCCTGGGAATTAAGTGTTGTAATACTAGGTTCCCAAGTTTCCTCTGGCTACCCCAGATACAGCGTAAAGGCAAAAAAATAATATACATATGAAAAAGAAGCTTTATTATACACAAAGACACAATGTCGCTAAATTTATGTCTATCTTAACATAAATCGTCCATAGCTGTTATTTCAATATAAAAATAAATACAAAGTAATAATTTACATTGGTACGTACAACTTAATATACTGTTTGTATATTGTTAATACACATATATCTATTGATTATCGTTCAGAGAAAACTAAAAGTTCACCAAGGTTTAAGTATCAGATGTTTCTACTAATCGGAACACGTACGCAGTGTCGTGAGTATCCTTTACCTGAGTTGTGAATGAGAGGATGTGGGATTTTTTGCTGGACTATAAAACAGAATTCCGATGGCTGTTTATTGTTAGTATTTTAAAGAATTTAGTATTATATTATGTTGTGAACTGGTCCATTGATTCTCGTGACTTATTACTCATGGAAATGTATGGATTTGTCTTTTTTTGTATTTTGCGTTTGTTGTATGCATATTTTAATTTTGCTAAAGAAATACCTATATGGATATGTTAGGATCTCTTTTTTTTAAATCCTGTTGTAAGATCAGTATTAATATTTTTTTAAAATAATTTTGTTGGTAATATTACCATTCACCGAGCCTCTAATGTTTTATGAGTATTTTCTTTTTTTTAATTTTATTATGCACTCTCTCACTCTCACTCAGCTTCACGCTGTATCCCGCCCATGGCAGGAGGAACTCGGGAAACTTGTGTTGAAACACTCCGTTACACTTCCGTTGGCCGCTTTCCGCCGAAATTGAGGCATTACGTGTTGAGTGGCGGAACTGCGCTGCTTCAATTGAAGAAATGATAATATTAAATATTTTATTAGAAAATATTAAATACTTAATTTTGTCGAGTGGGGATCGAGCCCATGACCTATCGTTTACAGTCACACGCTTGTGCCACTGCGCCACGACAGGCCTCAGCCTCCTACCTTTTTACTGAAAAATATTTAAGTACGAATCATTAATATGCTTTGTTAAATGCATAATTATTATATAAATGATTAAATATGAAAAAAAAAACAGTTCTCATACTTAAGAATATAAAGAGCTCAGTGCAAAGACACTCCGTTGCCACTTTCCACCGAATTTTCAATCCATTGCGTTTTGAGTGTCGCAACTTAGCGCCTCACTTGTCTTGCAATCAGAGCAAGGAAATAGAAATAATTCATTAAGCTGAGTAAGAATCGAAACCACAACCGCCACATTTATATAAGACGCTGTACAGTTGCGCCACCACAGCTGTAATATATTAAAATAATCCATATAAAAAGAAAAAATCTACCGTAACGGTGGTGGCGCAGCGGCACAAACGTGTGACTGTAAACGACAAGTTGTAAGTTCGATCTCCACTCGAGGAAATTAAATATCTAATATTTTCAAATTAAATATTTAATGATTTAATTTCTTCGCTCTGGTTACAAGGAAAAGCGCGGCGTTAAGTTCTGTCACTCAACACACAATACCTCAAATTCGGCAGAAAGTGGGGAACAGAAGTGGAACGGAGTGCCTTAACATTAGGTTCCCAAGTTCCCTCTGCCTACCCTGCTGTGCGCGGGATTAACAAGCTGATAAGATAAAAAATCATATTTTTTTCACCAATACAAAGACATTCTTACGTACAGAGAGTAAATATTAGCAGAATTGGTAGAATATGTAAAAGTAAACAACCTAACTAATGTAAGCATATACGTGCTGATTCCCAACCGTTTAAAGTCGTTACTTTATAAATAAGCGTGACTCATACAAGGATCTTCCATAACATTATAGCTTGTCTCTTTCTTTATTATTTAAAATAGATAAGATGAACAAGGAAAGGTATACAATAGAATTTTGTAGTATGATTTTTTGCTAATTTATCATATCGATTTTTTGAATATCATTTATCGGCTCTGAATTATCGACAAATATTGTTGAGTGAATAACGAGTTACTAAGTATTTGACGTAAAAGAAATGTGTGAAAAAAAAAAATCTTATGTGTTCTTCAAAAGCGTTGTTGTATTTATTTAGTAAATATTTTGTCAAAATTTAGCAGAAAATGCGTTTATTATTTAGAAACCGACGATCCGGATGCCAGGCTATATATTATATTAAAAATATGAATATTAAAACATTATGAATTACTATGTATTAAAATGCAGCGATATTTTAAAGCATCTAAATCGACAAAAGAACAGTCTAAAAGAAAAATCTTGTTTTGTCCCGCATATAGTATTGTGGTAAAGGGAACCTTTTCTAGGACACTCTATTTTCTACTTTCTACCCGAATTTACTGAAACTTGTGAAACTTATCGACATCTTTTGTTTCCAAAGCAAGGAAATGAAGACAATTTATCCACGAAATGAGTATCGAAATGAGTAAGCTATGGCGTTCATAGTAATACTCTGTCGAGTTGGCCGTTTGAATATTATAGCAATACGAATTCACTCTTAAACATACCTTTAGAGCCCTTTTAATAATAAAGCAATTTAGCTATATACAAAATAGAGATATTTAAAGAAAAATAAAATAAAGTTTTATTTCTTTTAGCTTAATGCTGTACCCCTCATATAACAGGATAGGCAGAGGGAACCCGGGAGCTTAGTTTTAAAGTAATGTTTCCATTTCATCAGACACTTTCTCTCCCTACTTTCCGCCAAATTATCAAAGCTTTAAAGCTAAAGGTTTTGGTCTTCGCGATTATTACACATTTGAATGAAACAAATTTAACCAGATTCATCGCGTATTGTGAATTTTATATATTTTTAACCTGACATTTCGAATGCTTTACCGTTACTATGGCAAGGCTGAGGTGGTACTCGTCTCTAAGTTGACATAATTATTAGATGAAACTACCGCCATCGATTTCTGCAGGTGCTGCCCTGGATTCTTGCAGAATGAATTGACTGTATCTTGCCCTCTGGTGTGGTGGTTTGAGACTTTAGATATTACTTTTCAATGGTCTCGAGAATTGGGTCACTTTATCGTTAGACCTGAATATAATTAACATAAAGCTCTTCTTAAGATGCCTCCACATGTACTAAAAATTCCGGCTACTTCTCTACTGTAGGTGGTTCGTGGACCTTCAGACGAATCTGGCGGGGAACTGGCAACTTGTTCTGATGACAATCAGTTTTCACTTTGCCCCCTAACAAATATTTGCCAACGGTATATAACTGTGTAGGCGTACACACGTCAACACGTTCTAAAAGCGTGTTGGGTGGTGGAGCTCAACGTATGTATGCCTTATTACCTATAATTTGTACTTATATTATTCCCTCAAATGAGAATCGAACTAACAACCATTGCACTTATAATCATACATGGTTATGCTTCTGGGCTATAACGGCGACTTGTTTATATTTTAGAGTTTTTAGATGCATAGCATTTAGCTCATATTTTTGATGACGAATCCGACGACATTCATTAAGTTTGTCATTCACTTGTGGTTTCTTAATTGTGGAAAATGTACTTAATTTGGTAGATATTCTTAAAATTTATGATATATTTTATTTGACGCATAACAATACTGGACTTTCTGACCACAATACTTTACTGGAAATGTAATTAACACGTAAATGAATCGTTTTATATTCCTTTATATATCTGTGTACTTCTTATACCTTTATCTACTAATTGGAATGCATTAGGTATGTTAGAACTGTCAAGTGACATTAACATTTCTCATAAATGTTAATTAATAAAAATATTATTGGGCACAATCAAGTAACTTTGGCTAATTTTAAAATTAATTCTATCTTATGAAACCCCAGAGGTTTTAAATCCAGCTAATATGAATCTAATATGAAAGACTTTTATAAATATTTTGAATCGTCAAGTGAACTACAATAAAGTTACCATTAAATCAATAGGCACTGCTGTTCCACGCAAGATGCTGAAATTGATTACTAAGTTAAACCATCCGTTGTACCATC
This sequence comes from Eueides isabella, assembly GCA_019049475.1. Taxonomy (NCBI): domain Eukaryota; kingdom Metazoa; phylum Arthropoda; class Insecta; order Lepidoptera; family Nymphalidae; genus Eueides; species Eueides isabella. The sequence continues at coordinate 5,691,321 of CM032385.1, forward strand.
ATTTCTTATTACATCCATCACATATTTTATCTTATAGAAAAAAAAAACAATTAAAAAAAAATCACATGGCTTGAAATCCTGAACGGTGTGCTTAGTTAATCTGGCATTTACTAAATTAGGCGTCAAGGCAAACACTGCCTGTATCATCAACCGGTCTGAGAGTATACATTTACAACATGATTCATTATATTATTGAATTTGTTGATGTGTCAAAATTGATTTTTGAGATATATTTAATATTATATTTATTCTGTTTCTTTTATTAGATTAACGTTCGGTTTTTGAGATAAATTTTATTATATTAGTATAGATAGTAGATATTTCAGACGAGGTAAAGAATGGCGTTGAATTCCGCCACTGAACATGCAATACCTCAAATGAGCTCCGGTGTGAAATGGGAGAAGGACAGTTCTTCACGGAAATGGAGTATCTTTACACTAGGGACTCTTGTAAAACTAGCTTGGGAAAAGTTCTTTCTGCCTACCCTGCTTAGTGAAGGATTAAGGGTGAAGCTAAAAAATAAATATAATAAAATTCAAGTATGGTAATTGATGGTGATTAGCTCGACTGATTTAGTGGTTAACGATTCAGGCTTCTTAGTCTGCACTGGGAACTAGAAACTAAGAGGTTCTATTTTGTATGACAATTTCAAATATTTATTCTAGCCGTTAATTTATCTATTTATGTAGAATTGTTGAATTATAATTTATTTAAACTAAAGCAAAGTATTTTTTTTTTTCAAAACAATAATGTTGAAAATAATTAAAATTTTATTATAATTTATATAGATTCCAAATCTAGAAGTCATAGTTCAAGACAATATTATCTACGTATATAATGTTTATTGTATAACATACGAACGTTATTGACCTCATTACGTTTATGCTACTTCATATATAATTTAATTTATTGTAAATAATTAACACTATATCTATATGAAGTATTACTTATCTATCTCTCTCTCTCTCTCTCAGCATCACGCTGTATCCAGCACACGGCAGGGTAGCCAGAGGGAACTTGAGAACCTAGTGTTAAGACACTCCGTTCCACTTCCGTTCCCCACTTTCCTTCGAATTTGAGACGTTGCGTGTTGAGTGGCGGAACTCAACGCCGCGCTCTGCCTTGTTACCAGAGCGAAGAAATGAAAACATTAAATATTTAAATTAAAAATTTGAAATATAATAATAATATTAACTTTTATATAAATATTAACTTTTATATAAATAATAATAACTATAGATAATATTAACTTTTATATAAATAAGTATTACTTATAAAAAAGATAAATTTTAAATTTATATTAAAAGTTAAATTAGATTATTATTTAAATATACTTTCACTTCATCGCTACAAAACACGGCGCTGAGTTCCGTCACTCAACACAAAATATTATGAAAACTCAGTAGTAAGAGGGAAACGGAGCGGCTTACCCTGTTATATGCGGGATATAGCGTGAAACTAAAAAAAACACAAAAGTAACACTGCTCATTTCTTGGCTGTGCCGTTTATTTAGTCTCAGTTGGAAATTTGAACCCCGAGTCGTGACTAGAGGTTGTCCAACTGGTTTGCTATAAACCTTTATACACAACTGTATTTGATAGTGCCATCTCTTTCTTGCTTTATAGTGTGTGAAAGAGAGAGAGAGACAAAAGCGCACGCGCAGATTATTTCAGTACTGGTTGTAATGTTATTGATATAATTTCAGTTAGTTGTGTGTGGTTTAGATGTCGTGTAACGGATTTTTATTATAAAACCAAAAAGTTTAATTAAAATTGTTTTAATATTAATGATTTTTTTTAATATTTTCATTTTATTAATATTTTCATTTTAATCAATCCGTTCCTATTAAGACACTTTCATTCCTTATTTTGTTTTTTTTTTTCAGCTTCACGCTGTATCCCGCACGAGGCAGAGTAGGCAGAGGGAACCCGGGAACCTAGTGTTAAGACACTCCGTTCCACTTCTATTCTCCACTTTCCGCCGAATTTGAGGCATTGCGTGTTGAGTGGTGGAACTCAACGCCGCGCGTTGTCTTATTACCAGAGAGAGGAAATGAAACATTAAATATTTTAAAATTGAAAATATTAATATTTCAATTTCTCGACTGGGGATTGAACCCAGAACCTGTCGGTTACAGTCACTCGCTTGTGCCGGTGCGCCACGAAAGGCCTCAAAGTAACTACTCGTATTATAGTTACTAATTGAATAAAATATTGAAACATATTAAATTAAATAAAAAAAACACAAAAAATATTATTTTTCGCAAAAATTTTATCTTGTTATGGCATAGCTTTACAAGAAACGGATAAGCATCTGGATGAATCAGAGCGAGCTTTGTGACGTCATCGAGCGAAGATTCTCAGCATTGTTAGTTTTTTTATTAGTAACCTATATGTCTATCTATATGTTCTTGACTAGAAATGATTTAAATGGCTACTTAAACTTGAATGATGTCATTATATTAGTAATCCGTTTTTGGTGTACTCAGCTTCACGATATATCTCGCACATGGCAGGGTTGTGGGAACTTGGAAAGCTAATGTAATTTCTCCGTGGGTGTGTGTGGGAATGGAACTCACTTTCCGCCGATTTGAGCGGAACTCAACGCCGCGTTTTGCTTATTACCAGAGGATATAAAAATATTAAATATTTAATTTCACCGAGAGGGGATTGAACCCACAAACTCCACCGTGACAGGCCTCAACTGGCCAAATGGTTACGTTTTTCTTAAAACCTTAAACATATTTGTCCTTATTCTGAATTAAATTATCTGCGAGCTATTGCAATCGTATAATTTAGATTTGCACTATAAATGCGTACTAATATAATATTCATATCATCGTGTTCTACATGTTCGTATATATATATGCAATCGTTGCCAAATGTTTTTTTAGTCAATCATTTGTAAATGTGTAAAATAGTAAATCATGCATAAACTCGTGCAATTACAATGAACAAAAACACATCTACTTGGTAATTTAGTTACTTACCAAATATATATTACCTTTGTGGAAAGGCCTGTCGTAGCGCAGCGGGACAAGCGTGTGACTGTAGCCAATAGGTTCTGGGTTCGATCCCCAGTCGAGGAAATGAAATATTTAATATTTTCGATTTAAATATTTAATGTTTCATTACTTCGTTCAGGTAATAAGGCAAAGCGCGGCGTTGAGTTCCGCTCTTCAATACGCAATGCCTCAAATTCAGCGGAAAGTGGGGAAGGGAAGTGGAACGGAGTGTCCTAAACACCCCAGTTCCCGGGTTCCCTCTGCCTATCCTGCCTCGTGTCGGGTACAGCGTAAAGCTAATAAAAAAAAGTGTTTCTTTTTTAGCTTCACGCCGTATCCCGCAGATAGCAGGGTAGGACAAGGGAGCCTGGAGACGTTATCTTTTTTAGTAAATTAGTAGCAGAGCGACGGAACTCAACGCCGCACTTTTCTTAGTTGCCAGAGCAATGAAAACGATTGATATAGTCGTACATACATACATATATAGTTGTTATTCAAACAATTCAATAGTTACAAGAGAAGACACTTCGACCTTTTCTTGATTACATTAGGAATTTGACCTTTGCATGCTTAGACGTTCCCATAACGATTGTCTATTATATACGCTGCACATAGATTCACATCGCATCATCTTCTTTGAAAATGCCGTTCTCCTATTTAATTAAAATTAACATTTAATTTAGGCTTTTCATTATTATTTTTACTTTTTATTATATTATTATATATATATATATATATATATATATATATATATATATATATATATATATATATATATATATATATATATATATATATATATATATATATATATATATTTAAATATATATATATATATATATATATATATATATATATATATATATATATAGCAGAATGTTTTAATTCTAATTTCGCTTAGCCTACTTTGCATATTGCAAAGTAGGCTAAGGGAAATTAGAATTAAAACATTCTGTTCTTCATTTTTCATGTAATAAATTTGGGCAGCGTTAAATTATGGAACTCAACGCAGTGTTTTCTCTTGGCACCAGGGCCAGGAAATCAAAATGTTTCATTCGCCTTGGTCGGAATCAAACCGACAATGGGCACGTTACATTTTTCTCACTCAGTATTGCAAGTATTAAAAACATAAAAAAGCTTGTTATCCTAGTCTTCTTGTAAAGAGCATCTCTCATCTTTCAATTAACGCGTGAAAATAATATTCAATATTGTTTTTACATACTTTTTTATATATGTTGATTTTTATAGATAGTTTTTCGTTTTCTCAGCTTTCATCATACTAATGTTTAAATCATTTTTATAAAAGAAACCTTCACTTAGAATCAAAGATTGATAGAAAAATAAGGAAACAAGGTTTACATTTTTCTCACAGTAATAAAATTTGCAGTTACTTTACCACACCTAATTTAAATACGAAAATTAATCTACCATATTTATTTAGGTAGTACCTTAGGTCATATATATTTTCTCGATTCATATAAATTAACGTTAGCTCATAGAAGGATAGAATACAGTAAATATTACTAGTGCGGATTCTTTATAAAGTTATAGACGCATTCTAATGTCATTTGCTTCGACTAAGGTCTTCAACACAAAATGTATGTTTGTTTTTATTATTATCTTAGTAGTCTTTTAGCTGTACCGCAATCAATAGTTATTGTAATAATGAACAAAATTGGAATAACACATAAATATTTGATTATTTTATTGATTTTATTTAACGACATAATTCATTTAACTAAACTTTAAAGCAGATATAAGTTTCTAGGTCAATATTAAATTTTAAATATTTGGTTATTACTTAATATTGGTATCTAGACATACAGTAAAGGCAACGTGTGTTGCGTGGTGGCAAGTAACGCCACGTTTATCTTGTTACCAGAACGAGGAAGTGAAAATATTCACTAATTCATTGATTGAACCGAACCTACTACTATCGTGTTTACTTTCCATTATTAAACATATTTGTTTTCATAAAAATTAATATCAATAGTCTGAAGTTGAATCATTTGAAGTTATTTCATCGCGTCCGCAGTCCGACTGTAGACTGAAGAGAAAACGACCTGGATACGTAAAGCATTTACCAATAACAGACGTCCTTGCTTTCGAAAAATACAAGTCAGTACTTTATATTCTAAGTGGAGTTGGTCGATTATGAGCTGTACTTAGCGGGTAATTAGATTGCTAATTTTATAAGGCATTTTATATCTAGATAAATTATTACTGTGATAATAAAGAAAAAATAGATACTTATATACATTCTTTTTGTATTTTTATCTTATTTTGTAGATTGAGGCCTGTCGTGACGCAGCGGCAAAAGCATGTGACTTTAAACGCGACTGGTTGTGGGTTCGGTCCTCGCTCGAGGAAATGAAATATTTAATATTTTCATTTTTTCGCTCTGGTAACAAAGCAAAGCGCGGCGTTGAGTTCCGCCACTCACTTCACAAGCCTCAAATTCGGCAGATGGCGGGGAACGGAACGGAGTGTCTAATTGGGTTCCTAAGTGCAAATTTGTTAAAAAATGCTACACAAAACATCGGGTGATTAATGGACGGCCCCTAAGGTAAGACAGAGGAAACTTAGCAATCTAGTGCTAAGACATCCCGTTTCTATTTATTTATACACTTCCGTTATCTACTTTCCACCGTATTTGAGGCATTGAGGTGTTGAGTGTCCGTACACTCAACGCACACTCAACGCTTTGCCTTGTTAACCATTAAATATTTCATTTCCTCGAATGCAAATCGAACTCACAACCTGTCGCTACAGACGTACGCTTGTGATCCACCGCCATGATGGGTCTCTGTTGTGTATGATTGATACGCTTAGGTCTTTTTTAAGTAATAAAAGAATATTGTAAAAAAATATATATATTTGTATTTAATTAAATATTTACAACAAATTATTAGATATAATTGTGACTACGCAGCGTTTAAAGACAAATATTCTTTAATCACACACTAGAAACGATAATTGTAGTATAATATCCATAATAACATATAAAGATAGAGTGGAAATTTCAATATATTTTTTTATTTATATAAGTTTATATATAGATAATTAATTATAATTGACAGCAGAAGTATCCACAGCATATGTAAATTGTTAAGAGGTATTTTACATGTATTTTTAAATAACTCATTTTTTTTTATATGTAAACTTTTAGTCATTTATGCTCTTGTCATAGAGTCGTGAAAGTTTAATATAGTTTTTATAAAAAAAATCTATTTATTTTACAATTTGAATTGAATTGTATTTTTTTTATAATTGTAAATTACGTTACGTTACGTTACGATGAAAAATCCAAATGTAAATACTAAACTAACTATACAATTGCAATTAGAAGTAATCATTTTATTATGCATATGCGAAAAAGTGAGCCCAATTCTTATCTGTAAGTATTTGTATACAAATTGTTAATTATTCTTTGGATAAAATACAAAAATAGATTATTTAAAAACAATACATAGACAATTAAAAAAAAACAATATTGCAGATAACACTGATTACTTGTAATATTGATTAATGTAATATAAACTTAATAATTGTGACTTTAAAAGATTTACTAAAAATATATGATTTTTAATAATAATAAATACAGTGTGAAACTGGATCAAGTTCTTTGGCACTTATATATGTACATAGTAATATAATATGTACTACAGTTTTCTACGAAGCTTTCATGAAAAAAAAAAATCATTCTAAATAGTCTGTTCTTGTAAATACTCTGTGCTTCTAACAAAGATTTTTTAAAAATATTCAAAGAGTTAAATAAAAATTGTAAAGGCGTTAATTAATATTTTTATATGCTTTTATTAAAGTACTTTTAAGGTATGTTCTTAGTAAAGCGCCTGATAAAAAGAGACATGCAACATTTATTTACGAATTTGCTCAACAAAACACAGAAAATTATTTTTATTTTAAGATCTAAATAATGACTAGCTGTTTCGAACTATTGTAGGATCTTCAGTGCTATGTAACGGAGAGAGAGGCTCTAAAGCGGTGGTCGAGGCTACCATATGACGGCCGGTATCTAGGTGTTCTTTGGCTCCAAGGGCTACGCCTATTCTTAAAGCTTGAACAAGCGATTAAGCTGTTCATAGCTGGTGGACGAGATTGTTCCACGCTTATGCCATATTTATGACTGAAAAAAAATAAATTGATTATTAAAGTAATAAATATTATTATGATCAAAGTGTACTGTTGTGCGTCAGATTGAAAGCACTACTGGACATGGGTTCAATCCCGACTCGAGGAAATAAAATATTTAATATTTTTATCCCTTCGGAAACTACAATGCATCAAATTCTGCGGAGTGAGGATCCCAACAGAATGTTTTAACATTAGGTTTCCAAGTTTCATATATAGCCTGCCGTACCATGTGCATGATACAGCGTGAAACTGAAAACAATTGGTTTATTTCTGAACAGAAATTGTCGTCGTTTTTTTTTTAAAAATTAATTAAATATAGAAACAGAAGAATTTTTACAAGATATACTTAAATCGATTTGCTTTTAAAATAAATGCGTAACTTCAAGTCGTTATGTGACATGTTTGTTTATGTTATGCTATAATTGACTATGAAGGAATTTTATGACAACTTTAAGTATTCCAGTGATTGTAATTTTAAGTATAAACAATAATTATATCAATTTATTTCTAAGATGTTTGATTAAAAACATTTTATGGTTGATTTCTTGTACAAAACAGAAATGATCAAGACTTACTAGCTTGTAAATATTGTACAGAGATTAAGTATGATAGGGGGTAATCGCTTCAAGTATTAAAGCCATTATTTATTATAGTGAGGCCTATCCTGGTGCAGTGTGAGTACAAGCATGTGACTGTAAACGCGATATGTTGTGCGTACGATCCCCATTTGAGGAAATGATTGTACCCATTTGACAAGCAATACCTCAAACTAGGCGGAATGTAGGGAGTGTCGGAACACTACGGAGTGTCTTAACACTAGGCTCTCAATTTCATGCCATGTGCGAAAGGCAGAGGGGTAATGCGTGATACTGAAAACTAAAGTATTTATATTGTTTCTAAGCATTTTAGGCGTTAGTTCATTTTAAATAAAAATATATTTTAATTTAGTTTTGTTATACCTCTTTGTCCTGGTGGTTTGCGGTAAATATTTATCGCCTACGAGAACACTCTCGTCTAGAGTACCATCCAGCTGCATCAGGTCACCGGCAGACACCGATACTTCCATCTTGTACCGGTCGAATGTGCATAGGAAGAGCATCACTATAGCCATCTTAAAAAACAAAAATATATAAAATATATATTATATTAAAGTTAATGGTCAGAAAAGTTAGTACTTAAGTTGAAATAATTTTTTTATCAGTGGCATTAAAAATAGCTGATCAAAGTGTTTACGTATATATTACAATGAAGCACTTAGATAAGTTTTATTTCACACCCCTTATTAATAAAGTATGTTTTAACCAACAAAAGATGTAGTAGGAAATAGGCACCAAGAATTTCAAAATATCTTTCTATACTTACAACACACATATGTAGAATAACAACGAACGTGGTAGACTTTCTGAATCCGATTGAATCGAAGAGCAGCCCAGAAACAGTGGGGCCGATGAAAGCACCCAAAGCGAAAGTAGACGTCCACATGCCAGACACCAGACCGTATGTTTCTATGGAGTTCGGTAAACCGCTGGAACTACGGAATATTTTTAAATTAAATTCCGGGAGTAAAAGGAATCTTTATAAGCAATTTTTTAAAAACGGCTTAGTTGGTCAGAGCGCTTGAATGGATTTCAAGAAGCGCGGGTTCAAATCCTGCTTCGTACAAATTTTTATACGCTTTTTAAATTTAAGTTTAGTATTTTCTCACCATCCTCAGTGTGGAACAACATTTTAAAAAATAGTAAAAAGATATATAGAAACTTATAAAATTATCTACGACTGCATTCAAAGCAGTCTGTTTACAAAAAATTAAGGGCAGCGTATTCTTAGCCGTGTTATTCCGGCTTAGAATAGGATCACCCTGGTACTGATGGTGTCGTAAGAGGCGACTAAAGTGCGTGTGGTAGAGTCACGTTACCAGTAATGGCAACACGCATGAGCAGACTCGACCGGATTGTTACCACCCCTGGCATTTAAGACCGGCGTTAAGTAGTGGCTTTGGCCACTGCGTTTCGCATTAGGTAATGCCGGGCCCCGGTGCCCATCCACCTTAAAGGACGGCAACGCTCCAGTAGCTCCTCTGGAGTTACTTGGGGCCGTGGGCGACGGTGATCACTTACCATCAGGTAACCCGTACGTTTGTTTGCCCTCTCTTCCATAAAAAAAAATGATTTCAACCCACAATCATCTACTGTGGGACACTGTGGTTGATCATACGCTTATTTAACTTATTTAATAAAAACAATAATAATTAAGTAATTTCGTTTAAGTAATTGTATGTACCTATTTTTTTTGTTTATCAATGACAATTAACATTGTTTTTTAATTTTTTATCATTATCAAAATTAAGCCTATGCGTTATCGTGATCTGTACACGAAACAATAGTAGCAGGTCATCTCACTTAATTAGTAAGTGTTAAGTGCGTAATAACATAATATCCTGAGAGGTCATCTGTATCACTATAAGTTTATCATATTAATTATAAATACATACATACGTAAAACGATATATTAAGAACGGATATTAAAATTTCATACGTACATCGCTGTACCGAGTGCGTCTGAGAACGTTGATACTAGGAGACTGCCAATGCCAAGGCCGTGCAGGATCAGCCCAGTAATAGTCACCCATAAAAGTCTGAAAAGGATAATTTTAGATGTTTATTTTTTTAATTAACTTTAAACACTTAGGAAAGAAAAATTTTGAATTTGTAAAGTACATAGTAACTTTAACGTAGCTAGTATTTTATATTTTTTAAACGTTTTCTTGATAATAAATACTCTACAAGGAAGTGATAATAAATAGTATATACATTATAACTTTCTAAATTTTTATTAATTGGTTTATTGTATGTAAATACAACAGAACATCACATTCAATTTTAATACATATTTTGTAACGGTCGTGTAATTGTATATGAAACGTAACACTTCTACTATGGCTAAATTAATACCACAGTGGAACAAGGCGGTTGTGGGTTCGATTATCAATAGAAAAAAATAAATTATTTTTATTATTAGTAGTCAAAATAATGTTGAGTTCCGCCACTAAACAAGTATTGAGATAGCAGTGACTTAACACTATGGATATTTCTCCCTTACTTATTTTATTTTTTCATGCAAGTTATTTTATATAAGAATAATAAATACCGCATTCACACGTAAACTATGATCACAATAATATTTTAGTTAAAATGTAGTAAACATGTAATGCATGTTAATATTATATGTTAAACATGCTAATTGATTTATATGACCTTTGTCATAGATAATTGAAATAGAAATAATTTTCTATGATGACAGTGTACATAGTTATGTTATAAGTAATTTTAATTATAATTGTTTAAATAAAAGCATAATCTTATAACTTTTTATCTTCATCATCCTAAGTCATCTTTAGAATTTCTCAAGAATTTACTACTTTACTTCTGTACCCCACTTTGCGCCAAATTCTGGAGGAATTCTGTATAGAGTGGCGAAACTTAATATCGCGCTTTTGTTTGTTATCAGAGTTTTTATAAATATTTCATTTAGAGAGAATTATAAATATTTTATTTCCACAAGTGGGCATCAAACCCACGACCCGTCGCGTTTACAGTACATATTTTGTACTTTGTGCGTCTGCACCACGAGAAATCCTAATTCCAATAAAATGTTTTTCGTAAGAAAAAACAAAATTCTCTATATTTTCTTAATCTATACTTACGTTGGCATATCAAAGAATGGTGCAGGTCCTATGAGAAGGAAAGCTCCAATGGTAAAACAATGGCCGATTGTTGTAATGTATTTAGGTTTGATCGAGGGATGGTCGCACATCCATCCCCAGCCAGGCGCAGATAACGCATATATACCACCATTTATTATAAATATTAAACCTAATATAACTGGGGAGAAGCTGAACTGAAAATAAAAAGGAGTAAATAAAGTACAAAGAATAAAGTAGAACGGAGTGTTGTAACACTAGGTTTCCAAGTTTCCTCTGCCTACCCCGACTGAGTACTATATATATTTTAGTTCATTTATTTTTAATTTAAAATTATGTTTTTTTCATTTGAAATTATGTAAAATGTTGTTGGTATTTACTTGCCAGTACCAGTACAGTAACCAGAGAACGCTACAATCTCGGCACATCTCTATCGCATAGTCCACTGCCATCAACCTCTTCATACATTCGGGCATCCGGGGGCATGTCCTCCTCATGTTTTTACGTGACCCTTCCCCAGTATCGTAGATACTGTTTTTAAAGATCAACCGAGATCTCTTCCTTCTTCTCTTGCCATTTATTTTGTTGGTATTTGTAAAATGTATCTTTTAATAAATATTTTTAAGGAAAATACCTGTCGCAAATGCGGCTCTAGCGTCGCCTGTAGGAAACCAATGCTCAAACTCGTCGAAATAATACTTAGTCCGGCCAATGATACTCCGGGAATTTTTAATAATGTCATCATTGTTGCTAAAATAGTAAGCACGAACAATAATGTAATTTAATTGTATTAATATTTCAACCCTAAACTATAGTTAATTTTTGAGTAACTAAGCTAGTGGCCCTTCGTGACGTAGATACGCATAAACATACAATTTTCTTTTTAAAAAATAGCAATAAAATATAATCAAGATTGCTAATGGTTGCAAATATCAAAGATCTTGTATACATACGTCCAGTTGGTTTAATATCTTCGTCGTCTGGTGTGTTAGGAAGAGTTATGTAACAAAGTATTGCGGTACAGAACAAGGTAAAGCCGAGTACAGCAAAAGGAAGTGAGTAGCCTCCCCAACTGTACAGGGCTCCGCCTAACATCGGTCCTACAATGAGTCCCAGTCCAAAGAAAGTTTCTAGGGATGCCTGAAAATGTGTATTAAAGGTAGATTATTTTTAAATCCTGGTTAGGATGAAAATAACAAATATTGATTACATCGGAAAATAATAAATATTGATTACATATTTTTTAGAATTCATTAAATAATGCAATAATGCAATTCAATGTGTTTTATATAGTACATATACTATTTTTATTTCTCCCCTCTGCTAGACAAAGCACGGCATAGACTCCAACTAAATATTGAAAGTTGTACGGTGCGTGGTAAAGTACTTTCCCTTTGCCTATCCTGGTATGGGACAAGAATGTCCGTAGTTGTTTTTTTTATTTAAAATATTTCTTTCTCTATTAATAGAATTAATCGTGGCTTATGCTACTTTTACTAAGGTGATATAACTACATATGTACGTAATCCTTAATATCGCTCAAAATAAAATAAAACTGAAAGTATATACTTTTGTGTATGTACATAGACGACCATTTTCTTTAGCTGCATCCTGCACATAGACGGAAACATGAATCAGTTTCCCATTCCTGCCGAATGTGAGGCATTACATTTTGGGTCTCGGAACTCAACGCCGCGCTTAGTGTTGTTATGAGAGTGAGGAAAATAAATATAATAAATATTTAATTTCCTCCAAATGGGTATCGAATCCACAACCTGTCACGTTTTGTGCACGCTTATACAACTACGCCACGACTTGCATCAGACTTAACTTGTAATATAAATTCAGTAATTATTAATTATTGTAACTAGAAAGTTATATTTAATAAAATAATAACATAAACATTTATCGTAATAAGAGATACAGTGTTATATATCGTAATAGTTTCTATGATGTTATTTTACTATCTGATATAATTAATTAGTAGTATAATCTAGAAATTATCTTTATTAGTTCACATTATTAATTGTTATTAGATACCGTATTGTATTTGTATACTGTATGTTAATATTATAAAATACTAAACTATGTAGATCATACGTGACGTAGGGGCACAAACTTGCGACTATAAACGCGACAGGTCGAAGTTTCGATTTCTATTCGAGGAAATGAAATATTTAATATTTTCAATATAAATATTTGTCGTTTTCAGTTCTTCGCTCTGGTACAAGGCAAATCGCAGCGTTGAGTTCCGCCACTCAACCAGCAGTGCCTCAAATTTGGTGGAAAGTAGGAAACAGTAGTGGAACAGACTGTCTTAACACTATGTTCCCAAGCTTCCCTCTGCCTTACCCAACCATGTGCGGGATACAGCGTGAAACTCAATGTGTAGAGTCCATTTCCTTGCTCTAGTAACAAGGTAAATGCACGGCGACAGAGAGCGGTCACTCATCAAACAGTGCCATCAGGATTCCTCAATGGATGAGAGAGGAGTATCTTTTAATATTTGGTCCCCAGGTTCCCGTTAACTACCCTACTATATGCGGGATACAGCGTCAATTTAGAAAATTGAATCAAATATTTAAAAAAAAAACCTAATATGTCACTTTACCTATGAAACCTTAATACACCTATATAAATATATGTAGCAATGTTTTTGCTTAGTAACGTTGCTTGTATGGTAATGAGGCAGCGCATTCCGTTGAGCTCTTCCACTCTACGCGCAATACTTCAAATTCGGCCAAAGTGGAGAACGGTAGTACTTTGTTGGGAACATAGAGTCTTAGTAGTAGGTTCCCAAGTCCCCCTGTCATGTGCGGGATACATACGATGCGTGAAGCTAAAAAAAATAATAAACGCTGAATTAATAGGTGTATATAAAAAAATACTTACAAACATAGTGGCAACGTTATTCGGGAACTCCTTAGCGATGATTGCAAAGGAAGCGGTAAGGAAGGCGGCGTTGCCCATAGCTTCTACTATACGTATCGTAAATGCCAGCGTCACGAAGGGAATGTGCCCATCCACTTTGTCCAATAACCTGTATTTTATAAAGCGATACATATCAAAATATATATCAATGAAATAAAATTTGTGGTCCTTATTACTCAGTGGCAAGGCGTCTAGGTAAATAAGTGGGTTATAGCTCTATTCTTAGCTTCACGCTGTATCCCGCACATGGCAGGTAGAGGGAACATGGGAACCTTGTGTTAAGAGTCTCCGTTCCAAATCCGTTCCCAACTTTCCGCCGAATTTGAGGCATTGCGTGATGAGTGGCGGAACTCAACGCCGCGTTTTGCCTTGTACCAGAGCGAAGAAATGAAAACATTAAATATTTGAATTGAAAATATTAAATATTTCATTTCCTCGAGTGAGGATCGAACCCAAAACCTGTCAGTTACAGCCACACACTTATGCCGCTGTGCCATGACAGGCTTCTAAAAAGCTCTCAGGTTATAGCTCTAAAAAGTTCCAAAAAGTCAGCGCTGAGAATGTTGGGCAGAAATTGGGAAACGGAGTGGGATTTTAGGATTAGATTACTCATTTTTGCTTAGGAATAAAAGTAAAGCTGTCGAAACAAATGAATTCCACTTTGTCTTTCTTGGTAAAGTTTATTTTTATGTTACCAACATTTTCCGGGTAACCAAAAACTTGTTAACTTTTTATTAGTTTTATATTTTTGTATTAAAGTGGTTTGTTTTTCAGCGTTAGGCTTCGATTACGATATATATTTATTTATCTTAGGAGGTAGACCAATGAAACATATAACTACACTACTTATACATAACAACAAGGGCTATAAATATTTATTTATTTTTTCTAAATAAGTAGTTTTTTTTTTAACAGATACATATTTAAATTAAGCTTCTGAGACTTTCGGATTCCATTTTGTTAAGGTTAACGTTTAATTTCGAAATCGTTTTAAATATACGAGATTAGGAGAACATCAGTTAAAATAAAGTCCCCTTTTTATAAAAAGGTAAAACAAATTTAAAGCAACTATTAGCATTAAAATATGACAATCTCGTTTTTGATAAAGGCTCAAATTTATAATTAATAGGTTATTCCTAGTTCATGAACATAAATTGTTTAATAATTTAATTTAATAGATACAAGATAATACAAAAGTTCATTTAGTTGACAATGCGCAAATAAATTCGACCTAGTTAATATTTGTACATGTGTATATTTACCTACTTTTCTCACGCTCTACGTAGCATGGTAGGCAGAGGGATCCAGATAACCTATAAATTGAGGCACCCTGTTCCAATTAAGAACTCAATGCCACGGTTTTGCTATGTAACCAGAGCAAGAAAATTAAAATAATAAACCACAAATATCTCGATTATAGTCAATATTTGAGAATCTGAGCCACGACGGCTTCTTATAACGTAACACTCATACTCAGCTTCACGCTGTATCCCGCACGAGGCAGGGTAGGCAAAGGGAACCCGGGAACCTAGTGTTAAGAGATTCCGTTCCACTTTCGTTCCCCACTTTCCGCCGAACTTGAGGCATTGCGTGTTGAGTGGCGGGACTCAACGTCGCGCCTTGCCTTATTACCAGAGCGAAGAAATGAAACATTAAATATTTATAAAAAATTCTAAATGCTAGTGTAATCATTGATGTTCTAGAGATATTTATCAAGCGCGGCCTTAACTTCAAAAATATTTGTTTTCTTTATACAAACGTACAGACAAACAGATAAAAATTTTAAAAACCACTACTTTCGGCCAATAATTATTAATCGCATGTATAGATAATTCTATATCAAAATAATAATTATTTTGTTTGTGTAGTGTTATTTATAAATTTAGAGATACCAAGTTGTTTTATATAAATTTAGAGTCCACCCAGTTCAAGGCTGACGGATAAAAAATATGACCGATGTTCACAACATCAGGTTCATCAAACAAAGCAGTTAGATCCGGTTCCACATATTAAAAAAGATTTCTTAACAATTTTCAGTCTCAAATAATATTTTTTTTTGGATTGCGGTAGGCAGAAAGCAACCTAATTTAAGTTAATTTTTAGGGTATTGCATGTTGAGTGGCGAAACTTAACGCCGCGCTTGTCACTTGGCGTGTTTAAGGGAAAAATGGAAATATTAAATAATTCATTTCTCTGACTTCGAATCGATCCCACACCGTCACGTTTACAGAAACAGCGTCACGGCGGCCTTATAACTTATATACTTACGTTATTTTTAACATTTTTCAAAATATCTTAAATATTTTTCTTTAAAAACACTTTTAAAAATATGTCAACCGTATATATTATAATACATATATTATATATGGGAGACATATTAATTTAAATTAAGATATTACCATGGTACTGACAATTAGTAATTTTGAATATAAAAGAGAGCAAAAAGCTTAGTAACACAATTTAATGTATTTGGTTTATTATTTTGCGATAATATTTTAAGAACCTTGTGGGTCTTAATACAGAACTTAACGCCGCATAGTCGCATCTTGTATAAGCAGCGTGGCGCAGGATTGCATGCAAACGCGACAAGTTGTGGGCTCGATTCCCGCTCAAGGAAATAATATATTTAATAAACTATTAAATCTTTTGTTAAATTTAATTTCATATGAATATTAACAAAGTGGCCTCGCAGCGGCACAAGCGTATGATTGCAAACGTCAGGTTGCGGGTTCGATCCCCTATCGAGAATATGAATTTTTTTTTTCAGCTTCACGCTGTATCCCGCACTAGGCAGGGTAGGCAGAGGGAACGAAAGTGAAACCTAGTGTTATGACACTCCGTTCCACTTCCGTTCCCCACTTTCCGCCGAATTTGAGGCATTGCGTGTTGAGTGGCTTTGCCTTATTACCAGAGCGAAGAAATGAAACATTAAATATTTAAATTGAAAATATTAAATATTTCATTTCCTCGACTGGGGATCGAACCCAAAACCTGTCGGTTACAGTCAAATATTTAATATTTTTTATTTAAATATTTAATGTTTTCATTTCTTCGCTTTGGTAACAAGACAAAGTGGGGCGTTGAGTTCCGCCTCTCAACACGCAATGCCTCAAATTTGGCGGAAGTGTCTTAACACTTAAATATTTTTCTTTAAAAAAAGTCCCAAGTTCCCCCTGCCATTTGTGGGATACGGCTCGTAGCTGAGTATGAGTATTGAATTAGACATCGAATACTTATATGAAACGATTAGGTTGAAAACTATGATTGATTTTTTCCTATGGTTTCTTTTAAAGTCTTTTTGATACATGAACAACTTTCGAAAATTTTTTGAAGTGGTATTATTAAACTTATAATTTTTTACACGTAATCCAAAAATGTTTTTCTTAATAAACTTACCCAAAAAGTATAGCACATGTCGATGTGGTTAATATTCCTGCGTTGAAAACCACCTTTGGCCCGAGTCGGTTGAGATGAGCGCCGTAAAACGGACTTACAATGAACACTACAAGTTCGAATACGCCAAAAACAAGTCCATATTCCGTTGCTGAGCACCCTTTTAGTTCAGCCTGAAAAAAAATATATATTAGTAAATTTAAGTTTAGTATTTTCTGTCCTAAGTGTGGAATAACACTTTAAAACATAGTTAAAATATTAAAATAAATAGTATTCTCTCTTGCCAAACGATAATTCTTACGAGTTGTCTTTGGGTAGCGGAAATTTGTAAAAAATCTCCCTTCAGAGATGCTAACAACATAAATAAGTTGTAAAAAGCGTATAAGAATTTCGACGGAGATCGGTGAGAACGAATGGCTTAGTTGGTCAGAGCGCTGGAACGGAATTCCAGAGGCGCGGGTTCAAATCCTGCTCCGTTCAAAATTTTTATACGCTTTTTAAATTTAAGTTTAGTATATATATTAGAATTAATTGAATATGAGCGACAAATTTAAGATAACACTAGTTTTTCATTGTCAATTCGGATATTTAATTTTATAAAGTAATATAATATTGTGTGTTTTAATGTGTGTTTAAAAAGTATATTTACTATTTCTTTACAAAGTAAAAAATAAAGGAGCTTTCCACAGATGCACCTATGCTTTAGATATTTTAAACTATGCATCGCATATATGTTTTACCATAATTTTCATAAATATTTATAAAGTAAAGTTTCTATGGTTGTTAAATACATCTCTTTTTCACTCTCTCAGCTTCACGTTGTATCGCGCACATGGCAGGGTAGGCCGAGGGACCTTGGGAACCTAGTGTTAAGACACTTCGTTCCACTTCCGTTCCCCACATTCCGCCGAATTTGAGGCTGAACTCAACGCCGTATTTTGCCTTGTACCAAAGCAAAGAAATAAAAACATTAAATATTTAAATTGAAAATATTAAATATTTCTTTTCCTCGAGTGGGGATCGAACCCAGAACCTATCGGTTACAGTCACACGCTTGTGCCGCTGCGCCACGACAGGTCAAGGCTAAGTACATGTATTTCATATTTTTTTTATATATGACCAATCAAAGAAAGTTCTTGCGAAGCGCAGGGCCACAAGCATGCGATTATAAGCACGACAGATTATGGGTTCGATTCCCATATTCGTTGAATTTAGTACTGTAATTTTTTGGTATTCTCGAACTATATATTTGAATAAAAAAAATTATATAAAGGCGTCACTAATATTAAAGTTTTGCGAAATATGAAGATATATGAAATATATAAAAAAAAAAATGTAGATTAATGTTATATTCGTGGATTTTAATAAATATGTTTTTGCAAGTATCGCTAACAAAATATTTTACTAAATATGTCTATATAAATTGGTCCTAGTTACAATGATTTACTTATAGAAGTTGGCGCTTGACAATTGTACGAACTACACGATAACCTAAGGTTATCAGAATTCTTATGCATTAACAGACAGACGCCAAGAAAGTGGATTCTTTTCGAAATGAAAAACTAATATCATTAAAATAAGAAATATATAAATTATAATTGCATTTTATTTGGTATATTATGTTTTTTTTTTCAC
The DNA here is from genome assembly GCA_019049475.1 of Eueides isabella. Taxonomy (NCBI): domain Eukaryota; kingdom Metazoa; phylum Arthropoda; class Insecta; order Lepidoptera; family Nymphalidae; genus Eueides; species Eueides isabella. The sequence continues at coordinate 5,710,139 of CM032385.1, forward strand.
AAAACGGAGGAGAACTAAACACAGTGTAGGAACGATAGGTTCCTAAGTGGTTACTATGTTTAAAGCGTTATTCAACACTTAGGAAACAAAATTTTAAAAACGTGTAAATAATTTTGTTCTATAAACATAGTAAAAATATATAAAAAATAGCATTCTCTCTTGCCAAACGATAATTCTAACGAATTCTCTTTGGGTAGCGGAAATTTGAAAAATGCCCCAACAGAGATGCCAATAACATAAATAAGTTGTAACAAGTGTATAAAAATTTCGACATAAGTTGATGAGAAAAATGTGTACAAATTTTTATGTTTTTAAGTTTGTATTTTTAGGTTCCTAAGTTATTTCTGCCTACCCTGCCATGTACGGGATAGAGTGTGAAGCAGAAAAAAAATTATATATTTTGATTTATCTCAATAACTAAAGGACATTTATAAAGGTAATTTCAACTTTAATTACGCATTTAAAGCTTAAAGAGTGTAAGTGCATAGCCAAGAATTTAAAATTATCTCAGTTATCGTTTTTTTTTTAATTTTTGTCAAAAATGAACTGTAAATTCGTAATACGCTAGCATTCAAAAATAAGAAACGCTTAATTTATAATTTATTTTTCAGAATCACGTTGAACCCTGCACATGACAGGGTAGGCAGAGGGTTCTTGGAAACCTAGTGTTAAACCACTCCATTCCCATTAAGTCACTTCCGTTCCCCACTTTCCGTCAAATTTGAAGTATTCCATGTTGAGTGCAGAAACTCATCGCTGCGCCTTGCTACTGAGCGAAAAAATATAAATAGTAAGCAATCTAGTAAAAAAGAGAAAAACAAAACTTATTAAAGTTTTTTTTATTGGTAAGGATAGTAAACTACTAGCGTAGCGTTTTAAAACACCGGACTTTGAAAATGACTACCTTTTCTTGGCAAAATCCTTATAGCTCTTAAGCTGCCGTGTGATTCCGGCTTAGAATAGGATCACCCTGGTACTGATGGTGTCGTAAGAGGCGACTAAAGTATGTGTGGGAGAGTCTAGCTGTCAGCAATGGCAACACGAACGGGCGGACGCGACCGGATTATTACCACCCCCGGCATTTAAAACCGGCGTTAAGTAGTGGCTTCGGCCACTGCGTTTCGCATTAGGTAATGCCGAATGCCCCGGTTCCCATCCACCTTAAAGACCGGCAACCCTTCTGTAGCTCCTCTAGTGCTACACGGGGCCATGGGCGGCGGTGATCACCTAATACCGGATGACCCGTACGCTGCTAATCCGATTTTTTACAAAACATACCTTAGAACTACCATGACGAATATTGCTAAATTGCTATCACAATCACAGGTCAATCTTATAACAGGTATCAGACCTCTCGACTGTATCGGTATATCGCGATAAGTCGCCTTATCTTTATGTATGATCTTCGTTTTTATTTAAAAATCATATTTAGTACTAAAGACGGCGGGTCGAGACTTAACCCCGCTTGTATTACACTATCACTTTTAAGACATTTATTTATTTATATATACATTGAAAACAAAAATTTGAGCTAGATGAATAGAAAAAAATGTAAATACTTTCTCGGGCTAAATATTTTAAATTGACGTTATATTATTATTTTAAATGTATTAAAAAAACACTCAATTCTGAAGAAATTGCATTTAAAACTCGTTGGCCGTTTTTGAGATTAGTGCGTACAAACGCACAGACAAACAAATCACTATTTAACAAATAAAGAAATCACTATTTTGTACCCTCTTATATAAATCATCAAAACGTCCCCGATTTTTTTAAATATATCTTCCATGAACAGGCAGTGATCAATCACACAATTTCATAAAAATAGATACAAAGTAAACAAAATGATTTATAAAATACTCCCACCGCATTCTTTAATACAAAACGTAATAATAAAAATATATATTAGCAAAGTATTATCGAGGACAGCTTGCATTTAACAAAAGACACTTGTATTTTTAACAAGCTATAATTTTTTAATATTTCAGCTTTTTTTTTTATTGTAAATTATTATATCCTCGAACTACACATTTGCATAAAAAATATTATGTGTCATGGATTATTATTAAATATATTGGTGATTTTACGATTTATTTTATTACCGTTGACAAAATAATAAAAGAATACGATTTTTATTTTTAACTATTTTTATACGTGGCTGTATTTTTTTTATAATATAATAAAATAATAATTACAGTACTAGCTCACCTCATGTGGGAAGAACGGTGCCTGAAGAGCAACACATATAGCATTACAAAAATCTGCTATAGAAATAACAACGACGGTCAACCACTGTCTTCTTGTGAATTCGAGACGCATTTTTACCACAAAGTTACAAAAAAAAAATCACTTGCAATAAATAATTATAGTCATAATTCGCGTATATAAAATATAAATGAGCACTTTATTATGACAAAATTATAATGTATCTTAGCGTCATAATTTAACGGGTGCGGGTACGTAACTGAAGAGGGTGTTACGAAGATCATACAAATAATTCTGACATAGTAATTGAGATCTTGTGTCAATAAATAAATTTACAATACATTGATCGTTTTAAAACGTTTACTGGGACACAGTGTAACAACAAATGGGGCAATATAAAAGTAATTCTAGAAGATTCCTATCAAACTGCGTTGTACAGTATATGCGCGGGATGTGATAAGAAAATGGTAATTAAGATTCGGGATTTTTGTATAATTGGCTTTTAATTATAAACAATTGATATCGACGATACTATTACTATGGAGTCAATGACATTTGTTTGAAAGCATGTGATTTATGTGTTTTTTGATATTAACTTCATATTGCACCTGACTGTATTCGATAAGGCACATTGTGGGTATTGGGAATTATAGTCACCTTTGAAATAAGATTGGTTGAAAAAATGAAAAAATTAAATGAGCTTTAAGCTTTTGTTGTAACATAAAAGAATTTTAATAAAGTTGAAAGCCTATGTATTTATAAATAATAATTAAGTATGCGAAGTATTGTAAGACAAATATTATTCTATACAGTAAATTTTTATCGATTTTTAATTATACAATATTCTTATCTTTTCTTATTATTAATAAGAAAATATGAGAATGTATATTTCCTTACCATAATAAAAATCGATAATAATTATTTTTATTATTTTTTAAATTGTTTTCCACATGGGAAAGAAAAGTACAACTTTTAAAATATGTCGATATTATAATTCGTAGGTCGTTTTTCTTATCTTCACGCATCTACCGCATGTCGTGGAGTAGGTAAAGAGAACTTATCATAGTCACTTGTTTTTTTTATATTTATTTACCGCCTATTTTATAAGCTTAACGTGTTGCGTGGCGGGCGGTATCGAAGGCCCAAATTATCTAACATGTGTATATGAAATATTGTTGTACATAAAAATACATTTTTTTTGTATTTCTTCTTAGATATTTACGTTTATGTTTACTACGGTGGCTTCTATAGCTTATTTAAAGTTCCAGGTACTCCAATATATATATATATATATATATATATATATATATATATATATATATATATATATATATATATATATATATATATATATATATATATATATATATATATATATATATTATTTAAAACATTTTATTTGTACATAAAGTGGGAACTATCTTAAGACAATAATACAAAAAAATATGTTATAATTTTGTAAAAACCTCCTCATTAAACGCAACAATCAAACAATTGCAATTCTTTCTCAATTATTGTTAAACGCGTGTAAGAGAATTTTAAACTTTTGCATTGTTTTTATACGTGTCCTCAGTAAGCAGTGTTGAGTAATAAATAAATTGTTCAACAACTAATTAGCTCTAATACCACAGATGTTGCTTTAAACTTCAAAGTACATCCCACACATGACAGAGAAAGCAAAGGGAACCTGGGAACCTGGGTGTTAAGACACTCTGTTTCATTCCCCACTTTCCGCCGAATTTAAGCCTTATTTGGAATTTAATGCTGCGCTTTGCCTTGTTTTCAGAGCGTACAAATAAAAATATTACATATTTTATTTTCTCGAGTGGAGATGTAACCCACAACTGCTGATATTTACAGCCAACACGTGTGTTCCTCTGCGCTACGACAGTCCTCATATTATTGCTTATATTATTATTTCCAAATGGAAATTTATAAGGGTTGTACAAGGCAAAACACGGCGTTGAGTTCCGCCTCTCAACACGCTATGCCTCAAAATTCGGCAGAAAGTGGGGAACGGAAGTGGATCGGAGTGTCTTAACACTAGGTTCCCAAGTTCCCTCTGCCTACCCTGCCATATGCGGGATACAGCGCGAAGCTGAGTAGAGTATAAGGGTACACAACCCTTATACTTTCACTTTGTTATATTAACGTTTCAATTTGTTATAATAAGTACAAAGATCGAAACGACTTATGTCAAGTAAGTAACATTAAAACATAAAAAAATATATATTAGTTACTAAGATTATCACGTTTAACCATTCTAATTCTTCACCATTTAAAAATTAATATTGAGATATTGTTGTATATTGAAATTGAATAAAATAACATCACCTTCTATCAATATTTAAATTTATATTTATTAAGTAGGAAATGTTAAAATTTATAAATAAATATTTAAAATACAGTGTTTAAATAATACTTAAATATTTGTTGAATGTAGACAAAAATAAAAATCTCGATAAATCCATATTTAATGAATAATAGATGAGATGTAAAAATAAAACATTATCTATTCAGTAAAAAAAAAGCAAAAAATATTAGCAATATAAATATAATACCAAATAAAAATGGCACTGTAAGGTGATATTTATACTAATGTGTTTTAATTTTTTTTTTATTATTTCTTTAACATTTATATTTTTGCATTTATTCGTCCACTTCACGTATTGTTTCATAGCAAGTCTCGGCATTGATGGTAGAACTCGCCATTTCTACCCCGCGATATGAAGAAAAGACAATCCATACTTTGCTTTCCGCAACTGAAAATGTTGTCTTTGGATGCGATATTGAGCAAATAATTTAAATATTTTCTAATTTACCATTTTGCTTAGCTGGGCCAGTAAAGTTTATGGTAAAATACTAACGACAAAAATGTTTGATAGGAATGCTGTTTTGGGTGGTCCAATGAGGTATTATTCCTGGAAGAGGGTATCAGTGAGAGAACTTTTTTCTAAGCCTGTAGTCGATGAGGTAGATTTGGAAAAGACGTAATGATCCCGGAGGGTATGTAAGAAGAAGAAAAACGTATGCAGAGACCGTAGTGTTTGGCGTTTGGTTATTTCTGTCATATAAATCAATCATAATAAAATATTAATTTATCATCATAATTAATTCAATAATGTATAATGACAATTAAAATAAAGAACACATTATGTTTTTGTATAATCAACAAACGATGGCTATAATATGTCTGATTTCCAAAGCAGATAGAATGCAACAAATATTAAGAAATACTTACTTATACTTACTTACTCAGCTTCACGCTGTATCCCGCACATGGCAGGGTAGGCAGAGGGAACTTGGGAATCTAGTGTTAAGACAGTCCGTTCCACTTCCGTTTCCCACTTTCCGAAAAAACGAAAACATTAAATATTTAAATTGAACATATTAAATATTTCATTTCCTCGAGTGTGTTCGACCCACAACCTATCGGTCATAGCCACACGCTTGTGTCGCTGCGCCACGACAGATCTAAGAAATACTACTATAATTATACATATACAGAATAAAGTGAACGAAACACTATGTTTATAACTTCCCCCCGCCAAGTCACACGGGACACAGCAGAAATCTAATACATTAGACGTATAATACAGTCTGTGACTTTATTGAATGAACAAATATATATTACATATATTACCAAATCATAATCCAATTCTATTATGAGGCTGACGTAAATTGAAATCAATGTCAAGCGTATTCGTAAAAATGTTGAATGCCTTCAGAAAATAATAAATATAACTTAAGTAAGTTGCGTCACAAAAATATTAGTTAATCATATAGAAAAAAAATATTTATACACATTTATAAATTAATTATGACATAGAGAATTATTTTTTAAATATTTCGCTAACGCCAGTAACAGCATGGACAAGGATCAAGCCACAAGTGGTAGACCACTGTTTGTAAATAGCGGAGGGGCGATCAGGGATGTCGAAAATCACGCCCGAATAAAACAACGTTTTATGCTTTCACTTTAAACAAAATAAGACGCACACCCGTCCGCCCACCGTACAACACGGCTATTGCCAACTGAATCTGCCGACCAGCGGTCGCCACCGACAAACACGAAGAAAAATAGCAAAGAAAAACGAAATTAGTGAATTTTAGTGTTAAATATATTAATTATTGAACACGTTGAGTTTTTAGTAACTAAGCAAAATGAATCAACGCATTTTCAAAATTCTTTTCGTTATTTCCTTCACGATTGTTTGTCGTAATGGGGAGGCTGCGGAGAATGCTCCATCTATACGTGAGTACTTTTATTTTCTTAGAGTAGTATATTTCTTTTTATTTATAAATGAAAAATACAAAAATATTATGTTCTCATAAAACGGATGAACTAATCCTGTGGAAGTGCAATTTAGGGTACAGAATACGAAAAAAATAGTCTCGCTTTTATTCTCTAGTAAATATAATTTTATTCAAAATAGACAAAATATTATAAATATATTCAAATTTAGCTGATAGCGAATCAATAAATTCACAAACAACATATACATCAATAAAAATTTAAATTAAAATAGACTTTGAACACAACAACAACCAAAAATATACAAGTTAAAAAATCAAAACAATATAAAATAATATTTAAAATTTTACGACCAAATTTAAATATTTTGCACAATTAAAGAAATCACGCAATATTTCCATATTAATTGTATTCAAATTCAGATTTTGCAAGTATCATTGTTATCATATTCCACCCAAAGGTTGCCAGTAGTTTAGATGTTGAAATGTTTATGTTTAGCAACTTTGAATTTGTGATGAAAAATACTGACCTATGCCTTATTGCGCTTAAATAATATTATACAACTGTTACCTCAATTACGCAGAATGTGTTTTCTACAAAATCTAAATTATATCGTCAATGTGACCTACGTTAGTTTTGACTTCAATAGCTAGTGATCTGAAGGAAAACCAGGATCATCCTAAACTGAGTGGTCAATACTAAAATAGTTTCTTTTGTATTAATATAACTAATTAATGTGGATCAGGCAAAGTAAATTTAGTTCTAATTATATTTCTATAGTACTTTATACATTTTTGACATATTGAAAGCCAATAACTGACCAATAAAGAATATGCTTTTTCTAACTAATCGTAGAAAACGAAGCTCTTTTTTTATATTTACATGTTTCCGACAGTGGGAACCGAATTCAAATAATATAATTTTAATATCAACAGAAAAAAAGCATTGAAACTATTTAGTACGTATAAAAATTTACAAACATATTGCAAAAAAATTGAAAACTTTTTTTAAAATAATGTCACATACTTTCTTAATCTTTTATCAGTGACAAATCAATTTCGAACTTTAATTAAGTATTTCTAAATACAACATATACTATTACAACCGTTCATCAAATTAGGATCATTGTATGGGTGTCATTCGTGCCAAGGTCACTTTCGTGTTCCGTTGACGAAACACAACGTGTTCCCCATGTTTGACGTCTTGCGTACTGTAATGTTAGTCAAGTGATATTTTAACTCGTTTTTACTGCTTATGTGAAATTATATTATTACTTTTTGAAATTTTGATAATATAAATAACAAGAAGGCCAGACGTTTCGGTCTCGAAGTATAAATATTTGATATTATCATTTCTTGGCTCTGGCTCTAGGAAAAATGAACGAAAAGACAAAAAGACGCTATATTGAGTGACGGAACTCAACGCCGTGCTCTGCCTTGTTACTAGAGCGAACAAATGAAAATATTATTTAATATCTTCCCTAGGGGGAGTCGAAACCACTACTTTCACAAGCAGTATACAATAGTAATATCTTAAAATAATATTTTATAAATTATATAAAAAAGATATTTTTAAAACATAATTATGTTTAGTAATATTACATACATATTATGTCAAAATAAACAAATATAGTATACCTTTGCCTAATTCGTACAAACATTTGTATAGTTAATATAAGGTAATAACGACATTACTTAATCATAGAACAAGCAATATTTGTCGCTTTTTAGTAGCTCTATATAGTAACTCAAAGCTTTTCCTTAAAATATCATGATGTACTAGAAATAAATAAATATAATAATTGCTTAGGTGCTTGTCGTGGCGCAGCGGCACAAGGGTGTGACTGTAATCGACAGGTTCTGGATCCGATACCCAGTCGAGGAAATGAAATATTTAATATTTTCAATTTAAATATTTAATGTTTCATTTCCTCGCTTTGGTAATAAGGCAAAGCGCGGCGTTGAGTTTCGCCACTCAACACGCAATGCCTCAAATTCGGTGGAAATTGGGTAACGAAAGTGGAACGGAGTGTCTTAACACTAGGTTCCCGGGTTCCCTCTGCCTACCCTGCCTCGTGCGGGATACAGCGTGAAGCTGAAAAAAATAATAAAAATAATTACCTGGTAAACTTCTATTGCTCGATTGTGCAAGCGAGCGGTTGTGACTTCAAATTCAACTTGGTTTATTGGATTTATTTATATTATAATAAATCTGTAACTGATCACTGTCCGACCATGGAAGATATATTTGAAAACATCTTATATGGTACGCTCATTAGCTTAATAGTAACAGCTACTAAATACTACTAAATTTAATGCTACTAGTAACACTTAATCCTGCTACTAGTAATACTTAATACTGCTACTAGTAACATTTAATACTGCTACTAGTAACATTTAATACTGCTACTAGTAACACTTAATAAGTTATGACTATTATTGCACCGAGATTGCGTGTTACATATTTCAAACCTTGTAATATTTTGTTTATTATCATCAGAGCTAACCTCTAATAAATCAATCGATCGTAATTTTTATCTAGATTTGATTTGACCTTGACCTATTAAAAATTTGCATATTTCTTCGAGTTATGTCACCGCCTTAAAATGCTGAATTAAAATATTGTAAAAAAATCACTATTTATCACAATAACTTGTTTCATGGATTGTCGGAGACTTCTACAAAAACTTCTTTATATAAATTCTAAGCTTAAGCAACAATAATGTGCTGATTACGATAATTTGTAAATTACATATATAATATAAATTGTAAAATTAATTTATTGTTGCTTGTAAAGAGGTGACAAGGTACACAGAGGTAACTTGGGAACCTTGTTAATTGTCTTCGTCCCGTTCCCCACTTCCCGTCCAATTTGAGACATTGCCGTTAAGAGAAACTACCGGAACTCAACGCCGCGCTTTGCCTTGTTACCAAAGCGAAGAAATTAAAATATTAACTATTTCACTTCCTAGAGTGATGATTGTGAACAACTTGCGCCTGCGCCGCGATAGGCCTATGTCTCCATTTCTATAGTATAATTTATTTAGTTACTTTAATTTAAACGGGTTCATCTATTTGTATTTAAACGCTTTTCATCCTATTGTGCTGTGGTAGTGGTTAATTAATGTACAAAATATATTCTCAGCAGTATTATAATATTTTAAGTAATAAATGTAATAAGATCCTGCACAAACTATATAGTGTTTTGTATTAGCTTGACACTGTATTCATCATGTATATACAATTTATAAAAATATACAATGTACGTACAGTGAACTTAGTGTTAAGACACTCCCAATTTTACCTCCATTTAGACAATTCGCGTCAAGTGGCAGAACTCAACGCCGCACTTGATCTGGTTACTGGAACTGATTGTATCAGATTTAAATAAAAATCATTGTCAATAGAACAAAAAGTCATCTCATATATTCAGTACACGATTTTAAATGTGTCGTATCTAAGATTTTAGTTTTATTGTTCCTCACGTTGTTTAAAGAAAAAATACATCATAGTGAAGGCCACAGACCAAATAAAGAAAAATTAAAAGGACAATGAAGTTCCTGGTGTTCGATAGCGTCAGCAATTTAAAGATTTTTAATTATTATCTATATATAGTTTATGCTAATATTTTTCATTCTTTAATGTTTAGGTTTGAGCCTGTCATGGCTCAGCGTGTCACTGTAATGTTGTGGGTTCGATCCCCACTCGAGAAACTAAAATATTTAATATTTTTAAAATTTAATTTAATAATTTAATAATTAAATATTTAATTTAATATTTTGATTGCACATATTTGCTCTGGTAACAAGGAAAAACAGCGCGGCGCTGAGTTCCGCCACTCAACACGCAATGCCTCAAATTCGTCGGAAAGTGAGAGACGGAAATGAAATGGAGTGTCTTAACACTAAGTCCCCAAAATCCCTCTGTGTATCCTGCCATGTGCAGGATACAGCGTGAAGCTGAGAGAGTTACTTATTTTCAAGCTAGAGTTTAAAATTAAAAGAGTATAAAATTTAAATATATAGCTTTTTACTGCGTTTTACGTTTAAGAGCTCTACATCGAAATTTGTCTTGTTACTAGAGGCGGCAAGAAAACGAAAATAAATCATTGTCCAGAGCGGTAATCGAACCCGAAACGGGCTGTAAATGTTACTTATATATTAAGTAAATAGCGAATCGCTCGACCAACAGTATTTTGCGATAATATTTAATGATGGTAGTAAGAAAAGCACCTACATTAAGGTTAAGGATTTCAGGTTGCAAATTATTCGCATTTCCTTAGTACAAATATGCGGAAGTTCCAGTCACGTATAATAAAGTCCAATAAAAACAAAGCCTATGACAATAGTGGAATATTTTAAAAACTATTTATACAACATTATTTTTATATTTATTTAATATTATGTACTCGTTAAATATTGTTTTGTTTAAATATTAATGTTATTATGTTTCAAGGAATTATTTTATGATAGTATAATATTTTTTTTTGGTATAATGCTCCCGTGTTTATAAGATTTAATACTCTAAAACTCTTTGGTCTCCAATTTGGTATTGGCAAGGAAATCATAGTACCTAATTCATTTAGTGGGATTCAACTTCAAGATATGATAAGTTAGTTGATAATTTAAGATGAAGTTAAAAATGAGAGTAATGAACGGGTTAGCCAGAGGATATTCAGAGGATATTACCCATCAAGACACTGCTACTTTCCACTTTCCGCCGAGTTCTTGAAACATTGTGTGTTGAGGGACGGAATCAGATGACGTGCTTTGTTTCGTTATCACAGTTGGAAAACTAGACTATTAAATATTTGAATACGATATTTTATTATTAGGTAACTAATTACACAGATACCAAAAATATAGTTTTATCTTCACGCTGTATCCCGCGCACGTCAGGATAAACAAAGTGAACTTGGGAACCTAGTGTTAAGCCACAATGTCTCATTTATCCGTTCAGCTATGTGATTCCGGCTTAGAATAGGATCACCCGGGTACTGATGGTGTCGTAAGAGGCGACTAAAATACGTAAGGTAGAGTCACATTGTCAGCAATGACAACACGCATGGGCCGACTCGACGGGATCATTGCCTCCCCCGGCATTTAAAACCGGCGTTAAATAGTGGCGTTGGCCACTGCGTTTCGCATTAGATAATGCCAGGCCCCGGTGCCCATCCACCTAATAGACCGGCAACTCTGGTGCTACACGGAGCTATGAGCGATGGTGATCACTTACCATCAGGTGACCCGTACGCTCGTTTGTCGTGTCTAATCCATAAAAAAAATATCCACTTTCCATCGCTGCAGTTTGCTTTGTTACCGGAGCGAAGAAATAGAATTATTAAAAATTTCATTTCTTTGAAATCGAACCTACTACATAATGATATGATATATTTTATTTATTAATTTATATGCAAATTAATTCTTATCGCAATATGTATATTCCTAGCTATGAATCGCAAATCAAGAAAAATGTATAAATAAACGTTTTAGAATAAATTAACATAATGTATACATTTATACATGAGATGTGTAATAATTCTTTGTAAATCAATAGTATTGTAATAATTTTAAAATAAGTGTTTTGGTCTACTGGCGTCATAAAGTTCAGACGTTAAGAGTAGGTATATTTTTATAATAATAACAATGCCGTACGAAAGGAAATAGAAGAAATATTTTTTTTTCGTTCACTATTTTTCTCTACATAGAGCTACTTGATAAATTAATAATAAAATAAGTTATTTGAACGTATACATAAATAGAAGTGGCCGTCTCGGCGCAGTGGTACAGCGTCTGACTAGAAAAGAAATGGTTGCAGACTCAATTCCCACTAGAAGAGATGAATGTACACAAATTACTGATATTTCCGCTCATTAGACAAACTGCAGCGTTAAATACCGCCATTCAAAATTTTTTCTGACAAATTGGGTAGTAAACGTGATGCTGCTTGTTTTACTAACGTAGAAGAATAACAAGTTTGAGAACAAAATAACAAGGGCTATCTAGTTATAGTTGACGTCAGCTGTCCCTGTCTAGTACTGAACAAGGAAATCCGTCATAACATCAGTCAATCGATAACCCGACGACTTACACCGGAATAAGTACATCAAAGTGACAGATATAATTTATTGTCTAACAAAATAATCGAAATAACCTTCGAATATATTTTAAGTTAACGGGTCCACCTCAAAATTCATGTAATAGAGAATCTATTAATGAATAAACACTTTAACTATCTTTACATATTAGGTTTTTTTTTAAGTCTTTCGTGGTGTAATGGGATAACTGTTGGCTGGCAGCGCGTTGGTTGTGAGTTCGATCGTGGTATAAACTATTTTCATTTACCCTCAGTAACAAGGCGTGGCGTTAGATCCGAACATTGAACATACACAATATCGAATTTAGTCTGAGTTTTACCTTTGAGTAACGATTGAGTAAACTCATCATCATCATCATCATCAGCCTATGACGGTTCACTGAACATAGGCCTCCCCTAGAGCGTATCACGTTGCTCGGTCCTCTGCTTTGCTCATCCAGTGTCTACCGGCAATATTACGTCATCAGGCCACATCCATACTTTTAGGCAAAATGTGTATGATATTTGTGGCCTACAAAAAGCCTTTGACTCCATCAAAACCTGGGTAGTTCTAGAATCTCTGCAGCGATGTCATATTAACTAGCGATATATCGAGTGTAGATTGGCTGTACAAGTTTAGGACCAGAGAACAAGATCAATTTAACACTGTCGCGGAGGACGTATTTAACACTCTGGACTGGACTGCACGAGATGTCAACGTCAATGGAGAGCGCATCTCACATCTCCGTTTTACGGACAATATAGTCATCTTTGCGGAGTTGCTGGAAGAGCCTTGCGGAATGCTGAACGACTTAGGTGAATCCTCTAAGCGGACCCGCACCAATTTCAAATCAGACAAAACCAAGGTGACGTTTGTGCAGGATTACGTCTACCTTGGCAAATAGGCCGGCCCAACTAGGCAGCATTCGGCAGGCTTCGTCGGCGATTCCACAATGCTCGAAGAAGAAAGTCTTCCTACCAGTGATGACGTATGGCGCCGATACGTGGGCACTGACGTTGGGACTAGTCCATAAGAACTAAGGACATAAGGACTAGTTTTTAAGGAGATAGAGGTGTCTCTCTCACGAACAAAATCAGAAATGTGATTATAGATTATCCGTAAGAGAACCAAAATAACGGACACAGCTCGGGGAATAAGCAAGCTGAAGTGGCAATGGCCATATCTCTGTTGTTAAAAATATTTATATTCAATACTTAATGTAACGTATAATATGATGGTTAACCATTGATTTATAGCACAGGATAAATATTTGCGAACTGTTTGTAATTAAACATTGTGTTAGAAATATTAACTTGCGAATTACTCTCCAAAATTAGATGAACAATACTCCATTAGACGAGTGTCTGCTATTATGTATTATTTATTAATTTATTGTTAGTCTAACTAAATTATTTAGAAACGCAACAGAAGTTATTTGTCATCACTTCTCCACAGTGAGATAGGGCAAGTATAACTTTAAACATAATGGTAGTAGGAGCAATCCCTGAAATTGTTCCGGGATTTATTTTGTACTACTTTAATTTATGTTAGATAAAACTTGGCATTAAATTGCGCTACACAACAAGCAAAGTGTCGAACGAGTGGGGGAACAGAGTGTCCGTTTACCTGGCTACTACTCTGCTTACTTTGCTATAAATGTATATATAATAACTTATTTATTAATATATTTTTATATGATCTGTTCGATAATCGATATTATTATAATATTATATTTTAATAAACATCAACAACTAGCGCAACGTGTTACTATAAAGATGTAATGGGAAAAAGAAAAATATTTTCAAAAAAATAATAATGAATAGTTGATTAAAAAATTTTAAGATCGAATGATGAACGATGTCACTTGTAAGTGTCAAAACCAAACATTTTTTTTTAGTTTTTATCATTTTTTTTAATAAACTGAACGTTCTTTAATATTTTAACTAAGATGAGGCTGATTCATTGGCCGGCAACAGACTACAATATAACCTCACGGTAAGCAAAAGCATGGTCTTCTTTAGCCTTGCTAAATATGGGCAGCATAAATTTTAATGTTTCGTTCATGACTTGAATATATTATAAATGTTACCTGTTCCTATTATTCTACTATAGTCGCTATCGTTTGATGCAATTCTACTACTATGAATATCTATATGTATAAGTTAGATTACATGCTTTACATGTTCGATCGCGTCTATCGAGTATTAGTCATGTTAAGTCTATGAGACATGAATTTGTAGGCTATCACGTACGATTCTATAAAATATGTAATATCATTGAACACTTAAACATTTTCCTTGTACTATTTCTTAATATGCGTTGGAAATCAGCAAATAGTTGTTAGTAAATTGAATAATAATCTCACAAAATGGCATGATACACTTTCATGCCGTTTTGTAACTGCATGTCGAAAGTTCTGTATTCTTTAAGGATATCAGAAGTTTCTTGGTTATATATCGTCCACGGACTGTTTATATTTATAGTACAATATAACTGAAAGGACGGAAAGGAATGTCTTACCGGATTTATTTTCGATTTTTAATTGGAAGTAATGTTTTTCGAATGTCCAGTTAGTGAAATGAACTCTAAATTTTACTAAAAATAATAGCATTACTACAAAAACACGGTGATACTAGCTGATAATAGCGAAAGCTACATACAATTTCAAACATGTCGAATTATATTTAAATGGATATAGGTTTGGTGAAAATACTTTTTAGCGCTACTTTATAAAATATAAATAATTGTATAAAATTAAGATAATTAAAACCCCCCGACTCCAAAAATCACCAAAATACTTGAAAGTTTTAAAGTCTTAACAACCAAGTACAATAAGGCTTTCATCAAAAAAAATCCTGCACTCAAACGGTACTTTCATTCAGCAGCTACTCGGTGACACAGACAGGCCATACGGACTGAAAAATGGGAGACACCCCTCTATGTTCGTCAAAACAGTGCATCTGCATTAACATCTTGCCTTTGCATACCAACTCTTTAACGACCGTTCTATAATATAACCCATAAAGATTTTTAAATATCAGCAAGTAGAGCGTAGAGCATGTATCGTATCACCTTAACCTATACGTATTACACACACTGATAAGAACACGGGCATCCGGTGAGTAGGCGTGACATTACTACCAAAAAAATATTTTGCAATAAGAGTGTCAAGGAGACCACGACCCGTCTGTGGTCTGTGGAAACGAATTGAGAGAAATTATCTCATAATTATTTTGCACTTTGATGTTTTGCCTGTGACTAATGGTGATTTCGACATTATTTAAAATTGCATCAAATTTAGCCTGATTGTATTGAGAAATACTAGTTTTAATAAATTATTATTTTAATTTTATGTTTGATTAATTTATATGGTACAAACTATAAATTTAATGGTTGTGGATTCGATAGTCTAACGAAAGAATCATTTTTTTTATCAATTTCGCTGTCTGGAAGTTGACAACACAGGAACAGATAGCTTACGCTACTTAGTTGAACGTTGACGTTAGTTACATGTATAAGTAATCAGTATTGAGCATTGTATTAATTCTTTTTCAGAATCTTTTTTGATTGAAAGCTTGTATTATATGTTTTTTTTTCTCAGTTTCACGCTGTATCCCACTCATGGCAGGATAGGCAGAGAGAACATGGAAACCTAGTGTTAAGACACTCCGTTTCACTTCCGTTCCCCACTTTCCGCCGAATTCGAGGCATTGCGTGTTGAGTGGTGGTATGCAACGCCGCGTTTTGCTTTGCCAGAGCGAATAAATGAAAACATTAATATTAAATATTTCATTTCCTTGAGTGGGGATCGAACCCACTACCTGTCGGTTACAGCCTCACGCTTATGTGACTGCGCCACGTCATGCCACAGGTCTCATGTATTATATGTATATTTAAATGCTTAAAATCACAAGCTATTCCAGTTGAAAATAAATTTGCTTTACTAATTTCAAAATAAATCAAATTCGATGGAAAATGGGGTTCCCCATTTTCTCCATATGGAGTATCTCAACACAAGGTTCCCAAGTTCCTTTTGCCATGTGAGAGATTGAGCGTGAAACTGAGAAATAAATGGAACAAAGCTAATTAAAACAATCTTGATTTTTGTTTTTGTGTAAAGGTAATATATTGGGGTCAATATCTAGTACAACAACGCAGTTACGTGATAGATGTGTTTAATATTACAAACTTGAATATTCATAAGTCCTTGAAAATTATTGAATAATTGTTTAAATTAGAAATCTAATATTTGTAGAGCAAGTCGCGTTTTGACCTAAACTACAAAAACTTATTTATACAATATTTTTATTGCCTTGGGGGGCCCAAGAGAGTGATTTTTTTATTTTAAGGTTTGTATACGCTAATCTCGTAAACGGCCACCTGTTTTGTATATAGTTTTCACTATTGTAATTTAGCAATTTTTCTTCAACATTAAGGATTTCTTTTATTTAAAGTAAAACAAAATAATATAATTCAAGCCGAGGTGCCGCGAGTGCGTCGCTAGTATTTAATATTTTCTTTTCGTCGTTTTGGTAGTGCATTAGACAAAGCGCGGCGTTGAGTTCTGCCAAATAACATGTAAAGCCAAATTCAGATTCAGGCAGAAATTTGTAAATGCAAAGAACCGCCTTCATGCTAGGTTTCCCTCTACTGTTAAGCTTTCTCTCTGCTTTCCCTGATTTGTTTGGTATACAGCGTGAAGCTAAGAAGAAATAGATTCATATATTGATACATTAGTTGGAAATGAATATTTTTTATATTCTACCAATAAAACTTTGTTGTTATTTAATATTATATAATTTTTTATTGGATTTGTACAAAAACTATTCTTATATTGTTGTGGAATAACATAAATGTTCACGCATGCGTATAAGCTATAGCAATCTCAACACGTTAATCAATTCTTAGAGCAACTGAATCTTGGGATTCACAATTTCAACATCAAACGCAGAGTGCATTAAAGTGGCGAAACAGACCATGAGAGAGGAAATAATTAAAAAGTTACTATTCTTAATCTCAATGGGTGTGATGTATTAAGTTGTAATTTTACTGGCCCAAGGATACTCTGCTTTATATTTATTTTATTTTATTGTATTTATTTATTTAACTTGTAAAAGTTGATCATTAATAGGATTTTTTTTTATAAAAAAATAAGAAATAATAATATTTTTCTGGCGTTGTTTGTACTATTGTAAATATATTTAAATAAACTGAAACCGAAGATTTATTATACAGCAGCATACTATCGATGTGTGTTCTATCGGGGCTAATATATCCTTGTACAATTAAAATTCAGCTTTTTTTGATATGATATGAAAACTACAACAGAATTCATTATAGAAAATTCTTTTCAGAAAAAGCAAGTAAAATTTATGAAAAACCATATTCTTTATGACCTTATTTTATCAATATTTTGATACGAACCAAATTTAAGAGGCCTAAATGTAAAAATAACGTAAAAATTGCCTCCATTTGACGTATACACATTTTCATTATGACATTCTACTTATATCATTACGTTAGCAATTAAATATTACAGCGGCGCGCCGTTGATCTACCGTCACGATGAGAACCAAAACAAAACAAACATGGCCGAGTAAACACAATCTCTAACGAAATAAATTATATAACTTACGTTATTTATCATTACAGCAAATCGTGGGCTAAAGAGTTGGATATTAGTGACAATGAAAACTTAAATATTTTTTCTTATCTTATGAATGTATTAAACTTCGTGTTTTCTTTTTTAGTTTTTATTTAAGTCAATTTTATACGATATTATTTAAGAAATATATATTTTATTGTAGTGTCAGAAGTTTCAAATTAACAATATTTTTTTGTAGCTTCACGCTGTATCCCGCACATGGCAGGGGGTTCGCAGAGGGTACTTGGGAACCTAGTGTTAAGACATTCCGTTTTCATTATGAATTGATTATGAAATGTTGTCAGTGTGAAAATAAAGATATTATATGTTACATTTTTGAAATATTTTTAAAAGTAGATTTTTTTAGTGTTTCTATTTTGCAGAGGTAGTTACTGAAAGTATATAATTAAAACTTAAATCGAAATTTTCGACTCTACTATTCTCTTCAGTCTTAATGATAAAAATCTGTGTCGTGCATTTGAGAAATCACTTACCATAAATCCAAATTACAAGAAAATATACGATAAGTTGCATGTAATTTGAAAATTTGGAAACCTTTTTAATAATAATTGCGTTAATCGAATTTAATTTTGTCGCGCTAGTGCAAATTTACGCTACAACCAGGTTTTTAGGTCGTAAGCAATAAGTTACATAACACGTTGTATAACGACTGACCTTGTGCAAGAATTTGTTATAAGCGTTCAAGTTCAAGTTATATGTTTTTCAAATCAAATACTATTTATATTAAATTATCGTTATTAATCTAATCTTTAATTTTCAGTTGAAAATAGAATCAGAAAGCGAAGTGATACGACATTTTATTTTCTATTTTTTGATGAAATGCCATGAAATAAAAATGTATGTATTATTTTTATTTTTTAAATGCATATAAAAAAGTATATATAAAGTATAATTGATTTAAAATAAATAAATTTGAAACTCGATAAAACATCACGTCACATCAATTATGTCAATTATTTATTGCGGCTTCAGTAATTTACAGTGTATAATAATTAAATAATCACTTGCGGTGAAATTGAAAATTGAATACTACACACACACACACACACACATATATATATATATATATATATATATATATATATATATATATATATATATATATATATATATATATATATATATATATATATATATATATATATTTATATTTATATATTTCTGAGTGCAAATTATATTATATGTATTAAAATATATAATTAGATATTGGAGAACAATTGTTTCCTTCTGATTATTCCATTAATTATGTTTTTTTTTATTTTGTCTTTCACCAAATGAGCAGTATAAAATATGTATTTTTCATCGTAACTTATTTATAAAAATTATGTATTTATTTTTCTTTATTGTTTATTCGTTTGTTACAAATAAATAAAAACTAAACAATTGAAAGTTATTTTGAAATGCGGAAATTCATCACGATTGGTTGTTTATATCAGACAGATATAAAATAACAAAAAATAAAAAAGTTATAAGTGAGAGTGGCATGTGGTAGAGTAATGAGATCAAGGCCGTTAGTCCACTTCTTAATGTAAATATTATATTGCATAAAGAGCTATGAAATAATTATTTCAATGAAATACCCGACATTGTTGTCTATACTTGTTTTACCCCATATATAAATTTATAGATACATCTTCGAATAACATATGAATTTATGATTATCGTTCTCAAGCTCTCTATGCTTTAAAGTCATCATACTCTGCTATTGTCAGTTCATTTATATATTGTTTATATTTGTTTTCACTAGAATAATAATAATCTATTTAACAAGAAAGAAAATAGTTGTTTTTTTTTTTGAGGCCTGTCGTGGCGCAGAGGCGCAAACTTAAGCGGAAGGTTGTGGGTTTGATCCCCACTCGAAGAAATTAAATATTTATTATTCGCACTTTAAATAAACGCACATTAAATGTTTTCTGTTCTTCGCTCTCGTAACAACACAAATGGCGGCGTTGAGTTCCGTCATTTAACCTAAAAAGGCTCAAATCAGCGGAAAGTGGGAAACGCAACGAAGTGTCTTAATACTAGGTTCCCAAGTTCCTTCAGCTTACCCTGCCGTGTGAGGGATATATTTTTTTTCAATTATATTGTATAATTATTTTATTCACTCACTCACTCAGCTTCACGCTGTATCGCGCACGAGGCAGGATAGGCAGAGGGAACCCGGGAACCTAGTGTAAAGACACTCCGTTCCGCTTCTGTTCCCCACTTTCCGCCGAATTTGAGGCATTGCGTGTTGAGTGGCGGAACTCAACGCCGCGCTTTGCCTTATTACCAGAGCGAAGAAATGAAACATTAAATATTTAAATTGAAAATATTAAATATTTCATTTCCTCGACTGGGGATCGAACCCAGAACCTGTCGGTTACAGTCACACTCTTGTACCGCTGGGCCACGACAGGCCTCATACTAATTTAACGACATAATTATTTTATGAAGAGAGAATTTTGTTTTACTCCTTTTTAATATTTTTAAAATATTTTTTAATTAATATGTTAATGTCAAATCTTATGATCACAGTGCACACAATATACAGTCCATACATACTTTGCATGACAAATATAACTTCCCATTTGGGTAATCATATTAAATAATATTAAGTCCCAGCAGGGTCGCGCTCATTCAATGTGCTAATATTAACATTACGCTAAAGAATGCAGATTAACGTCATAGTTTTGGTAGGAAATTAGCTATGCATGTGCGTCATCGCCTACTTGAACTGTAACTAACTTAACTTAGCTTCACGCTATATCCCTAGCGGGGTAGGCAGAGAGAACGAAGCGCTAAACGCTACGGTCTCGGCATACCTCTTTCGTCTCGTCCACTGTCATCAACCTCTTCATACATGCCCTCCGGAGCTACAAATAGCTACTTTAACTGTATATTATTTAATATTTGTGTAAAGTGAAATAATGAAAATTTAACAAAAAGATTCTGCGGGTAATCTGGTATAAAGTTGCCTTTATGTGGCTCCACAACCTTCTAACTTGATTGCTGGTGCTCTCATGTTCCGGAGATTAGCTCAAACAAAAAAGGTAGACAGACAAAGTTTTTAAAAGTATTTTTGTTTATGTTTTGTTATCGTGTAAATATACTTTTATTTATTTATTTGTATGGATGCATAGATGATCTACATTTAATAACTTTTTTCATTTAAGCTTTCGGAATTTAAGCTTAGGAATTGGGAATAAATATCTTATCTTATATTGTATCGACATTAATATGAATTGTATGATAAAATCTCAGCTACACTATTTTCTACTTTCAATTATATTATATATATAATTATATATAAAAATGTATAATTATTTTCATTCAGTTATATTATATTATATATATATATATATATATATATATATATATATATATATATATATATATATATATATATATATATATATATATATATATATATATATATATATAAATATATAATTATATTAATAACTAATGATTAAAATAATCTAAATGAAAAGAAATATCTATAAAATGTATTGTTTTAGTTAAATTCCACTGCTTAGTCGTGGACTTGAAAGTTCCAACGTATTTTTGGGTCAACGCTCGCTGCACCTTGCCACCACTGACCACCTTGCAACACAAATATTAGTAATACATTATATAACCGTCTCCCACTAATATCAATAGATATACTGCTTTACGAAATAATGTAATTTTTAACAATCGTAACTAATTCATTTACATTTTTTAAGTTAGTTTAAGAATACTGAGGTCAATTTTCACTTATTTTACTTTCTAGATGATAGAATATTAATAAGTACATAATATATTGTTAGATTGAGATGTACATTTAAAATATGTCACTTTCAGTTTCAATTTTTGAGACATTGTACATTGAGAACTTCACGCTGCGTATTGTTATTCTTTCGTTACTCCTTTCGTCATTCTTTAAATATTCCAAAGCGCCACGATGACAAGTTATTATGATTTTGGTTATCAAGTGAAAATATATGAGCCCTGGTGATATCAGATATATGAAGCCTGTCATGGCGCAGCAGCACAAGCGTGCTACTATGATTACGATACGATGTGGGTTTGATATCCGCTTGAGTAAATGACAGATTTAATATTATCATTTTCACGCTCTAGTACCAAGGCAAAGTGCGGCGTTGAGTTCTCCTACTCAACACAATGCTTCAAACTCACCAGAAAATGTGAAACTGAAGTGTCTTAATGGGAACGGAGTATCGTAACACTAGGTTACCAAGTTGCCTCTGCCTACTTTGCTGGTGTCGGATACAATATACTGATTTGATATAAATGAAAAACTCAACATTGTATTACAAAATCGTACATAACTGTACCTTCTTCATTATAGCTCTCCTACACCAATGTAGCTATAACATAACAAAGTAATTAACATGATGTAATTTTATTTCATAGCGGAATACTTGCTGCCGTGCAGTCGAAGTGACCCAGAATTGGACAATTGTATAAAGGGATCCTTCAATCACTTGCGGCCGTACCTGGCGAGGGGTCTTCCTGATCTGGACGTTCCACCTGTGGAGCCTTTGTTTATAGATAGGCTGGTTATGGCAAATGATGCTGGGCCTGTACGAGTGAGAGCTACCTTCAGTAATATCACAGTAGTGGGACCAAGTAACTACACTGTGACTAAAATAAGGTAAATATGGGTTTTCATCATCACATGATTGTCATCGTTCAATTGTATACGTACGTACATGAATAGTGTGGTTAGAAGAAAGAAATAATCATGAGAAAAAGTCGACTTCTTTATGGAATTCGATTTTATTAAAGATGATTTAATGTAAAGAATTATAAATTATTTCAGTGATTTTAATTAGGAAAAAAATATATTATGGTAATAAATGACAGTTCAATTTATAATTATAATATGAATGAATATATATGATTGTTTTTTTTTTTTAATTTACATAGAAAAGTCTTAAGCAATACAAAAAAAAACGACGATGACTTTTATATAATGCAAAGTGCATTATGTCAAAGTCTTTTATCGTATTACAAATAATTCTTTTTACTTACCATATATTTCTAATTTATCAAAAATTATCTTTTGTTTTTTTTTTAACAAGGAAGTCTTTAATTTTTAAAAAATGAGTATTATACAATATGGTATTGGGTTATAAAAGTAAGGAGGGTTTCACACTGTATAGTTTTAATACCATAATTTTAGAAGCTTATTTTTTTGTCTTTAAATATCGCAATAGGAGGTCAAATGTGATAATAATTGTCATATATTAAAAGTTGCCTGCTTGAATTTACAGAAAGAAATCTATGACCATTTTTTTGTTTTGTTTTCGTTTTTTTATAGTATATTTACCTTGACGTGTCTATATTTTTTAAATCATAAGTACAATACAAAACACTTTAAAGGACAATTGTATCTCCAAAATAAAAATATTTGTAGTAAACTTTTGGTCTTATAGGCCAAAACGCGGGAAGTACATATATACTGAACTATCATATGTATACTCTCCTTTAGACGCCGTCTCAAATTATTGTGGGCAACGAGTTGGCTAACAACAATAACTAGAAATATTTCGACACTCGACGCTTGTGTGAATATCGCGAAAAAAACTTTATGTCTAACGTAATTATACGATTATGTATAATTTTAGCTACAAAATGACTGTGAATGACCCTAATTTTTGTGTCAAGGCCATAAACATGATGGAAGGTTAGGCATTATTTTTAACCTTTCAAGATACAATTTAGTGTAATAGTTCAACGATTTGCACGACAATGGTTATTTTAAGTAGCTCTTACGCAGCGGCAGCGGAATGAGCGATCTTATAACATATTACAAGCGTGTAAAATGTAACCCCGTAAACTATTTACTTTAACCCCTTTGAAGTAAGTAATTTCTAGGTTAGTTCAAAAATACTTATGTTTGCTCTCATATCTGATCCATGCCCATTGTTGGACTGAATCCAGGCCAGCATACATGCACCACGATACGATAATAGATCGACTAAAACTTTATATTATAATAGGCAAATTATCATCCAAAAAAGTTTAATTTTTTTATTACTGAAATAATAAATCAAGATTTTTTTTGGTAACGCTGTCGCAAAAACAAACTACACAAATACTATAAATCTGAAGAGTGTGTTTGTTTGTTTGTTCATTTGAATGCACTAATCTCAGGAACTACTGGTCCGATTTAAAAAAATATATCAGTGTTAGATAGCTCATTTATCGAGGAAAGCTATAGACTATATATCATCACGCAAAGACCAATAGGACCGGACCAATTAAGAATGTTTCAAAATCGGGTTTTTTTTCCTAATTGAGAGTTTTCGCTGCGAGCGTTGCGTAAACGGTTAGTTTCGCAAAAATCATGTATGACAGAATTGTTCTCCTTTAAAAGTTCTAAAAAAAGTCCCCGACAGCATGTGTTTATCTTTTAAGTTTAGCTTTTTATGCCAACCAAATTTGTTCTAAAATAATGTATTATTTGCGAAAGTATTTTATAAACAATTCCTATCCAAATAAATATGTTAATCATCACAAGTATGTCATTTAAAACAATATTGCCCTTAACATCATTCGATTTAAATGAATACGGCTACTATCAATTTCCAAACCCCTTAGTGTTAAGGGTTGAACAAACTAAACATGTTTCCTTTTTATGGCAAAACAACCTTTGCCGAGACAGCTAGTTGTTAATACATATTAAATATATTTTAATATTCATAACATATATTACATTTTCAGATCGGATTTGAAGAAGCTACGTATTGATATGGGTCTAGTGCTTCCTCGTATCGAAGTGACCGGCCACTACGAGGTCTCTGGGCAGGTGCTGCTGTTCCCCGTCCGCTCGCAAGGAGATTTCTGGGCTTCATTTAGTTAGTATAAACATGAATGTGTACCCAACACAAGTAAAGTAAGTTGGCGGAACTCAACGCCGTATATATACGGCGTTGAGTTCCGCCAAATACTGCTCGTACTGCCTCGAATTCGGTGAAAAGTGCGAAATGAAACAGTGTCACATAAAACTTCTTTCTGCCTACTCTGTCGTATACGGGACACGGCGTGAAACTGAAAAAAAAATACGATACTTAATGACATAGACGTATTTATTTTGTAAAAAGAGCAAAAAATACATTTACAATCATTGAAAAAAAAATAAGCACGGAAATATTCTGGATCCGCAATAAAAAATCTTTTGCCATTTACATAATAGTCATTTTAATTGAATCGCATTTAACTTTCATGTTCCGACTATTTCTTTAACATTATATCGGTTTTATTTATAGATTATGGCCAGTTACTTTAAAAATATTAATGTAATTATTATATATTTATAAGTTTTCCTTTTTTGTAACAAAAAGTCTTAACTGCTTACTTTTACACGCTGTAGTTCTCATGAAGTAAGCAAACGAAATCTAGTGCTAAAATACTAATTCACCCCTAATTTCGAGACTTAACTTAGCCGCCCCGCTTTATTTTGTTACCAAAGCAAGAAAATAAATATAATTAACCTCCAATATCGAACCGAAAACCATAGCAGAGATACATTATTCCGCTGCGTTGTGATTGTCTTAATTTGTATGATATAATTGTGCTATGCATATCAAAATCAAAATCAAATCAATGTTAAGATTTTTTTAAATACACTGTAAAATGTATATTTCCAAATAAGGCAGAACTCTCAAGGTTTCACAAATACATTTACTTACACCCTGGAAAAGGTATGATTACATTACGTTGACATTTCTGTATCATTATTTAAAAGAAAAAACTTATTACGCAAGTAACCACTGTCATTTACAAAATTTATAACATTTAAGAAAAATTCATTTATTATTTATTGTAAAATATTCATTTATTATTTATTGTCAATATTTGACTCGATTGACTGATTGAATGATTTTCATTTCCCTGCTTTGGTAAACAAAGGATTACGTTTCACCACTCAACAATTTCATCAAGAAGTGCCACTATATGTACATATGCATATTGAGAAGATATACTTTATGCTTTGTACCTTTGATTTATGCTCTTCTTATTTTTTCGCTAGTTTAAATCATATTTATAAACAAAAGTATTATTTAACTCATAAATAGCATATTTAGAAGTATACTTTAAGCAACTATGATTGGTGAAGCCTGTCGTTGCGCGGGGGTATAAGTACCTACGTGACTGTAAAAGCGATAGGTTGTTGGTTCGATCCCCACACGAGGAAATGGAATATTAATATTATCAATTTAAATATTTAATATTGTCACTTCTTCGCTCTGGTAACAAGGCGGCGTTGAGCTCCGCCGCTCAACACGCATTGTCTCAAATTGTCTTGGGAACGGAACAGAGTGTCTTAACACTAGGTTCTCAAGTCCCCTTTGCTTCGCTTGTCAAGTGGATAAGAGATACAGCATGAAGCTGAGTGAATAACTATCAGTGTTTGATAAAGCTATATGCATGTTCGTGATAACTTCACCACCAGTATCACTGTTACGTTCAACCGACGTCTTAGCTAGCGTCGAAACAAAACATATTTTAATAATAATAATCTTATGATGTATTCCTCGACAAGGCTGCTATGCCGATCAGTTTTAATGCAAGGTAAACGTGACTGCTTTAAATTCATTCAACATAATTATACATACATACGACTCATGTAAAATCTTTAAATGGAGTCATTAACGAAGGTTATACTAACAAACGGCCTTCCCAAATATTTGTCGTCTTTACAAATACTTAAAAAAAATAAATGTTAAATTTTGTCAAATATGTTTAACTTAAATATTATCTTATACCATAAAAAGGAATCGTTATTAACAGCTTCCTGCATCTTTTCATATAGCAAGGAAGGGAACCTTGTCATAAAATACTCAACTAACTCTTTTCTGCCAATTTTTTCGAGATATTGCGTTTTGAATCAATGGCGCAACTTGTCTCACGGGGGGAATAAATGAAAATATTTTTTAAGAAATCGCACCAATAATCGAATCCACGATCATCGCAGTAATATCAGTATCAGCCTTACAGAGACCTTATAATAAATAAGAAATTTATATATTTGTTTATTACATACAATTGTATTACAGACGACGTCGTGGCTATCGTAAAGATATTCGGCAAGGAAATCGAACGCGAAGCCGTCAAATATATGTCAGCTGATCGTATGCAGGTCGACTTTAAACTTAAAAGTTCTCGCTTCAAGGTCAGAGACACAGTGAATCATGGCAGTGTTATCGGTAAGTTGCCATTTTAATAAAATGCAATGGTTTGTTAAATTTACTTTTTTATTAAATAATACCTTGCACAGCAACAAAGAACTTTCAGAGAATGAGTTATTTATTATAAGAAAATTCAATAATTCGAATATATTATAATTTATCAACGATAAAATTTCCATAAATAATTTGGTTTTTTTAACTGTTTCAGGAGAAGCAATGAACCAGTTCCTGAACAATAATGCTGCTGAGATCATAGATGAAATGAGACCAGCCGCTTCTGCTGCCATAGCAAAACATTTCCGAACCTTCCTTAATGCTGCATTCGAAAGAATACCTATTGATGTATGGCTCAAGCCTTAATTCTGTGATGTACTAAGATTAGTTAGTATTTAATAATATTAAAGTAATTTCTTTGCACATATAAATATTTAGAGTCCAAAAAAAAAGGTATTTCAACTCACGTTCCAAAACTAGTGAAACAAATATTATTCAAAATTAACGATTTCAGGACGGAGTTTTCGTTTTTTTCTGTTATTAGTTGGGTTTTTGAAATTTAAGAATAAGTATTGGATACATTATCCAACACTGCTTACACAATCGGAATAACAATAGTAAGCTTTATTATTTATTTAGAATAGTATAAGATAATATACAAACTTATTTTAATGATTGTAATATTGATCTTTATAGTTAAAACAATTGTGATGATTATAAACCCAGTAAGTGTTTAGCTGATCTAATAAACAATAAATAACAAAATACTTTGTTTCATTCCAGCATCAATAAATTTGATTCTTGATAATTATACATCAATCACACAGCGACAGTTTCTGGGTTCGATTTCTTCTTGATGAAATGAAATATTTAATATTTTCAATTAAAATTTTTAAAATTTTTCTTTTTTGCTCTAGTTAAAAGGCAAAGCGCGGCGTTGAGTTTCGATACTTATCACGCAACGCCTGAAATTCAGCAGAAAGTGGGAAACGGAACGGTGTTCTTAATAGTAGGATCCCAAGTTACTTTTGCCTACCCCGTCATGTGCGGGATGCAGTGTGAAGCTGAAAGAAATGAATAAATAATCATAGATTAATGCCTAATGTGATGTATTTAAATAAGAATATTCGTTCAAGATAAAAGAATGTCATCTGCATCCAATGTTCCAAATGCATGATCTGCTAAGGGTTTCAAAAAATCTCTTAAAGCATCTTCCAAAGGCTCTTGAAATTCTTCTGAAAGTTTTTCCCAATTCTCATTTAAGAATTTGTTCATTGCATTACCTGGAGAGCAATTGTAAATCATTAGATTTCATTAAATGTAGTATTTTATTGTACACATTGTACACTATATTTATTTAAGCCAGTATATTTAAAAGCGTGAAAGTTATATTGATAGATGCCTAATATCGCTATTAATTTAATTATAGTTTAACATACATCAAATAAAGTAGTGTTAATTTTACATTGGAATGGCTATTTTTCTATATTATATTCCTTCACTCACCCAGATCAGTATCGCCACCAAAAAGATTATCCAGTTTCATTGATGCATAGCCCACGTGGAACTTAACTACTAAACTTTTGCATGATAAAGCATCAGCCGCCTT
The DNA here is from genome assembly GCA_019049475.1 of Eueides isabella. NCBI lineage: Eukaryota > Metazoa > Arthropoda > Insecta > Lepidoptera > Nymphalidae > Eueides > Eueides isabella. The sequence continues at coordinate 5,739,124 of CM032385.1, forward strand.
ATGTCTTGGTTTTCTACCTAAGACTATTGTAACAGTTGCATCAATGTCCCCTGAAAGTAAAATAATTATAACTAATTAGATATTGTTAGTGTTTGGAATGACTATTTCTCTGACTGATTATTGATTTTTTTTTATTTAAGGTATAATATTTTGAATAATCTTATAGATAATGAGATTTATACCATATTTAGCAGAGAATTTCCCATCTCCCTCTATAGGCAGCATCAACAAGTGTCCTTTGAGGTTGTAATTGCCTTTCATTCTTAATTCTGGTATATGAATTGTGGCTACAATTTTATTTTTAGCAGCATCTACACTGTAATGAACAAAAATATGGTATTTTTTACTATGTTTACAGTGTTATTCTAAACTTAAGAAAGAAAAATAAAAATTTTAAAAACATATAAAATTCTCCTTACTGAGATGCTACTAACATAAACGAGTTGTAACAAGCGTATTAGAATTTCGATGTAACTTGATGAGAACGTATGGCTTAGGTGGTCAGAGCGCTTGTACGGTTTCCAAGAGGCACAGGTTCAATTTCCGCTACGTTAAAATTGTTATACATTTTTTTTAAATGTGGTATCTTAATATAATTTAATTTTAGAATAATATATAAAAAGATCAATACGACATTTAACAACAGGTTTTCTGTCTTGTCGTGCATAAAACTTCAAGAAGAAAAAAGAAATATATAACTTATTAAAAAAGAAATATATAACTTACTCAACATTTTTAACACGCATGGTAGAAGGGCCTCGTACGGTTACATCATTAAATGTGGACGTGATAGATATAGGTCCAGATGACTGTCGTATAGCTAACGACGGAACAACAAGTGGTTCACAGGAAGGCACTTGATATTCTGGTACTCCTAAAATTATATTTAAGTTATAAAAAACCGATGATGTTTTAAAATTTGGCATCGTTGTACTGCAACAGTAAAACTGTAAAGCATCTAACAGTAAAAGATACAATTTCGGGTTTGATTTTCAATATATTTATCATCAGAGGAGAGTCAACGGTTCTTACGTTGATTCTCCGCACTAATACTCAGTAATCATTATATGAGTCACCTTTTGGGTCTTGCTTTTAAAATGTGAGCGCAAATATATGTAGCCATGTACGTACCTGTTGCTAATTGTGGTATGTAGGCGTTTAGCGCGTCTCGTAAACATCTCCCTAAAGCCTTTTCTTCCCGCGGGCATATAAAACTACCAACTGCAACGAACATTTATAAAAATAAATATTATATATATAATAAATGAAGTTGAGCTTGATTTACTTTTATTATTATTAAGCGTATTGCGTTAATACTTGCAATATGTAAATTATTTTTTTCCTTTTCATAATAACTTTTTTAAAAAATCTTTATTTTTAAAAGTTATTATGAAAATGGAATTTTTTGAAAATTTTGTTTAAAAAATCTTTTTTAGAAATAATATTTTTTTTAGCTTCACGCTGTATCCCGCACGAGGCAGGGTAGGCAGAGGGAACCCGGGAACCTAGTGTTACGACACTCCGTTCCACTTTCGTTCCCCACTTTCCGCCGAATTTGAGGCATTGTGTGTTGAGTGGCGGAACTCAACGCCGCGCCATATTATATTAGTACATATTATATTAGATATTATATTAGTACATATTATATTAGAAATAAGATGAACAATTAGAAATTGTATTTATTATTTGTATATACATAATCCAATAAAAAGTATATGAACAAGAAATACTCACAGTTTATAAATTTCTTGTCAACACCACAAACGATATGTAAAACACTTGTAAATAATAATAATTTCCACATATTTATTTCTGATTTAATGTGATATAGTGCTTAATGTACATACATACACAATAAAATGAAATCAATGATTTCATCTAATATAAATACATTTCTCTCGAACAACGTGATGATAGTGGTATCTAGTTTATAGAATTAAGTAATAGATTTTTTTATAAATACTCCTTATCACACGTTTTCTTTTAAGTTTAATCTTCAGTATCTTTACAATTTCTTTAACCGTCTCTTCGATATAAGATTATAGAGATGATGGTACAACTAATTAATTAAAATTGTACACGTGCGATTCATTAAGTTTCGTTTGGCTTGAGGTAAGTATGAGTTCAATACTTAAATAGACATATATTAATATTTATAACTGAAAAATATTTTCGCAGTGTTATTGTACAAAGCTCTGTGTTGGAGACTATTACATAGTTAAAATTTGCAACTACCTTCCTAAATTGTGATATTTATAATTATGGAGCCTGTCGTGTCACGATGGCCCAAGCTTGCGAGTGCAAACACGGCAGGGTGCGGGTTCGATCTTCACTCGAGGAACTGAAATGTTAATATTTTTATTTCCTTATTCTGCTAACGTCAAATTGTGGCATTTCCCAGAATTCTGCAGAAAGTGGATAATAAAAGTGTCCTAATGACAGAGTGTCTCAACACTAGATTTCCAGGTTCCCGATGACTACCCTTCTATGTACGGAATGCAATGTGACATGACATTTACTGGTTTTACGAAGTTTATAGAATTATTTAAGCAAAAAAAATATTTCTTGACAGATACAACGTCATAGATACAATTAATAATGGCTACTATGATAATGCAATTCTGCATGCACTTTTACAAGTATTGCCAGACGAAATGTTTGACATAAAATTTACGATATATGCATTCAACATTAAACTTTAAAGTAATAGCTATAGAATATAAATTAAATCAAGCACATTAACGAGATGCAATTTTGTAATTCATCTGACGTAACAGATTTGTAGGCCTCGCGACACGCTAGCACAGTTTGCGAAAGTGGTACAAGTATAAGCTAACAATAATGTGTGTTTGTATTTATTTGTTAGTAACTAGCAATTTCTGGTGATCGTATCGCCATGCATTAATATATATTTCATTTTACTTGACATGGTAACGAGGGAAAGTGCAGCGTTGAGTTCCGCCAACAGCCAATACCTCAAGAATTTAGTGGAAAATGGGAAACGGAAGGTCTTAATGGGAAAGTAGTGTCTAAACACCATGTTCCCAAAGCTTACACTGCTAGTGTGGAATACAATGTGAAACTGAACAAAATAGTAAAATTACTCATCTATTCATAATTATTTCATAATTGAATTTCTATCTCAGATTACTAAAATATGCAAAACTGTCCTAATTTCTCCATTCTTGACTTCACATCGGGTATTGTCTGTCTATTTTATAATATTACTGTTTATTTTATAATATGCAAGATATAACGAGTAATTAAACATTAATAAATTAAATGCTCAAACATATATACATATATATTGATAAGATTATATTTTTATATTTCAAACAAAGGAATAAAGAACAAAAATAAATATTTAACAAAATCATAAAACTTTATTTCAAAATCGAGCCAAACAATAAATAAAATAAATATTCATTAAATATCAACAATACAATATTTCTTTGACTAGAGAGATTACGATGCTCCTAATTTGGGAATACCATATTAGTTGGAATGTGCTTAAGAAATTTATTAGCGATGTCCTCAAGCACCATTCCTAGTGCAGTTTCGACAGCTGGTTGAACTTCCTTTGCGAGTTCTGAAGCATGCATGTGAACTATGTGATCCGTTATCATTTCTACGAAAAAGATAAGATAAGATAAGATACATTTGTCGATATGGAACACAATGTGGAGGTTTTCAAAGAATCAAATTATATATAATTATAATTTGATTCTCCATTTAGTGCAATTTTTATCAAAATAGAAAAAAGTCATACATCAAATTTGTTTTCATTGGAGGGAATAGAAAAGAAAACATGTTTTTTTAAATATCCTACATTATTGTAAAATAAGTTTTCAATCTCTTATTTATTACATAAATAATATCTGAATTATACATAATAATATATTGAAATATGTAGCTTAACTATATATTTTTTCTCGCTTCAATTCTATATAAATAAAAATAAGATGACATTTACCCATTTCACCAGTAGTCGAGTGAGCTTCTTTTAAATTTGCTCGCAAAGGTCCAGAGCAGCGTAGTTTCACATTTGCATCACGTATGACCATCCTTTTATGGACTTTAGCTCCAACAGCGTCGAGTGCCGCAGTACAATCCGCTATAAATATATTTTGTTACTATTAAAAATATATCAAAATTTTCTTTTGTTATGTTTTTTGGACATAAATCTACATACATTTTACCAGCTTTACGTTTGGCAGAAAAGGCGAAGTGAACAGGAAACTTAGTGTTAGGACACTCTATTTTCATAAAGACACTTCCATTCCCTACTTTCCTAGTTTGAGGCATTGCGTGTTGAGTGGCGGAACGCAACACCGCTTTTTTGTCTCGTTACCAGAGCGAAGAAATGTAAATATTAAATAACTAATTTCCTCGAGTGGGCATCGAACTCAAATCCTGTCGCGTTTACTGTTTTGTGCTTGTCTTGCCTTGCCCTTGCGCTACGATAGGCCTCTACTCATCTACATACATAAAAATTGATAAATGAAATAGTAGATCTTCTAAAATATACTTCTATGTTCAGTAACTTTACTTCTTTTTTAATTTTAAACATCAGTATGTCAGTAAAAAATTGCTTTAACCAACTATACAAGAATTTTCATAAATATATTTTATTTTCTCTAATAATTATACTTACTAAAATTAGCCGTAATCATTCCCGTAGATTCCACAGGGAGCATTTGAAATTCTCCTATAATGACGTATTCACCGGACATCATTAGATGTGGCAGACTTATGTTTCCACTCACTCTTAAGTCTTCAGGGTAAACGCTAAAAATATTTTGAAAATATAAATTAGTAGATGCATAAAATTATACACGATCGCTAAGGATATTTTACTTTTAAGGTATTGTCTATGAAAAATTTAACAAAAAATAATATTTAAAAAAATAAAAACACCTTTCTTAAAGGTTAATGTTTCTTTATGAAAGCTCGTTTTGTTTTCTTGAACTTTAAACACTCTACATAAGTTATGTGATGCAAATATTAAGGTCAATATTTAACGAAGTCAAGTATTAAATAAAAATTAATCGATTGATAAATCGATTTTATGCTTCTTTACATTGAACTTAATGATGTAGGTCATGACACTACTTTCCGCTACAAATATTTATAAAAAATCGCGAAACAAATCAAACTGAGTTCATTATTAAATAAGGTAGCAAACTAATAATAAATTTTGTATTTTTTTTAAATGTTTCGTGATTTTCGCAGTCGCAGTCGTGTCGCGTGTCGTGGTACAATCGAGGGACTGTAACTGACTAACAACTTGAGAAAATAAAATATTTCATATTTTCATCTCCTCGGTCTGATAATGAGACAAAACGCGGCGTTGAGTTACACCACTCCACACACAATGTTTTGCAAAAGTGAAGAACAGAGTTTCTTAACACTAGGTTTCCAAGTTCCCTCAATCATTTCTTCATATACGAAATAATTATGCAAAACCCAATAACATAAAAACATATTAAATAATAACCTACTCCAGTTTATTAAATGTATAATTGGTAAGTCCGTTTAAAATCAAGTCAGTGAGCCATGCGTCATATTTAAAATGCGCCTGCGGCATATTGTGTTGCCTTAATCTAATACTGGGTACTTTTAAAGGCTCCAGTGGTTGTATATTGAACGATGGTATCCCGTGAGCAAGAAGATGTCTGGCTTGTTCTGCTACACGCTTGATACAGTCCGCTACGTTTGGATCACTGTAATGACATACTGGCTTTTTCGCTGAAAAATAATTGTAAAATCGAAATGTTAAATCAGGACCTTATAAGTTTAAAAGATACGTTTTTACACTAGTTAATTAAAACTGCTTTAAAGTTAATTAAAAATATATAGTCTAATTGGGTTTTTGAAAAAAATTTTTTTTTGTGATAAATAGAAAGATTATATATTAGTTTTATAACAAAACTATTTTTTTTTTGCAATAATTCAAAAGTTATTTCAAAATAAAAATTAATTTTTGAATCTAGTACCGAAGACACGCCGACAACTCCCAAACAAACCCGAGCGCGTGTGACGTCATAATGTTAGTTTTCACTCAATGCAGTTGATAGGAAAATAATGAATGCAGTGTTTTGATCTATTTAATTTTGTTGTCAACGCTGTAATGTTATTAAATAGTTATAACATTATGACGTCACAACTATGGTGACCAATCATGGCGCGTTTATAGGCACGTGATTTTTATTTAAATTTCATCAATTTTTAATTGTTTATAATTAATTGAAAAAAATTTTTTTTTAAGTTTTTTGCATTAAATATCAATATTATTAATAATAAAGTTTTAAAATACATAAAAAAATCAATTTTTTTTTTTTCAAAAACTTAATTACCGAGGCCTGTCGTGGCGCAGCGGCACAAGCGTGTGACTGTAACCGACAGGTTCTGCGTTCAATCCTCAGTCGAGGAAGTGAAATATTTAATATTTTCAATTTAAATATTTAATGTTTATTTCTTCGCTCTGGTAATAAGGCAAAGCGCGGCGTAGAGTTCCTCTACTCAACACGCAATGCCTCAAATTCGACGGAAAGTGGGGAACGGAAGTGGAACGGAGTGTCCTAACACTAGGTTCCCGGGTTCCCTCTGCCTCGTGCGGGATAGAGCGTGAAGTTAAAAAATAAATAATCTAATTAATTGTGCCACTAAATGCTGGGATGGTATATTTTAACAATATTTTTTACAAATAAAATAACCAATCGATTCAGTTAGAAGGTTCTGCTCTAATACAATCCAGAAAACACACTTTTAACTAGTAATTTCAGTTTTATGACATTAATATAGATTATATAAAATAGGTGAAGTGCAACATAAATAAACAAAGTGTAAAAAATATTTTATTATTCACATCCCATAATATTCTTAATGGATGTGTTCTATTTATAACCGACGTGTATGAAAAGAGTACCGTCATATAAGTAAAATTGGAAAAAAATATATATATATATATATATATATATATATATATATATATATATATATATATATATATATATATATATATATATATATATATATATATATATATATATATATATATATATATATATATATATATATATATATATATATATATATTATTTAAAATTTTGTTTAACTCTTTTTTAAATTATACCTCAATAATAACGTGCAAATATATTATAGATAATTTTATAGTAAATATGACGTGTTTACTGGTTACGAGCTGGTTATGGCTTGAAGCATATTCGGGGGAACGTTTATGGAATAGGTATAAAAGATTTCTATAAAAGGTCGTAAACTGTGATGTAATGGAATTGATGACAGGTCTCGGAAACAAAAATGCGTTCTTTTTAAACTACATAATTATTTATGATTGACTCGAAAAGGGAGGATTTTAGAACGGTTATGTAATCAAAAACAAGCCATGATTGTGTCCCTGTACCACGACAGACATTATTTTTGGAATTTAAACTATTCGAAATAAATTGAAATATATATTATAAGGTGACAATTGTGAAATTTCATATATTTATTCTCTTCAGATATACTTACAAATATTGACAAGCCGTTTAAATATTTAGCAAATACATGTTTCATACAAAATACACAAAAAGGTATGCAAAATGTTAGGTTCATTTTCACTTGCAATTTGTTTATCTATTTTCTTTAGCGTAATAGTCGTTTCAATAGTCGTTACTCGGAAGTATAAGAGTTTCAAAATCATTACTTTGTTAAGTTTAGCTTTTACGTTCCATATTTTTTTTTACAAAAATGGTATATTAAATCTATGAACATTACTAGATACAGTTTCAAAACCTTATTGGTTTTGCAAATAATTCTTTATACTACGTAATTACGCGGATATTGTGTACATACATTGGTAATATTATAGATGAATCCTATCTTAAAAAATAATGAAACAAAGCAACAGGAGCAACAAAACTATTGCAAAACGTTTTTGATAGTTAATCTAATCAAAATATCATAATATTCATAAAAAATGACAACAATAATAATAAAAACAAACGGGCGAATATATAAAATAGCGCCTTACCCATTTCTTCCATGTTATCACCATTGCTAGTACTATTTACTTCAGGCACATGTCTACTTAACACTCCACCAGACAAAATAAATATCACCAAGAATTTACAAATCGTCTTCATCATGACTATGCCCAGTTTGAGCTGATTCTCATCTAAGACTGTCAATATCTATTTTGCCTTTATAATAGAGCTAACAGGTTAAAACAGTAACCATATGTGGAAAATATGCAGCCTCGGGTCTAAGGTCTACAGGACGTATAATGTGTAGCATTGAAACTACAATTTTTAGTTCATAAAAAAAGGGCTTATGTTTGTATCTATTCGTTATATAGTATATTTGGAATAATCAATAGAGAGTAATTGTTTTTATTTAGGCTGTTCAATTCAAGATATTTAATATTTTTTAAAATACTTTGCTAAAACTAAATTATAGCGAGTCGCTGCGAGCAAGCCTTCCACAGTAGACCCCTAGCCTTAGCGTTTGGCGCTCCGTTCTCTACCCCGCTAGGGATAAAGTATGAAGCTAAGTAAGAAACAATTTTAACATTCATTATGTCAATAGGTGTAAAATGAAGCGATGGATCATATAACTAATTATTACAATTAAAAGATTTCTGTACTGAGTGTAGGAAATATTGTGGGCTTGGTCAGCGGTTCCAGGGTTGTGTTATATAACAGGTTATATTTATACAAAACTTGATAAAAAATAACGACAATGCCAATTAGTATCTTGTCCAACATTACGTACTCATTGCATCGGACTAATAATAACAACATTTATTCAATGGCATATTCGTACTTTCAAACCGCACACGATAAATTAAAACTTTATAATGAATCATCGATCCATTCTTTTCCTTATTTAAATATAAAAGCAAATAATAAGGTATATTGTATAAAAATATAGTTAAAAGTTTTTTTAATTTTTATATACATATATTTAATTCAAAATTATCACCCATGTGCACGTTTCTTTCATCATAAATGGCAAATTAATAATATTGTTACTGTTTTTAAAGAGTTAATCAGTCCACAATTTTTAACCACCTAGTTGCTTGAGTAGTCAAAGCGCTTGGACGGATTCCAAGAGGCACGGGTTCAATTTACGCTATGATAAATATATACTTAATGTATAAATAAGTATTGAACGAATATTAATCTCGGATAAAAATAATAAAAAATATAGCTATTTTTACATTTTCCATAGCCTTGTGCTTATTCCTTTATTTAGAATGAATGTAGGAAGTGACTTTCCAAGGTAATGCTCTGGCTCAGTAGCGTACATATGTAGATTCAATGTAACCTCTATATCCTAAGATCAATATCATTATATTGATCATTTTCACATAAATGTATCGATCTATAAATATGACACTACATAGGGTAAAGATTACTTACTTAGCTTCACGCTATATCCCTAGCGGGGTAGGTAGAGAGATCGGAGCGCCAAACGCTACGGTCAAGGGGAAAATATAAAAAAATAATTATATATTATTACTACTCAGCTTCACGCTGTATCCTGCACATGGCAGGATAGGAAAAGGGAACTTGGGAACCTAGTGTTAAGACACTCCGTTCGACTTTGGAAAAAAAAATATTAAATAATTCATATAAATTTATTTTACTGCTTGGTCTCATATATATCTATATATATATATATATCTATATATATATATATCTATATATATATATATATATATATATATATATATATATATATATATATATATATATATATATATATATATATATATATATATATATATATATATATATATATATATATATAGATAGATATATATATATATATATATATATATATATATATATATATATATATATATATCTCTTTTACTGTGCAGCGATGGTACCATTTTTAACACGCTTTTATTCGCTTGGGTTATATGTATGTATGCATGTAATGGAAACTTTAAACATGATTTTCAGTAATTTCCAGAAGTCTTATTAATTTGAAACTTTGCACACCTATCAAGGACCGATGAAAATGCAATAATATAAAAACAGTTTTCCATTATCAATATGAGAACCGTTAGGATTAATAAATTCTGTTACGCATCCTTCTATCTCTCGTACTCCCCGAAAAAGTGATAGAGCTAGCGCATCTGCGCATGCTAAAAACACCTAAACAAAGGGAGAAAATAAATAATAGTTTAAAAGCTAAGCGTGTTTTTTTTAATGTTATAAATCATTTAATTATTATTTCCTTTTATTTCGTTTAACTGAAAATAAAATAAGATACGTGGCATTGCTACTGTTGTAAAATAATCATAATAAAAAAAAAGTTTAACGTATTTATTTATATTTCTTAGTTTTCAGTGATACATTAATAATCAAATTCCATTATATTTCATAGTTTTTATATATAAAAGATATATTCCATTTTGTTTAAATAATATTTATTATAAAACCCTATATTATATAAGTTAATTATGAAATCTTACATGAGGTAAATCTAATTTTCATTTTTTTTTCATTAATTTCATTATTATTTATATTAATTGTATGGACCTCGGGCGGGTAAAAGCCTCCCCAAGGAATACCATGATACTCCTTAACTGTGTCTAGTCAACTTCTGCCTCTTGCTCTGGAGCCTCTTGGTCCTAACCACTTACCTGACCTTAGAAACCTTAGTATGGAGCTAAATTAAGCAAAGATCTTATTTTATAATATTTAATATCTTTTGATTGCGGTGACTTAGAAAGTTAATTTGTGAATAATAATTTTTTGAATATTATAAATATTAGATAATAATTTGAAACTTCCATGTGATCTCAAGATAAAAGTCAAAGGACTCTTAGCAGGTGATTAACAAATGTGCAATTAAGTAATCCTATTAAGAGTCTGTTCTTACTTTTTGAGAAACTGAATAGGACTGCCGTTACTTGACCAGTTTTTCTTTCATAGTAATTTTATTTTAGTTTACTATATAAACATTTATTGTTGCAACTTCACGCTGAAGCCCACACATGGATGTAGGCAGAAGACTTGAGAACCTAGTGTTAAGACACTACGTTCCGTTTGCCAGTTTCCATCGAATTTGAGACATTGCAAGTGGTGAAGCTCGTCATAGTGCTTTGCCTTGTTAATTTCTCAATATTTCGTTAATAAGTGAAGAGCAAATCTACAACCTGTCGTATTTTAAATGTCACGCTTGTGCCCCTCACGCTTGCGCCACGACAGGTCTCTTATATAAACATTGTGGAAATAAAAGTATTTTTTTTTTTCATTTTACGCTATATATGGTATATATTGCATGAAACATAGAAATACCTTACTAACAATGCCCTTATTTTGTCTTAATAGTCAAAATAAATTGTAGGTATTGCCAGGCAACACAAACTGCGAATTTGAGTTTCGTCAACAAATCTAAATGTAAATTTTAAACAATAAAAGGCAGTAAATTAGTTTTCAAACATTTTTAATTTCATTATTTAAAAACAAACAACACAAATGGTCCAAATGTTATTGTGTTTCATCAGAAAATCCATATGAAAAAATTAAAAGAATTACCTAGAACTAACTTAATAATATTATGCCTATGACAAAACTTATAATATACAAAAACCTATAAATTGTTACGGAATCAAGACATACAGCTAAAGCTACTTACTTTACAAAACATAATGTAATTTCTATTACAACAAAATAAATAATATTGTTAAAAAATAATGATATTTCTTTCTTACTCATGGATAACGCGTTAGTATTCGTTATGCATGTGTATGTACTTCGGAAAAAAGTAAAGAAAACTTAGAAAACTGTGAGAATAGTTAGCAAATTTAACCGATTATAAAACAAAATTTTCCACAACTATTTTTTTTTTTATAAATAATGATGAACTGTAATCTGTGGCGTTTTATGTGGTGTATGGGTAGTTATTATTAAAATTAAAACATTGGAGATCTAAATCATTACATAACTATATATAACCTAAAATGGCAAAAGTGGTCAATAGAAACCAACTTATTAAGAATCTTGAACTAATATTTCGCTTAGAGGTATCGTTCCAAATATTTTGTTGAAGAAAGCTTTAAATATAGCAGCGCTACTTTCTTCTATGAGGGGGTTGAGGATGTCAAGGACTATTCCTGGGCTTGCATTGAAGAAGGTGGCAGCTGAAGTCGCTGTAAAAGAAAAAAAAATGTTATTTAACCTTAATAATTTATATATTTTCAGATTTCACATTATAATATGAAAAAATCTTTGTATGAATATAGTTCATCTACTCAGGCTCTAATGTTTTCATCTACAACCAGTATGAGCTGCTATAATAACTTGCGGTTGAATCTTCTAAGATCAAATTGAGCTACTCAGAATAAGTAATCTCCGCAACGAACAAAATGACTGTTGTATAAGATGTTTTAAAAGCACTTTTAAACCTACATAGTTCAACTATGATCTATTCTAATATTCACCTAACGTCAACTCTCTTTGTGTACGAGTATAATTGTGGTACAACTAGAGAGTTCCCACATTCAGAAAACGAATTAACAAATTATTCATTATATAGTCATTGTAAGTACCAAATTCTGCTATATATATTGAAATTAAAGCTAATAATATAAAAGATTTACTGACCGTGCTTACATTTTCTACTTGGAGAATTCTCACTTTCAAGATTGGCACATTCTTTTATGAGGAAATTAAAAATTTCGAAAATCTTGGTTTTTTCATAAAAGGCATAAATTTTTATAACATAAGTATTTATTTACTATGTTTAGTCTATATTGAGTATTATAAATAACATTTGATTATCTTCAAATCTGATTTTGTGATGATATAAAATTTATCAATACAAAATTACTATATAATATGGGGTGATTGTAGTATTTTTTACTTAATAACTGTACCTTCCACTAAACAAATTCTAAGTACAGTTGTCTATAATATATTTGTAAAAAGTAATGTTTAACGAAGTGTTCCCAAATTGGCACAGCGATTGAGAATGAGCTTCTATTTTATTTATTACGTTCTAATATTAATATTCAGCTTCACGATGTATCCCATCCACATGGCAGGGAAAATAAGGCAGAGGATACTTGGAACCTAGTGTTAAGACACAGAGTATACTTGGGAACCTAGTGTTGAGTGTCGTAACTGAACGCCGCGTTTAGCCGTGTACCAGAGCGAAGAAATGAAAATATTAAATATTGCTTTTCCTCGAGTGAGGATCGAACCCACAATCTGTCGGTTACAGCCACACTTTTGTGCCGCTGCGTCGCGACTGACGAATACTTTTAGTTAATATTATAATTATACTGTAATCATCGTACTGAATTCTTTTGGAATTATAAAAATCTATTTTACTATCTTTAATACCTGAGCATTTACTAAAACTATTGAACAATATACATTTCTTCATAATACTTACCAGCTACTGGTCTTTCGGTATCATCGATGGCGATTTGCCCATGAGCAATTTTCAATTTTGTAATAATTTTTTCAGCTTGCAAGTATTCGACACCATCCTTCAATATTGGCTTGGCACTTCCTTTAGCTACTACTGCAATGTTAGCTGCAATCATAATTATTTGCTATGAAAATTTTAATTTCGTTGATATTTATATTAAAAAATCAATTTCTTAACATGCAATGTCTTTAATATTGTGTAAAAACAGGTGTTCAGACACTAAGTTGTCTGAGACCTTCTAAGAAGGCAAAAAACGTACATCTGCAAAAAAAATGCAAACTTGTCCATAGTGATCGATTAGTTTTCATTCAAAATTATTTAGTTATGTTTAAAAAATATACGCCCTATTTATACATAGAATTGTTTTTATAATTTTTAATAAAATTTCAATCACAGGCAAATTATTTTTTTTTTATAATTTTCAAAATGGATTTGCATTATTTATTATATGACATAATTCAAAAAAGTTATTATATAGTGATACATCTTTATACGAATGGAATACAGATGTACAACTGCGTAAAGACACAAAAAAACAGATTTAACAGGTTTACAATACTGTTTCCGGTCACTGTATGTTTGCGTTATCTTAAATTTCTAGGTTTTTAGAGGCCTGTCGTGACAGTGTTGTGGGTTTCGTTATCGTTTTAATTGCTGAACCAGCCTTCCCACAACATTTTCTACACTCGGTACAAAAATCTTAGAATTGTTATAATCTTTATATTTGAAATATTTTCAAATTAAATATTCAATGTTTTCATTTCTTAGTCCACCCCGCAATGTGTGTACGCCGAGATGTAAATTGAAACTGCGTAAGTGGGTTTTATTTTAGGACATAAACTGTGATATGAGAATATTTGAGTGTCTTTATAGTATACTTAATAAGTACTTACTAAAGTTACTGCTAAGCTTTCCCTTGCCACTGATGTCAAGAGTCAAAATCTTGGAACCGCGGACATCGTAGTCGGCAGTTACAAACAAACTGGGGATGATCAGTCTCACTTCTCCCACATACTTGTTATTGAGATTGAACCTGAAATAAAAATTTGCAAAATTTAATCTTTTATTTCCATTTCGTGTTGTTTGCTTTGTAAAGATCAAAATAAAAAGAACCTCGATAGTTCATACAATTTTAATTTTCAATTAAGATGTACGTACTATATGGGTAAAAATATTACCAGAGCTAGGTAAAATCTAAAATAAATTGAACTTTAATGGGCTGATATCGCAAATTCGATATGGTTATTTATTTATAAATAAATATTATAAAATAATGATTATAAAATAATATTGATATTTCTTATATTAAATTTAATAATAAAATTTGTCATTAAGATATTAAATAAATAATAATATTATTAAATAATATTATATAAATATATATTATTAAATAAATAAAACAACAAAGAGAACTCTATCCATGTAAGCTAAAAGTATGAACTTTTATATAAGAAGATTTTAAATAAGAAAAACCTTTATAAAGCTCTTTTTCTAAACCAGACTGTGCAAAGTAAATGAAGATTTTATAAGTTATATAAGTATGAACATTGCGATATTATGTAACAGGATCCATGCTCGTGACAAATATTAGATCTTGAAAAGTTTCAGATGCTCGTATAAGGCAAATGAACATCGATTTATATAATCATTTGACCAAAATAACATATATGTACATTTACTTTCCGCTCTAATAAAATTATAAAACAACATTATAAGCCTAGCCAAACCACATTTTATCCTTATTTGGGTTAAAGTTTTGGCTGCTTTATAGAAAATCTATTAATTAAATACTTTTATGTGTACCCAAAATTTTCCATATGCTCATGCCTATCCCAAGAATTTTCCATGTGCTCATGCCTATCCAGGTATTTTCTGTACTTTCACTTTCCGCTGTTCTACGTTCACTTTCCGCTGATTTGAGGAGGATGAAAACGTCGCACTTTGCTCGCCGCGCTTTGCCTTATAACCAGAGCGAATGAATAAAAATATTAAATTTTTCAAATCCTCTAGTGGGGAACGGACCCACAATCTGTCGCTTTTACAGTCGCACACTTGAGTTTCTGAGCCACGACAGACAACTTTTAGAAATTAAGTGACAAATTACCTTACCAGTGATAATTAAGTCATTAAATTATTAACATTTTATAATTAACTCGAACAAGACAATATGAAGTTATTAGTAACTTAGCGTAAGCGCTTATTATGATTTTTTTTGTAGTGCTTAGGCACTACAAAAAAAATCATAATAAGCGCTTAGCTATAGATATCGCAACGATATACAAAAATTTAATTTGCATATAAATGTGTATTATGGTAACGTCCACTGCAATACTTATCATACTATCCAAAATGTACTAGAGCATGACCAGGCTAGAATTAGGAAATCGTGAAAGCAACATTACGCACTCAATTTTATATAGTTGATTGCTATTATTAATAGATTTAATTTAATATAAACTATTTTATGCGTAATAATATTTATATTATTCTATTAAAGTATTAATATTTATTGAAAATAGTGAAAATATAATGGATATAATATTGATAAATTATTATTTCAAAACGTATCTTTTTATTATAAATTGATCTTTGAATCTGAGTAGATAAATTTAAGACAACAGGCATCATTTAAATGAAAAATAAAAAAAAAACTTAAATATTATGCTGGCACCGTCATCTATAGTAGTGCTTCCATTTTCTAAAACATCAGACTCCATACATTCTACATCGTTTTATTAGGAAAATATCGGGTGAGGTCTGAGGGCTAGAAAAGGCCATCCATGTTTTAAAAAAAGGTTCCTAAAATCAACTTACTTTATCTTCTCTATCTTGAAGTTTGAGCCACCATAAGCCTTCATATTCTTAACAGTAGCCTTTAATCTCAAATTATTTGCTGTTCTGTCTAATTTCAATGTTGGCACTAAAAATGGATCTAAAGCTGGAACGTTTACTTCTGGGATTCCATTAAGAAGTCTGGGTTTCACAACGTCTACTGCCTTGATTACACATTTGTCAAGTTCTGGGTCATTCCGCTTGCACTGAGGAAAATCGTCCGCTGAAAATAATGGAAAAATAAATTAGTCACGATTTGAAACTTACCTTACTGATTTAAAAAATATGTGATTGAAAATTAAATGATTTTTAAAATTTGTGATATATGCAAGTATATTATATACAAACAAGTTTCGAGTTGTTGTTATGTTCCCAAATAGGCAGTTTGTTCAAAACGTTGTAACAACTAATACTCTAAATGATTACTGCACAATTTGGAAAAAGCATGAAGAGAACAAAACAAATAAAATACATAGACATAAAAAATATTAGACCGGTTGTGGGTTCGATCCCCACTCGAGGAAATGAAATATTAATTTTCGATTTAAAGAATCAATGTTTTCATTTCTTTGCTCTGGTACAAGGCAAAACGCGGCGTTGAATTCCGCCACTCAACACGCATTGCCTCAAATTCGGCGGAAAGTGGAGAACGGAAGTGGAACGGAGTGTCTTAACACTAGGTACCCATGTTCCCTCTGCCTACCCTGCCATGTGCGGGATACAGCGTGAAGCTGAATTACTTTAGTACTAACATTTTTGTTAAAGTACAAGATAGAAATCACATTCAATCATGTCGCACAGCGTCTGATTATAAAGACAACAGTAGCGGATTCAATTCTCAATCGAGTTTTGCAACTGAATTATTTAAATATTGAAATTTAGAGTGTCTTACCACTAAATATCCTCTACCTACCCTGCTTTGCGGTGGTCATTGATTACTTTATTGCTAAATACTAAATTATTGATATTATCATAATTTCATTAGGATTCCGATGTCAACTGTTACTAAACATAATTAGTTACACATCTGAAGAAATATAACTGCTTATTAAAATAATATTGTGAAACATAAATAGGTCTCTTGTTGCGTTTCAACATCCCGTTCATTGACATTATACATTTTGTGCATGTATGAATATGTATGTGACATTCGTCTTAAAATTATATTGAAATTTTATAACTAATTTACAATCGACTAGCTTTTGTGTGCGGTTCCGTCGGCAAGGTGGCAACAAAACAAAAGTTACTAATTACATATAACCTGCCTCGATAAATTGATATCACACAATATATATATATATATATATATATATATATATATATATATATATATATATATATATATATATATATATATATATATATATATATGTATATATATATATATATATATATATATATATATATATATATGTATATATATATATATATATATATATATATATATATATATATATATATATATATATTATATATATATATATATATATATATATATATATATATATATATATATAATGAAGAAACGCGTTACACATTTTGAAGTACTAAGGCTACTTTATCTCTACAAATATAAGATTTCTAATTTAATCAATTATTAAATCATTTTCAAGGACTTATAAGTATTAAGATTGGTTAATAAATGAATCTATCACGTAACTGTGTAGCTGTACTGGATATTGACCCCAATATTACGTTTACGTCGACGTAAGTACTCAAGATTTAATTATCGTTTATTCATTTTCTGAGTTTTATGTTTCATACATACTAACTACTACATATAAAGTAAAATGTATTATT
The DNA here is from genome assembly GCA_019049475.1 of Eueides isabella. Taxonomy (NCBI): domain Eukaryota; kingdom Metazoa; phylum Arthropoda; class Insecta; order Lepidoptera; family Nymphalidae; genus Eueides; species Eueides isabella. Next base: position 5,757,214 of record CM032385.1, read on the forward strand.
AAAGCCAAAAATAATATTACTACTTTATTAAGCAAGCAAAAGTCACAAATACTTAAAAATTGAGAAGAAATTTTAACATTTTAAGAATCTTATTATTTAAACTTATTTTTTGTATATAAGTGGTAAATAGAAAATAAAAACTTGTTTTTAAGACTATTTAAAACTTCCGCTAGTATTTAATTTTCTTAGACAGTAAAATTGAGATTGAGCCGCGAGACACAACGCCGTCCATTGTCTGTACCATACTTATTAAAAAATTTAATTACAAAAGGAATGAACATATGTTTATTTTTGCTTCATGCTGTATCCCACACATGGCCAGGTAGGCAGATGGAACCTGGGGATCTAGAGTTAAGGTACTCACATTAATATACTTCCGTTCCCCTCTTTATATAGATATTTTTTTAATTTGCAATAAATAGTAACAAATAAGACTTGTTGTGGCGGAGGGGCAAGTATAGCTGTAAACGTGACAGTTTATGGGTTCGATTTCCATTCGAAGAAATTAAATATTTGATATTTTCATTTCTTCGCTCTGAGCGAAGGCTTAGCTAGCCGTTGAAATCCGCCTCACAACACGGCGGGAAAAAGGCAACGGAAACGTGTTAACGGAAAGGAGTGTCTTAACGCTAGGTTCACAAGTCGTTTCCGCCTACCAGCCACGTAACTGATACAGCTTGTCAGCCAACAAAATAGATGCTAATCAGCCATCATACCATGTATTTATTACAATATATTAGTGACAGTTTACGATCATAAAATCAATACGAATAACTATAACTCTTCCCTACCACGTAGCATGGTCAAGTTTTTTTTTAATTTCCCGATGTCCGCATATACAAAGGTACATATAGCAGAGTAGGAAAAAGAAACCCAGTATTAAGACATTCGGTTCCCCAGTTTCCCCCGAACGATTGAGATGAATGTTGAATGTAGGAACTAAGTGCCGCGTTTTATACAGTTAAAAATACATTGTATAATTATGTAGTTAGTAGAATTTCAAAAAAAAAAAAACACACTGTGTCATACCGCCAAGTCCCCACTCTGGATATTTAATTATTCTTAATTCCCCATTATTATAGCACAAAATACGGCGTTAAGCTCTGCCTCCCCACAACACAATGTCTCAATGTCAGTTTAAATGGACACTACTCTTTTTAATATACTTCCCTTGGCCTACCCTGCTATATTGTGCTTGATAGAATAAGTAAATTAAAAAAATGTGGTATAGATGTTTCCTTTTTCTCTTAAGATTGAATTGAGAGCCGACATATTTTTTTTACTCCTCGTACATTACAGTAGATGTGATGTGAAGGATAGATGTGTGTGACTCAATTAATTTCAATAAGATATATTTGTGAACGTAACAGGACAACCACTTTTTGAAAGTAAAACCTTTTATATCACAGAAGGTTAAAAGGAATACTTCAAGTAAACTTTTAATTTTAAGGTTATGATAATAATCAATGTCATATTTACTTCCTGCTGTGTCCTGCACATGGCGGGGTAGACAGAGGGAACTTGGGAATCTACTGTAAAGATACTCCATTAACCTAGAGGCATTCTATAGGCATTTCATAATAAATAACGAAATACATCGCGTCGTTTTGTCTTTATAAAGAAGCAAAGAAATGAAAATATTAAATATTTCAATTCCTCGAATGGGGTCGATCCCAGAACCTGTAGTGTTTACAGCCGCACTCTTTTGCCTCTGTGCCATGACAGGGCTCATACCTATTATTTATACCTATTTATTTCTTCTAATTACTCCTAATAAAATCAAATAAAAATATATAAAAGATCAAATCAAATAATTGTCTAAAGTAATGGAGCCCAACGTTTTCATCACACTTAATACGAAATTCTATATAATAATAATTTTCCTTTTCATCATTTTTTAACAAAACAACAATAAAATCTGTGGAAATTCTAACGAAGAATTCGTTCTATAATCTACAATATTTTGTATGGTAACAATAAACATTTCCTACAGAAGAACTCAAAACCGTATAACAAATGAAGTAATAGAAAGTTAGAGTGTATACAAATTTAATCAAGAAAAACTAGAAACAGTCCCTAAAATAGTTAAAAATTTTAAATAATTTTGGAAATATTTAATCTTAAATTCTAAAACAATTTATTGGAAAATGTCCACTTTTTTGGAATCAATCGAAATTATAACCAAGTCTGGTATACCCCAGTATTATTTAATCCACCACATCCGTTACTTTCCATTTTTATATACATATATATTGCAACTCTACCGCCTTGTCACATCTTACATAATTCTTGTTTATTATAAGACATATTAAATAATGTAATAGTTAAATATCTTATAAATATATAACTTTCAAGGATATCAGGAGTAATGCCTAAAGACTAAAATAATTAAATAGTACAAGAACTTACGTAAAATTTTCGCCGATCCAACCACAGCACATACGGCTATAACTACAAGGATCTTCATTATGAAATTATTATAAAATGGTATAAACTCGATGCAGGATTGGAACTGGCAAGCGTTGATGAACAAGTGTGCGGGCGCGCAGCTACCACCAATATTTGTATAAAAGGAAAGGTACACCAGAGACGTTGAGCAATGTGGGGAATGTGAGGATTTTGGAGTATAACTTGAACTTTATTATGTTTAATGGTTTCCTTATATTGTTTTACGTTGTTGTTGCGTTTTACGTGAATTGCACTGTAAGTGGCGTTTTTATGTATAATGATAGGGTTTTGTATAAATGAGATGAAATAATGACTTTGAAGTGGTTTTTATACCTGTCGTGGCGCAAAAGCACGAGCTTGTGACTGTAACCGTGATGGGTTATGGGTTTCATTTCCACTCGGAAAAATTAAATATTTAATATTTTCAAATTAAATATTTAGAATTTTTATTCGCTCTGATAATAAAGCAAAGCGCGGCGTTTAATTCTGCCACTCAACCCGCAAATTTGGCGAAAAGTCTCAAATTTGGAACGGAATGTCTTAACACTAGGTTCCCAATTTCCCTGCCATGGAGGATAGATCATGAAGCTAAAGACAAAAAAAATAGTTCAAATCATTTCTTTGTACGAATAATATACGAATAATTATTGTTTATCACAAAAAATATCAAAATCTGAATTTTATTTTAATGTGCAATTAAATAAATAAAGTAAATTTTCTTAAACATTAATGACTTCTTTCTGTTTTCTTATTGTTTTTTCAATCTACAACATTGGCCAAACCAAGGACACTAAGTGGGAGTCGAACCCAAAACCATTGTGTGTTCCTAGCTTGCTACTGCTAGACTAGCTGCACCACGATCAAAAATATGTACTGAATAAAATGAGCCCGTTTCCTCCTTAATTACATATTATGCTTTTAAGTTTACCTTAAAGAGGTCGCTGCTTTAGCAATAAGGTCGCCTCTTATACATTTTCGTTATTTTGTTGTCTCCTTTATAAAGTGTGTATAAATTATAAGAATAAAAATATTTTTCTACTTCCCCTACAAATGTATCAATACTTTAAAATAACAAGTAGATATCTAATATACTTTTAAATTTAGTGTAACGAATGGTGCAACAAATCAATATTGATTACAATAAAAAAACACAGTTCCGTAGCGCATTACATAAATTGCTGACCAAATCTCAATTATATTATACAACTGATTTGATCTGTAACAGTTATCTCACGGTGCAAGAGCGCTAACTAAATTACTCGGAAGCGATATCAACAGACCATAGTAGCGCAATAATCAACATAATATGATAGTTATGAGTTCGATTCTCGAGTGATTATATTTAAAATTTGGAAAATAATTTAAATACGAGTATAATCACGGCGTGAATGGTAAGTACGACGTTTACTTCCACCACGAAATTAGTTAGTTTTTTTAGACAGAATATGCAGAACACAGTAAAGAAATATCTTTACTTACCTGTGTACCTTAAAAAAATAACCTGTCAACTTATTAATTGACAAGTAGTTCTTTTTCTGTCTTTCCTGATTTATGTAATTTGTGTAACTAATGATGATTGAAAGAAAAAAACAATTTACATATAAATAGATAGTTATTGACATATAGATTCCTACATTTTAAAGTTCCGTCTGCCTCCCCTGCTATGTCCAGAATACAACGTGACGGTAAGAAAAGAATTTAAATATTAGGTACATCATCCGGAACACGCTGACCTACTTGTTATCGATATTAGGCTGAAAAATAATGATTTAGTTTCACCCTCCTACCAAATTCTATATACATTTGAGTGACAGTATAAAGCAAAATTATCTACATGTATATTAAACGATGTCGGATAGCTACGTTTAAATTTTTATTAACATCTTTTCCCACATATTTTATATAAATATATAGTTTGTTTCCAAAAGGAACGAGTTCCTATCTATGAAACTTCTTAGAAACCTCAACAATGACGTTGTACATATTAGAATCTCTATAGAAGATAAGATTTGTGCATATTTTCTCTGCCGAAAGACTTAGTGTTATCGTTCGGCAAGAGAACATTTTATCATTTTTAACGTTGCAAAATGCTGTTCCAACATTTTTTACATTTTATAAATAAGTACTTTGCTTTTCAAAGTGTGGATGTGTAGTATATGTGTGTTTGAAATTGCATGTAAGAGTACAGTGCCCGTAAACGACCCTAGAACAGATAAACAAAACAAATATTATGTATATAAAATAAACAAAAGAAATAAATAGAAGATAAAGCAGATTTTCTTTATTATTTTTAATATATAAACAAAGTTAAAAATAATAGCAACTTATCAATAACACTATATGAAAAATGAATTTGTTGACATTTGCTTGAATAATATTTAGAAACATGTTACACCATTATTTTATGTAAGATTCATACAACGCTAAACGGCAAATATTAAGTAGGTATATTTGGCCACAATATATATGTATAAATTTGCAACGTAAATTTAGTTTGCCAATAAAGAAATCCTGTCTCTCGTTAAGATGTTTCAAGGAAAGGTATAAGCTTAGTTAGACAGGGCGGCAGAGGGAATTTTTAGAACCTAGTGTTAAAACTCTCCCCAATAACACACCAACGTTGCCTATTTTCCGCCGAATTTGGACTGAAAAGTGATGAAACTCAACGCCCCGCTGTGCCCCGTTATCAGAGTAAAATATTCTTTATTTCATTTCCTTGAGAGGAAATCGAACCCATAACCTGTCGGTTCTGTCCTACCTGTCACTGTTGCGCCCCTGCGCCACAACATACATACCTCTTACTAGAGATATGTATATTTAATTTCATATTAAATTTTTATAGTGATTTAATTTTAATCTAATCTTTAGATATTTGCAAAAGTACTTACTAAATCATGTCCTCCCTCTATTTCCTTCACAGTATTAAGCGTACAAATTGTCATATGTAAAATTACAACAAAAATGTCGTGTTACAATATTAATAGCATGCTTATGTTAATATCTTAGATGTACCTAAGTATTTAATTATTATTATTATTATTATTACACGTATTTTATATAACTAGTTATTTTCTGAAATTGTATTGATTTCATTTGAGATAACCATTTTATATTTACTTATATAAAGTAGGCAACACTTTTAGGATCTAGGATACGTATTGTGAAAACAAATATAAAGTCATAACCTACAGACACAGTATGAGTACTAAAATAAATAAGTAGTAAAAGACTAAATAAAAATAAATATTTAAAGTATTTTTGACAAGCAAATATGAAATGTTCAAATATTTATTACAAAAAACAAATACTCGGAAGGCAGACTGCATTGTAAGTCTTGTTATTGGTCATATTTTCAGTTTTTTAAGTATTTTTTGATGAATGTATATAAAATGGGTCTGCAGAAATATTTTTTTTCTACACGCTACATCCCGCGTACAGCAGGATAGGCAGAGGGTATCCAATGTTAAGAAACTCCATTTTTTCAGTTCAATTTATGAGACATTTCATGTTGAGTGACGGAACTCAACGACGCGCTTTGTCCTGTTACCAGAGCCAGAACATGTAAAAATATAATTCTGCAGAATGGGAATCCATAGCAATACGCCACGTCAGCATCAAGCAGCATATTTAATTTTACAAAAATGTTATTCATACATTAAATAAAATTACAAATTCCTAAAAAATATATAAAATTATAGTCCTTCATAGATTTATTATGAAACATTTTCCTTAAAAACCACAAACTATATTAGATTTGTGATTGTTAGCTCAACTTAATAAGCACTTAATAAACGTAAATATATTGCATTATCCGTGTCACGGTTGTAAATCACGGTGAACATCTGTATCTTGCGCAATATCCTATATTTCCTTTGTCATTTAGGTTTCAAATAACTTATTTCCTGGATGAACTTAACAAAATTATTAGTTTGTAGGGAAGTGGCTAAATAAGGTTAACAAAAGTAACAATTACGTACATATTTGCGTTGTGCTCTACTGGCAGGCCTAAAAACCATAAAATAAATAATAACATAAATATTTTCGTTATTAATACAAGTTAAGACACGTAAAATTTTAGAAATAATGACTTGTTTATTAGCACTCAAATGATTTCATTTGATCATAAACTACCACGAATAGACATATAGACAGACAGATCAAACGTTTTTTTTTGTTGTGCCTAATTAAGCGTAAAAGAAATGTGAAATTGTCATTTAAAACTTCCAAGCACTAGGAAGTCAAGTAAAATTTTTTTCTTAAGTTTTTAGGACTATATATGAATAATGTTTGCCAAGCGGTTTTTTTGTCAAAAATTTTAATTATCTGTAAACAACCAAAACTGAATTTTACCATTTTAGCAATAGGTTGGAGTATTATTTGGCTTAGCCCAAGTTATTTAGAAGGATATTTTGTGTCTCAGGCGCGTCCTTTCTTGCCAAAAACTCAACTGATCTCGATTCGCGACTTTCATATTCACCTGTATTCATACTACTTATGGTTTTTCATCAAATTTCAGAGAATAATGTGGGGACGCCATTTTAACATGATTGAGAAGATAAAACCGAATCAAAGAAAGTCTTGAAGGCTATATGGGAATAAGACTATTTGCGGCTGTTTAAAAACTAGAAAAAGCATTGGAAAAATGCGCTTTAATCAAACTCCTTTTGAGAGGATCATTTCAGATCAAATATTTACATAGTGTAAATATTAAATATGAAATAAATGTTATATTAAATATGAAAGTTTTGGTAAGCAAAATGAAAAAATTTGAAAGTACCCCATCTTTCTCCGGTATGGAAAAAAAGTATTCAAGGTCGAAGATCAAAATAATTAGTTTTTCAGTGAAACATAAAAATGTTTCAGACAAAAATTGTAGATATTAAATTTATTAACAAAAAAAAATATCGTTACTTTTTTCCTACCACCACCACCGTTTTTGTGATAACGATTCAAAAAGGTGTACACATTGGCAGCGTCATAATATGCACACGTTTCCACGTCACCTATGAGGTAGTGTACATAGCACGTTTTTTTAACGTGGTTTCCCCCGTAGGCCTACTTCAGTGGTATAAAAAGCGATGTAAACTGAAAAAAAGTGGTGAAGTTTCATTCGTCTGCATTATAACCGTCAAACTCTTCTTGTTCTTCTTCTTCTTCGTCTTGTTCTTCTTCATTCAGAGTGCAAGTGAATTGTGTCAATAGCGATGTATCCACGTAGGAATCAAACGAATCCTCCTGTTAGTGATTCAACATTGGAGCACGATCGGCCTTTACAGTTTGTACATGCCAGAGAACAAAACAGTCCGACTTTTTTGCAACCACATTTAGCACTGCATCCCTTTTTGCAGTTGCCAAAATTTGCTTTTAGCTGTTGGTAGGAATAAAGTTTGAACTAGTTTTGATGTATTGTCGACCTACCTCTATCCCCAGTCTGTAGGGTCTATCTGATAATCAAGCCACACTCGAACTTGATAATATACCCGAAGAAGATGTTGAGGTTGAAGGAAGAGAAGCTAATTGAACTTGTTTGCTTGTGTAAACAGTTAATTTTTTAGGAGCTCCGTAAATAGAAAGAAGAAAGCGGATGCCGTTGATGATAACTTCTTCTTGTGTTGAATTATTGATTTTAAAAACTTCAGCAAAAAGAACAAAATATAGTGGCGTATTTAGTAAGGTACAGGGTTTCATTTGACTTGATATTCTTATAGTTATAACATGAGTTTATTTTATATTTTAAGTATAAATTACAATCCCAATTTGATAAAACTAACAGTTTCGCTGAAATCACGAAAAACTCATTTTTTTGACCTTGATTATTTTTTTCTCATACAGGGAAAAATGGTGCTTTCAAATTTTAATTTTAATCATATTTTTTGCCAATGTTACTGACTTTCAGCTTGATGGAAATTTATGTACCCTCGCTCTCGTTTTTGGTATAGATTGACCAGACTATCAAGCGGGTGAAGCTGCTAGTTATATTTTAAATATCTATTTATACACAAAGCAGATGTCGTAATGTACTTACGACAAAAAAAAACTGTATTATATTTTGTATTAAGTACCTATATGTAAATATAGATGGCATCGTATAAAAGGTTTTTTTTTAAAATTACACACCACGTCTCCAATTACAGAATTTACTGTTAGGACTCTGCTCTACACTGTCCTCCATATTTTTCTTTCTGTTTATCTAATCTTTCTTAAAAGAAAGAACAGAAGATGAATTTATTTCCTTTTTGGAAAATTTGTGTTATATTATAATACAATGTTTGTTTATTTAACTGAACTATATCACAAACAACCTATTATGCAGTAATTTCAACTACTTTAATATTTTTTAAATCATATTTATTGTGTCAATATCAATTAGATTAAATTGAGAATTATTTGCAATAAACATTATACAATTACACGAACTTTTACAGTGACAAGGTTGTTATTTTTTTAGTAAAATCTTAGGTTTTTTTTAGCTTCCCCCACGAGGCAGGGTAGGCAGAGGGAACCCGGGAACCTAGTGTAAAGACCCCCCGTTCCACCTTCCGTTCCCCACTTTCCGCTGAATTTGAGGCATTGCGTGTTGAGTGGCGGAACTCAACGCCGCGCTTTGCCTTATTACCAGAGCGAAGAAATGAAACATTAAATATTTAAATTGAAAATCGATCCCCACTTGAGGAAATGAAATATTAAATATTTTCTGTGAGTGTCTTAACACTAGGTTCCCAAATTCCCTCTGCCTACTCTGCCATGTGCTCCGGGATACAGCGTAAAGCTGAGTAGAGTAGTAATAATGGCATATTTTAATAATTCTACAAGCCAATTTCTCAATTGTATGCACAATTTATTTTTATTTTCTAAACACTTTCCTTATATATGCATATTAATAAAGATATCATAGAGGTGGCTATATAAGAGGAAAAGAACTACGATTTGTATAAATAAAAGAACGAATATTTATTTTAAATTCGTGTATTATATGAAAACACATAAAATACAAATATATTATAAGAGTGATTTACTTATTGTATGTACAGTCTACTCAACTACTAATAATAAAAACAACTATTCATATAGCTTAATAATAATGTATATATATATATATATATATATATATATATATATATATATATATATATATATATATATATATATATATATATATATATATATATATATATATATATATATATATATATATATATATATATATATATATATATATATATATATATATATATATATATTCGTCCGAATTCATGTAATTTCGTGATGGCCACATCAAAGCCGCGTTTTGTCATCTCTGAGTTGGAAAATAAAAATCTATGATTGCAGAGAAACTGAGCATAGAAATCATCACATTAACATAATTGTATATAAAAGCAAATACAAATCATATTCAATCATAATCATATTAAATTCGTAAAGAAGTACCTAAATTTGTCAAGCCAAATTTAAATATTCCTATATTAAATTGGATTCTAATCGCTATGACTGTAGAGTAAACCAAATATTACGAGTATATCTAAAATGGTAACATGTGAATGATTGTAATCAATAATGTTAAGGCAGCTTAAAATATAGATATTATTGTAGGTACTACATAGCGCTTATGTATGAAACATATACTATTTAATATTTGTATAGAAAAAAACACTTTATGCTAAATGCGCTAAAATATATTTTTACAAATAAAATATAACAACGGTAACGGCTCTTCAGTTCCAGAACCACTACAAAACTAACTTAAAATAATGAAACGACAAACTTACAAATAAGTTTAATTGATTATTTAAACCGTATTTTTTAAGTTAAAACACTAACTGACCCAATCTAAATTATAATATCACATTTCTAATCATTCACGAACAATCAGGGAAATAATTCCTTATACGTAAACTTGGACGTTATCTTATTAGCCATCTCCGTGAATAGATCAGCTAAGCTCTTCTCTAAAACAGGACTTATTTCTTGAATGAAAACTTGAGAATTTTCATTGATGACTCTGTTGGTAGCTGGCCCAAGAACTGGATCTCCGTCGAACAGGTTGGTCAGGTATATGGATGACTCACCCACGCGTAGTTTTACTTTCATAGGTTCGAAATTGAGGTATTCATCGTCTCCTCTCTTCTCTTTGTGTCCTCTCATTGTGACGTTGCATGCGTAATCCTCTGTAAAATAAGGTTTAATAAGATATTAAGAATCATAGAAGTAATTGAGGTCTGTCGTGGCGCAGCGGCACAAACGTGTGGATGAACTGACTGGTTGTGAGTTCATTCCCCACTCGATCAAACATTTTAATTTTTTCAATTTAAATATTTAATGTTTCATTTCTTCGCTCTGGTAATAAGGCAAAGTGCGGCGTCAACGCCAGAACGGCAGAACTCAAGTTCTGCCACTCAACATGCACTGCCTCAAATTCGCTGAAAGTGGGATTCGGAAGTGGAACGGAGTGTCTTAACACTAAGTTCTTCAGTTCTCCCTGCCTACCCTGCCATGTGCGGGCACTAAGCTGAGTAGAAGTATAATCTAAATAATTTTGACTTCACGCTTTACTGCGCGTGACAACAGCATATATTTATTGTTGCTGTAGTAAGATGATTCGAGTGGGAACTGAGCCCACAATCATCTTGTTTATAGTGAGATGCATTCTCACAACACAACAATGTCGTTATTATTATAAAACCTATTTTTTTCAATTTTGGACCACTTAACTCCCTCTTAACAGTTTAAGAAAATATGTTTCTAGAATCTAGAAGATAGACAAAGTAATACTTGGTGAATTATTACAAGGAGGACATAAGAAGTCATAAATATAAAAATTACAATATCTAATACATATTTTTTTTATGTTATGTCTGTTTTAAATAATTATCTGGTTTTATAGGATCATAAAAGATGAATGAAATATAAACTTCTTACTTAATATGTCTTGTTATTCTAAATTTAAATTTAAGTTGCTGTAACCCGGTCAAGTACAACAAGACTCGTCCATCGAGGATTCTGTAGCAATTTTAAAAGTCTTTTACAGTAAAACAATTGAACAATACAGCGATGTAATATAAATATTTTTTTGGAAATATTTCCTTAATTTATACTAAGAGTTCTTCCTTCTAGCTTAATTTCATAATAAGAGGCTTTATCGATGGGCTTTGTTTATGCAATCAAGAAAGTTGACATGCATAAATTTGAGGAAGGAGAGCTTATATGCAATAGAGTACTATTTTTTTAAATACCTATAAATTTTCAGTATCCAGATTGTTGATATATTTTAATTCTTTCTATTCAGATTTTTGCTACATTAAGTTTCCTATATAAGAAGATTTAAGCCCCGTTAGATTTCAATTTTTAGACACACATTTACATTTTAAGTATCATTAATTTTCGTTTATGGTGATTCTTTCAAAAGTAAAGAAGAACCAATTCAAAATTAATTTTAATTTCCGAGTGGTATCGAAGCCACCACTATCTAGTTTATAATTATACGCTATGCTATGCACTCTGAAGGTCTGCGTGGCCGAAATCAATTTTAAGAAGAAACGAAGATGAATATGGTTGAAAGTAACGAATGACAGTACCAATAAACTCTCTCTCTAAACTCAAAAAAACTCTGTCTCTTTACTATGTGTGGATTAACACTTTAAAATAGTAAAAATTATACGGAAATCTCTAGTGGTAGGTCAGAAATGAACTTATTTAGTTTTTTTCAATATCCTAAACTAGTCAAACTGGCCTACAGCTACCTTATGACGTATTACATAAAGTAATATGTAAATAATGTACGAGAAATCGATAACAATAGTTTCAGATTATGACAAGATGTGTGTTAATCGACTATTACGCAGTAACTTAACGTGTTTGCTATTACGACGTGCATCGTGCAAGTAGGTTAAAAGGCCTCCGTGTGTTCGTGTAACTTTACATGTTTTAGTGAAAATTAACTAAATTGGTTAAAATGTTTTTATTTTTAAGTAAAATATATGACTGTTAACACATAGGGTGCGAGTTCAATTCCTGTTCTAAGGAATCAGTTACATTTGAGCCCAGCTCTGGTAACATGATAAAGCGCAACAAATACCGTTACGTTATACGAAATATCTCGAAATTTAGGCAGAAAATTGGGGATTGAGAACACACTTAAGTAGAGACTGTTGGGACTTTTTATAAAGACCTTTAAAAAGTTTTATCGTAAAGGCTGATGGATAAATAAACGATGGGAAAAATAAAAGGTGAAATTAAGAAAAATAAATGTTCATATATTTATTAGTATTTTTAATTCAAGAATAGTTCCATTACTGTAACAGTTGAACAGTGAATTCAAAGATTAAATATCGCGTATAGTAGGATATATAGGCTGGCAGGAGAACCTGGTTTCAAGATATGTACCTCGCGCACGCACTCACCATATAATTTTTGTGATATTGCGTATTAAGTGATAGAACTGAACAACGGTCTTGGCACCAGAATGAGGAAATAGATTTTTTCCATTTCCTGAGTTGGACTTAAATCCACATTCATCATCTATACAGTTATATACAATTCCGCTGTGTGACAGTGGCCATTATTTTATATAAATCAATCAAAAATATTTGCTCAGCTTCACGCTGTATCCCGCTCATGGCAGTGTAGGCAGAGGGAACTTGGGAACCTAGTGTTAAGACACGCCGCTCCACTTCCGTTCCGCACTTTCCACCGAGTATGAAGAAAAATATTTTATTACGCAAAAAAATATACATATACAAAGTAGATATAAGAAATTGAGGCCTGTCGCGATGAGGAGCACAAGCGTGTGACTGTAAACCCTACAAGTTATGGGTTCGATGTCCACTCGAGGAAATATTAATCTTTTTGGTGCCTTCGGTCTGGTAACTAAACACTCATACAAAATTGACCAGAATGTAAAACCGGCCTTATGGTTATAATCATATCAAAATCGATTTAGATTATTTATTAATTAATATTTTTTTTCTATTATAAACATAAATTGAATAATGGCCAATATAAAAAAAACTTATTTTTAAAGTAATTGCGTAAGAAAGTATAAAATACGATACTAACTAAAGGATCCAGTAATATTCCCTCGTCCCTGCAACCGCAATAGTAGTACTTGGATATCCATTTTGTATTTACCGGCGAAATCGAGCCTTGGTAGTAACAACTTAAAGTCAAACCTGTTCTTATCTAGATCTGATCTGAAATGAAGCAATAAAAAGTCGTTAAAACAATTTTTATGTGTCTATTAAATTATTATTTACCAATCTTAAATAATAAAATAAATACATATATCTTAAACATATTTTATGGGAAAGGTACTTAAAATCAGTAGTATATTTAAGTACACATATTGAATTTAATTATCTTAGGAGAGGCCTGAGGCTTTGAGACATGTTGTGGCTCAGGGGCGCAGGCGTTTTACTGTAAACGACAGGTTGGGGGTTTGATCTCGAAGAGGTGAAATAATTAATGTATTCATTTCTTAGCTCTTAGTAGAGCTAAGTTAGTAGAAGGCAACGAACTGAATACGCAGTTCCGCCACTGAACGCGCAATGCCTCAAATTCGTCAGAGAGTGGAAAACGGAACGAAGTATTTTAACACTCGGTTCCCAACTATACTCTGCTTATCCTGCCTGCTTCCCATGTATGGGATACAGTGTAAGGCTGAACGTAATCGTATTAGGACTGTTATTATAAATATTTTACATGACATAATAATAGCACATCATCGTACTGTAAATATGGCGATTCTAAGTTTTAATCCGACACGAGGAAAGAATAATTCGCTATTCAACACTCCATGTCTCGCATCAAAGCAGAATAAGTAGAAAGAAGTATTTCGATAGATATACTTTGCTTTCCCTCCTATACGCTATATAAATGTGTGCAACGAAGATAATATATATTTTCGAACAACACTTAGCAACCCGTATGAAAAGTCGAATGTGCGTGCAATGGAGGCCTCAATATCACCATGGACGCATACCTATATATATTACGCATTCTTCGTGGTAGACACAGAGATTCTAATACTAACACTTCGTCCTTAAAGTTCTGTATACTTTAAAAAAGTACATTTGCGTATTGGGTAACTACACTCGAGATCGTACGGGGGTATATATGTAGTATTGAGTCCAAAATATTATTTTTTTCAATATTTTAAGACAGCATTAACGTATTAATTCAGAATATTTTTCATATATTTTGTATTTATAGCTTTTTTAGTTAATATAATAATTATTTTTAAATACAATATTTAATTCATTTAAACTTACTTCAATTCTTGTATAATAAAATCGCTTGGTCCGCGCACTTTGACATCATTTACTACGGCAGTTAGCTTGGCACCTTGGGGACCTCGCGCTAGTGCAATTTGACCCAAGCTTAGTGGCTCGATACCGGGCACATCGAGTTCCGGTATACCCTGAAATAAACAAAAATATATTTTTTACATAAATATAAATATAAATTAAAATTATTAGTGAAATAAGATATATTGTTTTTTATGAACTTTACGTTGTATCTCTCACATGGCTGGAAAGGCATAGGGAACCTGGGAGTCTAATGTTAAAACGTTTCGTTGCGTTGCCAACTTTCCGTTAAAATTTCAGACGTTGCGTGTTCTGTTGTGCTGTTGGTGAAAGTATTTTTTTTGTCTGTTTATGTATTTCTCTATTTGCCTATTCGTCTGTGCGTTTGTACGCGTTAATCTTAGAATCGGAAAACCAGATGTAAAGGCATGTTTCACTACTATATTTCAGCAACATTCCCAACTCAACATTTAACACAACTTCCCAAACATTTAATGTTTGTTTTATTTAAATCGTTTATAAAATAAAAAAGGTACGTGATTTTTTTATACATTTTTAAATTTAATAAAGTTACGTCAATTCAAAATATTATTGTTATAAAAATATTGTTCATTGCTGAAATATTAGTTTTCAATGTATAGATATTGTCTAATATTATTAGAACAATAAAATAAGTGAGATTATTAAATAAAATTATATAATTCAAGCGGGCGAAGCCGCGGGCAGGTCGCTCGTGGTAAATAAATGCACAACTATGTAAACGTTTACCTTTGCACTTGTCATATTGGCATATTCGGGTTATGAAAGAACCTGACACTGACATACTTTCGAATGTGCTTAAAATATTTTATCTTAAGCAAACAACTATTTAATTATATATTTTAATTGAATCTTAAAATTTTATTACGAACAATAAATGTTTGTTGCTAATTATTTGTAAATAAAAAAATAAATAAAAGCGGTAAATACGCTTAAATTAACGTCTTGTTGGCTATGGAAATAAGGAGTCACAGATGTCATAATAATGCTTAGGTAAACTGGATTTAATCTTTATATAAAATTAATGAAATGAGACAATCGTAGCGTGGAAATACAAGCGTGCAACTCAAAACGAGACAATTGCGGGTCGATTCTCACTCAATTGAAATTATATATTTAATACTTTAATTTCTTCAGAGGCCTGTCGTGGCGCAGCGGCACAAGAGTATGACTGTAACCGACAGGTTCTGGGTTCGATCCCCAGTCGTGGAAATGAAATATTTAATATTTTCAATTTAAATATTTAATGTTTCATTTCTTCGCTCTGGTATTAAGGCAAAGCGCGGCGTTGAGTTCCGCCACTCAACACGCCATGCCTCAAAATCGGTGGAAAGTGGGGAACAGAAGTGGAACGGAGTGTCTTTACACTAGGTTCCCGGAGTGTCTCAACACAAATGCCTTAAAAAATCGAAAATCGTGTTAATAAATATTGCTGTACCTTATGACAACCGTGCCGGCCGTGCTTTATCACAACATTCTAACAATCTTTAAATATCTAGTTTGTAACGTTTACAAAAGATAAACTTGTTTATTATTTATATGCAATTTTTGGTTATACAGAATAAAATGGATTATTCTACTGATTTTTTAATTAAAGTGATTGTTGAGACCTTTCGTTCCCATTAATATACTTCTGTATAATAAATTAATTATAATTAATTTGAAATGTCACTCAATAGAAATTTATACAGAGTTACGAAAGAATATGTAGTCGTATTTACTAGCCTATTGAACAATAATACTAATATGTATGCTTCACTTCAAATATTTTTTTATTAATGATTGAAGCATTGAAGAAGCAAGGATAAAAAAAAAACAGAATATCTCCTATTGTTATCCCAATTTATATATAACCAGTATTCCTCAACTTTGTTTACATCAACTCTGCGACGTAAGATTTAATAAATAATAAATAATAAAACCTCAAAAAAAAACAAAAGTGTAAAAATTAACTAAATCATAAAACATTATTTCAATTAAGAAAGATTTAAAAAACGTGGGCTGCATAGTGTCAACAGATCAGTCAATAAACACTCGCTCCAATGCGGAAATTCGTACAGAATCCTTTATGGGCTTGGGTCAGTTCAGTAGTAAGACTTGTCGTGCAGCGGAGGACTAAGCCTGTGATTGTAAACGCAACAGGTGTGGGTTCGATGCCCATTCAAAGAAATGGCATATTTGATGTTTTCATTTCCTCGCTCTGGTAACAAGGCAAAACGCGGAGTAGAATTCCGCTCAGCACACAATGCCTCAAATTAGGTGAAAAGTAGGGAATGAAGCAGAGTGTCTTAACACTAGGTTCCCAAGTAAGGAACTGCCTCCCTTGTAGGGAATACCGCGTGAATATGAAAAAAAAAAAAGAATTCACCACTTTTGTCGGTACATTGTCAAGTGGAAGCCACTTGATGAACGAAGCACTTTACATATTATGTAGATTTTTACATAATTTATTCTTATATTCGCATATATTTTGACAAAAAAAAAACTGTTTTCTTACAACGTAGAAACATAATACATTTCACAAATTATCTCATTTAACATGTAACAGGTCTTAAGTATACTATTACCACTTAATTTTACACCTGACATGATAACGTAATGGCCGTAAGTTAAAAAAACGTGCTTTAACAGTTTTTGATAACTTATTATTGAAGAATGAATCAGTTTTTATGACAAAGGACTACATTATTAATATCTGTGAGTTATGTATATAAGGCTTGTGCAACAATTTGTATGAAAGTCAGTGAAATATGGGTCTCTTCAAAGTTGTTGTACTGGTTGCGCTTGCGCTGGTCTTGAAGGTATTTTTTTTTTGTTTATTTACTATTTAAAGATTTGTTTAACAACTAATAAAATATTTTTTAAAAAATTATTTGACTTATTCAACTTTCAGTAATATTTTTACAATCATTTTTGTTATTTTTCAGAATGATTTTGCACAAGGTCGTGCATGCAAAGGACGAAGTACCGTATTGGAAGTAAGAGTTCCACAACGTACAAACGTAACAATCAAATATCCCTCTCAAGTGGATCCTGTGCAGTTTGTGCCTTATCCAAACTCTCAATCCGGTAACTCTGGTGGGTCGTCCCAATGCTTTAAATGCCAAAAAAATAAGTGCCAAAGATGTGATAGTTTCAACAGAAACCCAACGTCAGAAAGACGGGATGCTTTATCTAAAACTAATATAGTAATAGACATCAAAGGATCAAAATCTGACACAGTAGAAAAGCCCGGCAAAGACGACAACAACCAAGGAAAAGATGGTACCTTAGTAGTGCTAGAAGATAAAACCTCCGCTGCAAGTGCTAGTCAATCAACTGCTCAGGGTGATAAAGGAACGGCAGCTTCAAGCGCTGCTTCTTCAGCAGCCACAAATACTGATTTGATTGCAGAATTCAATGAAGATGGTTCATCGAAAGATAATTCACCAGACAAGACTCAAGATATTCTTGTAGAGGATGGTTCGAAATCTACATCGAGTGCAACATCGAATGCTTCAAATAATCCTAAAAATTCCCCTTCAGCCCAACAACCACCTGTTCAGCAACCAGCTGTTCAACAACCAGATTCTGAACTACCACCTTCTCAACAACCAGCTGCTCAACAACCACCTGTTCAGCAACCAGCTGTTCAACAACCAGATTCTGAACTACCACCTTCTCAACAACCAAGTTCTCAACAACTAGCTTCGGATCAACCAGAATCTGAACAACCAGCATTGGAACAATCCATCCCACTTCAGTCAACATCCGCTGCACAAGAGCCGTCTGAAACTGATGCATCATCCACACCTGATGTTCCATCTACCCCTTAGTCTTTATCCGCAATCTCCTTCAACTCTTGAGGCACATGCCATACCTCAGTCTCTATGGACATCTCAATCTTGTCCAGCACCTTTAGCAGTTTCGCACTTCTAAATTTACTGATGCCTAAAGTATCAGACACACCTGATATATCTACGCCCCAAGTACCATCAGCATAACATCATTCACTTAACCTTAAGTACCATAAACATTTAAATTTATTGATTTTTTAGAATTTAAGTTCAATTTTAATGATAGTTTTTATATTATAATAAATAATAAACAAATACACGTTAAATATAACGACTACGATTAATCGGTTTTTCATATGTAAAAATAAATAAAAATACCTTTTTCATCTTCGGTCGAAGTTCTTCAATAGAGTTCATAATACATTTGTCTACACTGGGATCATTTCGTTGACATATTTTAATATACGGGGCTGAAAAGAAAGAGTTTTATTATTATTTTAATATTTAAGACAAATACACTATTACACACTAAAAAAGATATCCACAATGAGCCGTGACCCATTGAATAACATACCCTTATAGTTAAATTAGTTATGAACATATATTATTTAAATATTAAAGAATAAAAACATACTAAAGTATATATTATAATTTTTTTACAGTGAATTTGAGTTTATAATATATATAATATTCAACTTTGATGAAACTCATGATGATAATTATTTATGAAAGTTTAACGGTTAAAATTACATGTTATGTACAGTGTGATATCAATAACCTTGGTATAACTGAATATCAATTTTCTTTAGCTACAGTGCACTGCGCAGGAAAACGTCACGCACGAGTACTTCTGATTTCTATTAATATTTCACCCAAGTAATTTAAATTTAAAAAAATACATTGACGTATTTGTAAGCTTAGTATTTACATACTATATTTTTATTTCTGATTATTTTAAAGCACAAGTGTGTGACTGTAACCGACCTGTTCTGGGTTCGATACCCGGTCAAGGAAATGAACTATTTAATATTTTCAATTTAAATATTTAATGTTTCATTTCTTCGCTCTGGCAATAAGACAAAGCGCGGCGTTGAGTTCCGCCACTCAACACGCAATGCCTCAAATTCGGCGAAAAGTGGGGAACGAAAGTGGAATCTGTCTTTACACTAGGTTCCCGGGTTCCCTCTGCCTACCCTGCCTCGTGCGATATACAGCGTGAAGCTGAAAAAAAAAGATCATTTTAATAACCCATTAAAAATAATGATATAATGGAGAATGGAACTGACTGTCTTAATACTTCTCAAGTACCTACTTAATAAGTCCCAAGTTCGCAAATTCTTGTTTCTATACCGTCTCTCCCTACTCTTTCATGTGCGGGATGCGGCGTAGGGTAAAAATAAAATGTTGTCATCGAACCCGGATACGTACAAAATTTCAAAATAATCTATCCATTAAAATTTTACGCAGTCTACATATACACTCCATATTATTAAGTGTTTTCTTTACGTGTTACGAAAATCAACCTGGTTATTTGAATTAAAACTGGATTTATTATATATGTTAGAACAACACCCTGTCTGGTTTCTAGAGCGAGTAAAAGAAGTTAAATAAAAACTAATTCCCTTGCATGGAAATCGAACCCACAAGCGTCATATTTACAGTCACACGCTTGTGTCAATGCGCCACAACGGTCCGATTGAGTTTTGGTTGATACTCAATTGTAAGGTAACTACACATGTAGGCGGTCTTTGTATTACATTATATTATATTATCTTACTTTACAAACACATGAACCGTAGTTAGTTATTTAATATTTTGAGTGCATCCTGTTAAATTGTATTAAAATTAAGAATAACATAAATGCTTTTTTAACTATTGAAAATTTGGACTGCAATAAGTCATTATGCACCAAGAGAAAAACGTAAAAACCTTGTATATTTAATAACTTATCTTTGACAGATCACTTTATTATAATATTTTAATTTTTGTGTTAACATTTTTATAAACTGTCATACATATATATATATATATATATATATATATATATATATATATATATATATATATATATATATATATATAAATTATGATAATACTATATTGTATCTCATAAACGGTAATAATTACACAGTTGAAATATCCACGCAATAACCAATACAAAAAAAGAACAAATATTAAACGGGACTCCCGTACAACAGGCATGATTTTAAGCACTTTTTGTAGACAATGTAATGAAAATTCTCGTGCACGAGTTGGTCTCGCACTTAACTGGCCTCTTTTTTTACGCAAAATTCATATAGCACGCTAAGCAGACAGAATCTTGTTTTAAAACACTGTGTTGATAGGCGAACTCAACAACACTCCACAGCAAAGAAAATAAAAGTTATTTATTCCTCCGAATTAAAATCGGTCAGACACTGTCACCCTGTACCGCGATGACCATATATCATATTCATAGGTATTATTAAATATAAATTCTATAAAAGTTTAAAACTTTAACCACATAACTATTTTTTATTAATACAATATACCTCAAGGAGACCTTCATATTTGCGGTACATTCCCTTTAATATCGTATACTTTAGAACCAATGAACGAACATCGAAAACTTATATGTTATCTATGTTGTTTTTAACTGGAACTTGACAACCTGATGTTAAAACGTTAAAAAGATCGATATTGAGACATTTCCGTGCCCCACTTTCCGCCGGCATTTGAAACATTGCGTATGTAGTGGCTGATCTCAGGGGCACACGCGTACTGTAATCTGACTGACTGTAAGTAAATGAATTATTAAATAATTTCATTTCTTCGCTCTGGTAAAGCACAGCGTGAAGCTCGGCCACTCAACAAACCACGCCTTAAAGTCGGTGGAAAGTGGGAAACTAAGAATTTCAACATTTAAAAAGAACATATTGTTTAATTAGCTAGAACGCTTGCACAGTTTGGCCGATGGGCGCGGGGTTGAGTCCCGCTACATTAATTTTTCATACATTTCTTAATTAATTGTTTAGAACTTTAGTAATAATTTAGCTGCAATAATATAATAAAAAATTACAAAGTTCTTTATCAAGACATATTGCATATTTAGATATGAAATATTTTTAATACATTAAAAAGACTTTCTTTTGTTTCTCAAACACTACAATAAATAAATGTCTGTGCCGCAATACTATGACAACATTCCACTTATCGATATTCTACACCAATCATTTTAGTTTTTGTAAACATTATGAAACATCAAGGCTTTGTGACCTCGACCTGCATTGAGATGCGAAAAATATATATCATTGTAATAACATAAACAGGATATATAGCGTATAAAAGAACAGGTTATATGAAAATTAAAGTTACATAATGTAAATAATATTTTTTATATGTTATTTTATGCTAAGTAGATAAATGATTGATTACCTCTATTACGTACTTTTATATGAAAATATGTATAATGATATAACTTACTTTGACTGCTCAAGCTTGAAAGCTATGAATATAGTCATATAGGTGAAAATAAAAACTACTTTTTATGGTTTATACAATATATGCATTAGCGCAAATCTGTTATAAAATATCGGAAGATAGATATAATAATATCTTCCGATAACTATTTTATAATAGATAGCTTATGTAACTGTTATTCGAACACTTCACTATATAATTGTATTATAATTATTATATTTTACATATACTAAATTTAAATTTAATAGCGTAAAAGCGAACGTATGGCTTAGTTGGTTAGAGCGCTTAGACGGTTTCCAAGAGGCGCGGGTTCAAATCTTGCTACGTTTAATTTTTTTATAGGCTTTTAAATTAAATTTAGTATTTTCTTTCCTAAATGTAGAATAACACAAGAAACATATTTTTTAGTCGAAGCGCCGCCTCTGTCCACGCAAGGTCTCAAATTCGGCAAAAAGTAGGGTAAAAAATGTAATGTCTGAAAACAGGATACCAGACTTCCCTCTTTCTACCCTGAATTTGAAGATCTCAACGCCGCGTTTTGCCTTTAACCAAAACGAAGAAATGTAAATAATAAATATTTCATTCTCCGAATAGGTATCGAACCCACAACCTGCCGCGTTTTTATCTTGTGCCCCTGCCACGACAGGCCTGTATTATTATTTTACAAAAAGGTGAGCTGAACGGTGAACTGAAGAATTAACAAAAAGGTGAACTCACTCAGCTTTACGCTGTATCCCGCACGAGGCAGGGTAGGCAGAGGGAACCCGGGAACCTAGTGAAAAGACACTCCGTTCCACTTCCGTGCCCCACTTTCCGCCGAATTTGAGGCATTGCGTGTTAAGTGGCGGAACTCAACGCCGCGCTTTGCCTTATTACCAGAGCGAAGAAAATGAAACATTAAATATTTAAATTGAAAATATTAAATATTTCATTTCCTCGACTGGGGATCGAACCCAGAACCTGTCGGTTACAGTCACACTCTTGTGCCGCTGCCCCACGACAGGTCAAAAAGGTGAACTGAAGAATTTATTTCACTTCTTTTGACATAACCTTAAGTGAATTGCAATTAATAAATTGCAATGAACTCTTTTAAACTAAACTAAACAATCATTACAACGATAATCATATAGTAAAGTGTTTTATAGCTTAACTCTGTATCCCACTCATAACAGGGTAATTTCTAAGAAGAACCAACTGTTAAGGCACTCCGTCCCCATTAACATACTTCCGTTACCTATTTTATGCCAAATTTGAAGCCTTCCGTATGGTGTGGTTTGGAACTTAGCAGATATGATTTTTTTTATAGTTCAACGCTGTACCCCACACATAACAGGGTAGTTTGTAACCAAGTGTTAGGACACTCCGTTTCCATTTACATACTTCCGTTACCCATTTTATTTCCCAATTTAAAGCCTTTTGTATGGGTTGGCTTGGAATTTAGCATCGCGCTTTGCCTCGTCATACTGAAATTGCTACAACTTAACCATTGGTCTCAGATGACATTTTTAAAAACAAATAATATATTTATAATTTTTTACTGAATCTCAGATGACTGTCAGTAGAATTTGGTTAAAGTGTATTTTAAAAATTCATAATTATACATAATTACACAGGCTCCTATAGAATAAACAGTTTAATGAATAATAATATAGAAATAACAAACAACAATTTACAAACGACACCATAAAGTTTATTCAATTAATAATATATGAGAATATGAATATCTAGGCTTGTAAAATACCAGACTCGGCCGGTGGAGTACTATTATAATAAGTAAATACAAATATTATAATTATTTTTGCTAAAATATAAGAGGATATTATATATAAATCAATAAAGTTAAATAAATATTGTTAAAATGATCCTAATTAATGAGCTAGCCTAACAAGTTCTAAGAATGTATTGCAGTCGCAGTAATAGATTTGCACAACTTACTCGGAAGAAATCTAAACATTGCCTTTCATTCATGCACTTTAGATAAATATGTGGAATAACAATATTTATGACAGAAGCCGTTATTTTAAAACATTGCTTGTATTTATTATAATTAGAAGTAAAAATAGTTCTAAAATTAATATTACCAATAATATTTTACTTTAAATAACTTCTTCAAAGACAATGATGCAAAATATTATCGAATGAAAAACGGTTTTGCTTAACATCAAAATAACTTGAAATATTCTTTAAATATCCATAAATTTAAAGATTAACATTTTTGAATATTAATTTACACATATAAACATTCGATCATCCAAAAATATTTAAAATCAATACTCACGAATTTCAGCAACTGCATATTGCAGTGCCAATAGAAACACAGTTGTTATGTACATATTAAAACTAATAATGTATATTCGTATTCACTACAAGTATCGGTTCACCCAGCCGAGTCGCTGTATCGACCGGCACTGCGCCTGCGCAACCACCACCAACGCTAAGGACATGTGAATGTCTTGAGACATAAGCCCAATGTACATAACGCTTTCCTCGTCTCTTCACCAACTTTTAGTATAAAAGAGCGGGATAACACTCTCTTGATATTGGTTCCCGCTATTACAAGTCTATCCTGAACGGAATCCGAGTTAAACACGTGACTAAGTCACGTTTTTGTTGCAATATTTATTGGTTATTTTAGCGTTTAATTATGTATTTACGATGACGGTTTGTAAAAAGTTGTTTACAATATTTCAATTTACTTTCAATAACGTTAGATTTTTTTTCATATCTATAGGGGCGGTAGTTACACGTGTGTGCGTTTATCCGGGATAAAAATTTTTCTATATGTCGCTTTATTACCATCTCTATCTTTTAGTGAAAAACCTGTAAAAATGAATCAGCCTTTTCGAATATTAACCGGAACAAACAGAAAAACGGACAAGGAAATATTTTAGAAGCCTTTGTTTTATATTTTTTAATATTTTGTAACAAAAAAATAAGTATACTTAAACAAAATGAAGTACTTGATAAAGATAAATCTTCCGTTATATGTAATTTATGTATAGAAATACGATAACCTGGTTGAATTTTCATTTAACTTTTACTGTAGTATAGTCAGCGGAAAGCTAATTAAGGTAGTAAGCAATTTTTTAACACGCTTTTATTAGCTTCGGTTGCACCTATGTAAGTTTGTAACGGGAATTGTACATGTACCTTTTGCATTAGAAACAACATTATAAAAGTTCTTTATAAGACTATTTTCAGTTGAAATATAAATATTTTTATACGTTAACAGAGAACTCTCATCATCCTTTTTTTTCTTTTTTGTCGTTCAACTTTTTCTAAGGCATAATTTTTATGTCTAACTGATTAGCTGATCCCTTATGGATCTACTACATCAGATGTCAGAAGAGATCTTATTCTTTCATATCTCAACTGAAAGTGCCTCTCATCCTGAACAACGTTTGTTAAAACCTTATGGGACCAGCCAAATCTTAAGAAATATAAGAATATTGTATATTTCTTACGGTTACGGTGATCCCATAAGGTACTACATCAGGTGGTCCAATACTCAAAATAAATTATACCTAGGCTTATTAGGCATATGACAAAAATGATATGACAAGAATTACAATACATCCATTAGTTGCGGAGATTGACGTGTACCAACAGAAAAACGTACATACATAGAGATTTTTTTTCAAATCTTTTACTTTATCTCTCTTTTCTCTTTCACTATTTCTTTACCATCTCTTTTAATGTTTCCTTACCACCCTATTTTTTTTTTATTGAAAAATATTTAATGTACAAATACTTTTTTTACTGTTTTATTATATGTATTGATTGACAGAAAGGCGTGTGAGAACATTTTCATTTTTTCTATTTCGCCACTGATATTTAAGTGTAACCTAGTGTTAAGAAATTTCAGTCTCGATTTTACACCCAATTTTTAAGGAGAGGACATTGCCAGGACATTTTTAGTATCAAAGAATGTTTAAATCGTGAATATTGTAGAAATAAAAAAAAACGGTAGAGGGCGTGTCAGATTCGTCCACTGAGTCTCCCGTTCCAATTTAATAAGATTGTACGTCAAGGGGAAGGGGGTAACTGATAAAAAAATGACAAATTTAAGTTGGTAGACATTTATATATATATATTTGTATTGCAATTGCTCACTACTGTTTTTTTTTTCGATCTAACTCAAAATTCTTATACACTTGTTAAAACATTAGGAGCAGGTTAAACTCCCGCTACGTTCGAATTTCTATATCTTTTCTAATAAAGTATTTCCTTTTTCCTAAGTGTGAGTTAATACTTTTAAATTGTTAAAAATGTTGGTACATACTCGTATACAAACTCAACTCGTATACTTGTATACAAACATATGAACATACTTAATAATTGCCTTAAAAAAAGACTTAGGTACCTTGATATACTACTAATAAACATATTAATATTTGTTATTACTAGTTTATTTGTATAATACGCATTTTATTATTATTAAATAAAAGCTTCACGATGTATCCCGCACATGGTAGAGTATGCAGAGGGAACTTGGGTACCCAGTGTTGAACATTCCGTTCCATTCGTCTTCCGCCGAATTTTGAGAGCATAACAAAAATCATTTGAAAATATTAAATAAATCATTATCAATTATCATCCTCGAGCGGAGATCGAACCAACAACCTGTCAATTTTACAGCTTCAGTTTTATTATAAAAAAATAAAGTAGTTTACAAGTTTATTTCGAATTTCACAATGTTTTATGACTTTGTAATGAAATTCGGCCTTTGTTGCCGTACTTAACTTCACCTTGTAGTTTCGGTAAGTGAAGTAGCAACCGTTCACCAACAACAAAAAATATATTAAGTCTATTTATTCTCCCTAATCGTTTTAATTCTACAAAAAAGCTTTTTTTGTATTTCATTCCAACTTTGTATAACCAAGTTTTTTCTTATTTAAATAACTGAATTAAAAAATTGGCCGAACAACGATATTTTAGTATGACGCTATATATGTAAACTGATTTTTTTTAAATGAACATATATGTCATCTATCACACTACAAAAAAACGTTTACAATACACTTCAGTCTTGAGTAAAAAAATATTTTGCAAAAAAAATAATATTTTCACTTTAATTAAGGTATTAATTATGTATATAAATAATATTGTAATTAATTTATACAATAAAAAAAAATAATGATAATATTAAAATAATAAAGTTATGTTAGTGCTTTTCATAGTTCCTGCGATGGTCTGGCCACTATCATCATTATATGTATATTGCGGCTTCTGTTTCTTTAAGTTTCAGTCCCATAATTGAGTATTCTACCTTGGAAAGCAAGCATAATTTCCTCGCACGTTCTTAGCTTCACTTGTGTGGTGATTTTCAGGACCACTAGAAGTTTGAGCAAAGCATTCTTATATTGGTGCTCGTTTTCTCGTATTGGTAACGAGTTTGGTGGTTGTATTTGGTTAATTGGCGCTTTTGTAAGTTTTCACCGAAATCTCATAGTTGGAATTTCCACACATTTTTTTGTGAATTTCTCCAGTGCCGTCGTCGTCTATCATCCGACTAAAGGCGTTAGACAGGGAAGAGCCCTGTGTGAGCAACTATAAGATTTCGGTGAAATTACAAAAGCGCCAATTAACGCAGTGTTTTTTCTCTGACTCTGGACTTTTGGCTTCGTCTTCTGTAGTGATTCCTTGAAGACGTTCTGAGCCACTTTCGCTGGTTGAATGAGATAACGCTGGGTGGTCTGCTTGCGCTCTGGAGTGATTATGATCTCATTTCGAGATTCAAGAGCCTTTATGCAAATCAGTTAATCTGCCACTTTCCCTCTATTATACTCAAATGCCATGGCATCTAAGCTTATTATTCGTGACCTTCGATGTACTTGATATTTCTAGATTTGCATAAGCTTATGTACGTGGATGAAAACACCGAAATGTTGAGCCTTTCGGTGTTTTTATCCACGTATAGAGCCACACCTATAGTCCTCAGTCCTGGTTCACACCTTTGGGATTGTTGTAGTGGAAATGTGTATGTGTTGTAAGGTAAAAATCTGAAAAAAAGGCCTGACAATTAACTCCATCACAAGGCTATATTTTTTACAGAGAGTCTAATATGATATTCCAAAAGATGGGTCCTCCGATTGAATCTTAAGCATCATTTTTTTGTACATGTGTATTTCTCGTAGAAAGATTATGCAGTTGTAGTATGTAAATAATACAACTGCATAATCTACTTTTATTAGTTAAATAGGAGCACACAGTAGCATATATTCGTAGGTTACGGGGTAATTTTTTTCTCCTAGAGCCAATTTTATAGTTGGTCAGGCCACCATGTATCATCGAAGGCGCTTTCTACATCTAGTTCGACCAGAGTTAGGACTTTTTTGTTTGTAATTTTTTGTTGTAAATGTCCCATCAGATTCTACAGAGTGTCCTCAGTACTTCACTGTGGCATAAAACCCTATTGATTAGGATTCAGCGTCGAAAGGACGCCATTATATGCGTGTGACCAGGAGCTTCTCAAATTATTTTCCAAGAACAGGAAGAGGGCCTATAGTCTTTTGGTATACTGGATTTTGGTATACTGTAATCGTCTCTATCTGGCATTCCCAGAATGTCGCCCTGTGCTATTTTCCATTACGTAGAAAAATGTTGTTTATTCGCCAAGGTCAGAAATATCTCTCTGTTGGATAGCTGACGTTAGACCGTCAGGGCCAGGGGCTTTATTTAGATGAAACTTCAAAGTCTAGTGCTAGGACACTCCGTTTCGTTCCCCATTTTCCGCCGAATTTGAGGCATTGCGAGTTGAGCGGCGGAACAGAGATCGAACCCACAACTTGTCTCACGCTTGTGCCTCTGTGTCCCGACAGGCTCCGAAGAAAAAGAAGAATAGGACATAAAATATCAAAATCATTAAGACAAACTATATTGTACATTGTGTTGTACATGAAATTTTCAATTAGTGCTTTTCACATAAATTAGGTACTAAACAAGTACTTGTAACTTTATGTTCTCTCATTCATACGTAATACCCTTAATACGCCTGTCAGCTGGAACCGTAAGCTGTTATATATTTTCTGCAATATGTTCACAGACTTAATAACCTTTCTGTCTTTAAGATAATTTTGTTAATATTTAAACGTAGCTGTTAACATCGCATCGTTTGATGCCTGTCGTGGCGCAGTGGCACTAGCATGTGACTGTAAACGCGACAGGGCGTGGGTTCATGTAGTTTGGTCTCCCGTAAAGAACTGCACTGCATTGTGCAAAAATTGTTTATTACATTTTTATTGTGGGTGGTTCTGTCTGGCTGTCTCTAGTGATCACTGTTTAAAGTTGATAAGGCCCAAGCCTGTCGTAGGACAGGAACACAATTGTGCCGCTGCGCCACGACGATAATTGCTTATCATATATAAACTTTTGTTAAAGATGCTTAACATGAAAACTATTTTTTTTTTCATTATTTTTCAAACTACTATTTTAGTTACTAAACTTAAATTTAAAAAGCGTATAAAAATTTTGAACGAAGCAGGATTTGAACCCGCGCCTCTGGAATACCGTTCCAGCCAGAACATGCATGCATTGTTTAGGAACCATGCCCAACCCAAATCTCAGCCACCTGAGCACATTCTTCTTCATTCGCATTGTGACATCCTAGATAGAACGAATGGTACTATCAACCTTGATCGATCTGTTGCAGATTCGATCAGCCAATCTTACTTTACATAAGTTACGAAGAGATTGCATCTCTACATCGTTGTTTCTTTCATTTTTCTTCTATAGGAAGCCAAGTTATATAATAAATTTAATAATTGTTAAATATTATATAATCTACTCACTCAGCTTTACGATGTATCCCGCACATGGCAGGGTAGGCAGAGGGAACTTGGGAACCTAGTGTTAAGACACTCCGTTGCACTTCCGTTCACCACTTTCCGCCGAATTTGAGGCATTACGTGTTGAATGGCGGAACTGAACGCCACGTTTTGCCTTGCACCAGAGCGAAGAAATATTAAAATATTAAAAAGAAGAAAATATTAAATATTTCATTTCTTCGAGTGGGGATCGAACCCACAATCGGTCGGTTACAGTCACACGCTTGTGCCGCTGCGCCAGAACAAGCCGCAATTATATAATCTATGACATTAAGATTGATTATTTATTAAGAATAACAGTTATTTTTTTTTGTTAAGTAAATATAAAATCATTTTGAAATAAAAATAAATATTTACATTTATACAATTTTATTCCTTTTTTTGACATTTTCAATTTTCATTAACAACAGTTTTACAATACGTAAAAACTCTTTGTACACAATATAGAAAATATGATTTTTTCATTAAAGACTTAAATTATTTAAGAGTATGATCGTATGAAGTAATAACAATTACAGAAGCAACAGTGCAGGTGCAATATACAAAATATTAGAGACGAACACGCAATATTATTAGTACTATGACCAAGAATTTTTAAGGTACCTTTTTGAATTATTTATCAGCTATTTTTTTTTAGGTGTCATGGCTGACTTTTAATTTTTATATTGTGAAATGACAAATGCTTATAAATTTATCGTTTAAAATAAAACAAATATAAAATTATGGAATTGGAGAATTATAACATAATATTATCTATAACATTTTATAAGATGGAATACCATACAATCCAAAGCCAATTGGTAATTTAAAAAAAAAACATTTACATGTCAGTGTGTCCTTATCCTCACAAAATATTTGGTCACACTTATTTTCTTTCACCATCACTTAAATTACACATAAATAAACAATATTAAGGCCATTCATATTTCGCTTACAAATATGTCGTAACTGAAATGAATAAAGTCATTCTATCCAAACTCTTGACATTATAATTTATTTGTTAATATTTAAATTACATAACAGATTTTTAGTCAATATAAACTAGATATCGTGTATCATCGTCCTAAATAATTCGCATTAATTTTTCTAATGAGTCTTAAATATGATGTCTTTAAGATGATCATATTTTAACAATAATATTATCACATATTTGCCTAAGTATTTATTTTGTAAAAAAATATTCTACTATATTAATATTACCAAATAACGAGAAACAACACAACATTTATGTTGGTACTATAAAAGGGCACTGATTTCTAATATTAGAAATGTACTCAATGGAAAATTATGATTTTAGCATCCGATAACAATATATTTTTCATAGGAAAATTATGAAAATTTTTAAAGATACGTTCTTATAGAAGAGCATACTGCATTCCACATATAGTACGGTAGGCAGAGAGAACCTAATCTCTCAAAAGGCTCTCGTTTTCCTTTATATAAATTTGAGTTTTATATTTACCAAATTGGAAAATAAATAACATCATTTCAGATGTACGAGTACATTGTGCAATATTACGTTGTTTTTCGAGCTTTGGCTAATTAAAACGACTAAAATATCTTTGCAAGTACTAAAGTAAATTAAAATTAATAATAAATTAAGCAACAGGGAGTATTTCGTCGAACGGCAATGGCGCTACAATTTTGTTAGCAGCATCTAACAATATTTTGGCGACGGTCTTTTCTAAATACGGTTGCATAGTTTTCAAGAACTCTGCACGATTTTGGTTGATCGCCTCATTAGTTGCATCACCTGTAAACACATGATACATTTCTAAATATTATTAAATATATATATGGATGTATATATATATATATATATATATATATATATATATATATATATATATATATATATATATATATATATATATATATATATATATATATATATATATATATATATATATATATATATATATATATATATGGATGTATGCACTAGAAAGCAAAGTGGACACTAGACAGACTAAAGTATATATTTTATTGTGGAACTATCAAACTATGGAAAAATATTAAACATGTATCAGGTAAACTAAAAGGCATAAATTTAAAATAAGGTAAAACGAAAAAATAGCTTTAATAAAAAGGATTTGATCATGAAATTTAAAAAAAGTAAGGGCTATTAAACAATATAGTAATCTTAGTTAATAGTAAGTAGTTAAGTTGTCCAAAGTTGTATGAGTTTATTTATTATTTTACGTTATTTTGTGCCTTTGCTTTTAAAAGAGCAAAGAATTCCTCCTGTAACATGTACACATAAAAAAATAAACAAAACAGGCGTATCTAAACAATAAAATAGGCGTACACTACTTAACATAATTTACAGTTTCTAAAAATGATAACTTTTTAAATTATAATAAAATTATGCTAAAAGTACTATTTTCATATTATACGCTCATAAAGTAATGTTAAAGAATCACAGAAACAAATTAAAATATATAGCTAACACTGTAAACTGCACGTAACAAAGTAAATAGCAACAGTTTTACACATCATGCATTATATGGTCAATGAAATCGGTGCCCCGATTTGTCTTGACAAAACGAGAAAATAAAGCATTTCGTTCCCCCAATTAGGAGTCAAACTCATAAATAGCGATTAGAGTCAGCGTCTGTCCTACTGCACATTGATGACATCTTTCACCATAAAATACATAATTTGTTATAATTTGTTCATACATCACGCAAGCGTGACGTTCATTTGTAAATATGTACTCGTATACATACCTAGAGCCTTGTTTCCGTTGAAGAGTCCGTCTAACCTAATTCTGTAGTCCTTGATCTTGATTTCAACATTCAGGCTTTTGAAGTGTAGATACTGTTTTCCTTCGCGCTCTACTAGCTCAGACTTAAGTAAAATGTCTGCTTCACATTTAACTAAAAATACAATATACAAATAGATACAGTCAACTATATTTAATTATAAATGTAAGGATTTGTCTACTCGCTACAAAACTGATAACTTAGATTTTGGTTTTAATAATGACTATTCCAAATTGGTATTTTTTATTCTGAGACTACACAATATATCCTGCACATGGCAGGGTAGACAGAGGGAACTTGGGAACTTAGTGTTAAGACACTCCGTTCTGTTTCTCACTTTCCGACATGCAGAACTCACTGCCTTTGTTACCAGAGGAAAGAAATGGAAACGTTAAATATCGATTTGTCGTTTACTCTTGCTTAACTGTTACTGAGAATATTTACCTGCATCAGCTATAAGGTTTCCTTCACCACGCAGAGGTACAATTAAAATCTGAGTATCCAAATTATAACGTCCGTCCAAATGCAGTTTTGGGAACCGTACTCGTGCACTAATATCTAAAGTATGCAAATTTACGCTGTGGAAGAAATAATATAATATAGTCATGCATAGCTTAACGTTGATCCTGGATATAACAGGGAAGTCAGAGGGAACCTACTGTTAAGACAATTTGTTCCACACTTACCAATTCCAATTAAAAAAATATATAATAATAATGTCTTTCATTATTTAATAAATTAGTATTGACATCTATCGTACGCAGGTTGAATTGAACAGATTTGTATACAAATCACCTTTCAAGTGAAGTTCCCTGGGCTATAAAAGATGGCGTTCTTTGAATTAAATATGTAAACATGCCGTGTTGTAACGCCTAATAATAAAGTAGCCTAATATGAGCTAATTCATTTTTAGTTCAAATTTTACTAATTATATTATTTTCGATCTGACGGAGATATTAATTGTTTGTCTATCTTTGTGTAGGTATGTGGTATCTATTGAATCAATAATCTGATTTAAGTGCATTTTTAATAAAAAGTCTTGTTTTTAGGATTGTTGTGGTTTAGCTCTATCTTATGAAAATCAGACTAGCAGCAGATTCGTAATAAGGCTAAGCGCGGCGTTGAGTTCCGCCACTCAACACGCAATGCCTCAAATTCGGCGGAAAGTGGGGAACCGAAGTGGAACGGAGTGTCTTTACACTAGGTTCCCGGGTTCCCTCTGCCTACCCTGCCTCCTGCGGGATACAGCGTGAAGCTGAGTAGAGTAGTAGCTTAAGCTTAGCATTTTGCTAAAAAGTATTTTTATTGATTAATAGTTTCAGTTAACCGTTAAACTTACTGTTAAATTATACAAAAACTCGAGA
This sequence comes from Eueides isabella, assembly GCA_019049475.1. Classification (NCBI taxonomy): domain Eukaryota; kingdom Metazoa; phylum Arthropoda; class Insecta; order Lepidoptera; family Nymphalidae; genus Eueides; species Eueides isabella. Next base: position 5,791,190 of record CM032385.1, read on the forward strand.
TAGATATTATATTCCGTATATTATTGTACTCATTTATTTATTTATTAGGTTGCTAACAGGACATAACATTTTTACATAAAAATTTATATACATAAGAAACAAAAAATATGTACTAAATGATGCCCTAATTAAAAGCAACACTGCATTCTTAGAGGACAACATCAGATTTCGAATAATAATAATTAAAAAGAAAAAAAAAAACATAAAAAGCATACAATATTGAATTAAACTAGCATTATTTACAAGAATTTGAGTTTTATGAATTCCTTGAATTTACTTAGGGAATCAAAAGAAATATCAACATTATGACTTGAGGTCAATTCTTTAAATGTTCTTAAAATTCTCTTAAGAGGTGCATTATAACCAAGGTTAGTTTTCCTTGTTATCAGAACGATGAAATGAAAACATTTAAATAGAAAATATTAAATAATTTATTTCTTCAAGTGGACATCGAATTTACAAAGTTTCACATCAAAGTGGTGAATAAAACAAAAGCGGCTAAATAAATAAATGAAATATTAAACTAATAAAAAACTTACGAAACACTTCTGATGGTAAAGTTTCCTGCACCTGATACTTTGACATCCTTTCCTGAAGCTTTAAGAGGCACAAGATCTCCGCTTACTGCAACGATCTATATGAAAATAAAAAAAATTGAGTGGGCAACCCACGCCTAACTCAGCATTTTTTTTTAATGATGGGACACTATGAGGTCTTTTACTACGTCAAGGCTATTAATTCTTTGTTTAGTAGTGTAAGTATAGCAAACTTGTTCATGTAGTGTTAAGTCACGCCGTACTCATTAAGATGTTGGTTCCCTTTTTGTACAGATTTTAAATATGCTTTCTTATCTTGTATATGAAAGTCACTTTAAAATATTTAATATAATGTAATATTATTTATTATTAAATTCTATAATTTTAAAATAAATTAAAAAAATAAAGACGTTTATTTCTATGTCATATTAAGAACTTCATTCAGACTGTACTTTACGAAATGTATCTCTTGTATGTCAAGGGTATGCAAAGTTGCAAGTTCAAGGCGGTTTTGTGAAACTCAGCATTGTGGTTAGTATAAAAACCGACAAGGGGTTCAAGATTATATGTTTTTTTTTATTGTGAACAATAAAAAATGCTATAATGCACTAAAATTTTAAGCTATAAATGTTTCTTTTCTTAATTTATTTAAAGTATTCAAGGACTTAAAATTTATATACAGTTTATGTGCGTTATGCATATCTACTCGTAATGAGACTACGACGATAGGCTAGACTAGCGAGAATGACGCAACGGAAATTTTAATTAAATGAAGAGAAAATTTAATTAAATTAAATATTTAAACTAACCTCTGGAATATAAAAAGGTTCGATACTGGGAACATTGAGCTCAGGAATTCCAGATACTAGCTGGGGTCGTATATTCTCGATGGAGTCCCGTACGCAGTGGTCGATAGTTGCTTGGTCTCGTTTGCATACTTTTATGTAGTCCGCTATAAAAAACAAAATGCCATTTTAATATACTTTAAAGTATTTTACATGATATTTTCCTTAAGAAAGAACGCCCAGTGAGAAAGCATGTCATATAGTAGCACTCGCTGTTATCTTTTCAATTATGTTATTTATTGATTTCATAATGGAAATCGAACCTACAGCTATCACTTTTACAGTCACACGCTTTCCTTTTTTTTTGAGATATTATACACTGCTTGAGCATAAATATAGTAACTTTTATAAGCACTTTACAGAATGTCAGAAATGCTGAAAGCGGACAATATGTTATTTATTTTAAACTCTAGAAGTCTAGAATAACAATTCTATTATATTTTATAGTTGTCCAAAAAACATTTAATTGTTAACGTAAACTTTATAAAATACAGTTTGTTTTGACTACCGTTTCCTGATATAAAAGACATAAACGCGTTTCAGAGATTTTTTTAATTATTTAATATTTTTAGCATAATTGTAACGGAAATACGTTGCGAATACAATTGTGATGTTATTTTTTAACAGTATTTTTTTTTTCGTATTCGTCATTTTAATATATTATTTTTAAACTCACATTATTCCAATGATGACTAGGAAACATATTTGGAAAATCAACACGTAACAATGGACGACAATACAAGTCGATAGTCTGTACTGATATAATCGTGCATTTAGTATTCACGACATATTGCTTACGCAGTGTAATATTATAAAGACATCTAAAGCGACCTTGAAGATTTAATTAATATTTGTTATTAATATTTGGATATTCTTTTTAACCTAAACTATATGATTACTGTGGATTCGAAGAGGTCCGTTTTCCCTTTTTAAATACGAAATGCTAAAATTTAAATGTGATAATGAACTTTATTTTGAAACCTTAGTGAGTCATTTGACACACTGTTGATTGCCGAATATAGATCTGATATTAATAGAAAGTGAAATCAATGATTTGACTTTTAATTATTTTTTTATTAAAAACAGGAACGCGTAAGGAAAAAAACGTTATATAATACTACATTAACTACAAGCGAACCTTATAACGCGGCTTCACCCGCGTATTATTATATATAGCCTAATTTGAAATTATACAAAATATTTATATTAATTGTAGCCTATGTGGTTATATTACTTACAGCAAGGTTTTATCGAAAACCGTTCGGTTGTTTTTGCGTGAAAGTACAAAAAACATTCATCCTTATAAAATTTTACATTTATAATATTAACAAGTTTAAGTATTTACGAATACGATTATTCGTAAATACTTACAATAGTAATATGTTTTTCTTTTGTTATATATATATATATATATATATATATATATATATATATATATATATATATATATATATATTTATATATATATATATATATATATATATATATATATATATATATATATATATATATATATATGTATATATATATATATATATATATGTATATATATATATATATATATATATATATATATATATATATATGTATATATATATATATATATGTATATATATATATATATATATATATATATATATATATATATATATATATATATATATATAGTGGTACATCGCTTACAGATGATTTTAAACTGAAAAATATGATGTATGGCATTATTTAACCAAATGTTTTCATTCCATTTTTTTAAAATTTAGGAATATGGAGCATGTATAAACTATTTTATGATACAAGGTCGCGAGTTCGAAGCCCGCACTTATCAAATATTTGCATAGGTCTAGGTTTTTTTATTATTAGCACTTATTTTTGTTTTATTTTATTTCCGTCTTAACCCCATCATCGCGAAAGTGCTACTTCAAAATGTTCTTTTAGATTTAAATATATAAATATATAACTGATAAGAATACATATATATATAATGATGTCAAAATTTATCTATTTTTTTACTTCCAATAAAATTAACTAATTAACTATATAATAAAATTATACTATAAAAGAAATATAAGAAAGAGAAAGGAATTAATTTTAACAAACATACTTATTCTAATAGAAAATATAATTTTACATTTAATGACTGTCGATATAAACATTAAGATACAACACAAGTTATAACTCGCACCCGCGTTTGCGTGAAATCTTTTTCTTAATCCTATAGCTTCTTTTTGATAATCATCCCTATAACTTCCCAACTATAGATCCTACTGTCTAAGGCACGTAAAAGCCATAGTTATCATTTCAAGCAACGCAGTTAATCATCTAGAAGACTTTTAGATACATATTTATATATTATACAAACATAGATTTGGTTAATTTGCGATTTTTCGAAACAGCTTTCTAAATAACTGTACTCATCTTTATTAAAAAATATTAATACTCTTAAATTTATCACGCAAATAGCCAATAAATAAATGCTATACCAAATGATTATGTGTAAAACATAATAAATATTTTATTTATAAATAAATCTTTTTTCAAATTTTAATATAAAAAAAATATTACAATTTTAATCAATATTATGAGGCCTGTCGTGGCGCAGGAGCACAAGCATGTGACTGTAAACGTCAGATTGTGAGTTCAATCCCCAATCAAAGAAGTGAAATGTTCAATATTATCATTTCTTTACTTTAGTAACAATGTAAAACACGTCGATGAGTTCCGCCACTAAATGCCTTAAATTCGGCTGAAAGTGGGGAACGAAAAGGAGTGTCTTAACACTAAGTTCCCAAATATTCTCTGCCTACCCTGCCATATGCGGCATACTGCGTGAAGCTAAATAAACAAAGTTATATATTTTTTTAATTTAGACTCGATTATTGACAACGCAGCATAAAAGACAGTAGGTAGGTACGTGGTGAAAATATAAACAATTGATGGTCAAGTTTAGTAATGTTATAGAGATATAGTTTCATTTTTTTTATTTTCGAATTGAACGTCAAATTTGCATTTTATATATAAATATAAATGGTAATAATACTTACATACTTGGTAAATTGAATGCTAATGATATTCACGAATATATTAAAATATCAATTTAAAAAAATATATTTCTTTACATTAAAGAATAATGAATATAGATTAAAAAATACTTTACATATTAACAAATAATTATTACCATATTAAGTACAATGTCATATAATCCAACAACAAACTAAAAAAAAACAAAGAAACTGTCAAATCAAAATAAATTGCATAATAGCGCCTACAATTTAGTAAATCACTTACGTATTTGCAAAAGGCCGCCTCGCACCAAACATAACAACATAAGAGCGGTTAATGAAGAACTGTGAACCATTTTGTCTCCGTGCGTCCGATTTTCCGAATGCAAGATCAAGCACTAACCATTGTACAGACGACCAATAGTTTTATATAGCTGACTTCAATAATCATTATATAGAATCAAGGTAATGTGGAAGCGAACGCAATTTTAATAAAGACAGTAAAAAGGACGTACTCGTATATTTACGTTAACAGTAATGGGGTGTAAATGGGTGATGAGTAGTCGTTTAATGTCCAATTATGTTTACTTTATTATGCTTACGCCGTTTATAAATTTGTTCAACGTGTTAATATTTTTTTTTTCAGCTTTCTGCTTTATCCCGTATATGATAGGGTAGGCAGAGGGAACTTGAGAACCTAGTGTTAAAACACTCCGTTTTGTTCTCCACTTGAAGCTGAAAAAGTGGCGCAACTCAACGCCGCGCTTTGCCCTGTTGCCACAGCGGTCTTTGCTGTGGTAACAATGAAAATATAAAATATTTGAAAATTTTGTCTTATTATTGAACTTATTATTTTAAATTGACACAACTTTTTCATTTTTTAACCAATTTAAATAAAACAAACACTATATGTGAAACGAAGGTTGCCAATATATAATAGTTAAAAATTTTAATCTGGTTAGCCGTTTTTGAGATTAGCGTACAAACGCATAGGCAAACATATAAAACATTTATAAATCACTATTTTGAGGCATATTACAAGTTATAAACGTCCTCTAGAAGATTTTTTTTAATGTATTTTATTGTAAGTATAGATATAGATCAAATTACATACTTAATTAACTTGCTTAAGTTTAAGTATTGGAAGCTAAAAAAATAACAATTTAAATTATATTTTTTTTTTTTTTTTCTTACATCCGGAAAGAGTAATTTAAGACCAGAACAGTTTGGAGTGACCTCATATGCATTTTCTTAGTAGAAATGGTTTGGATTATAACTCTTATATTTATATATTGTTGAAATTCTTAAGTCTAGTCTCTTAGTTCTATAGAACTACTAACATTTTTAAGGTAATTGATTGATAGAGTGAAAAGTGTTTGTAGAAGCATAATTCACTTAATAATGTTCAGCTTCACGCTGTATCCTGCACATTGCAGGGTAGGTAGAAAATACTTAAAAACTAATTGTTCAGATATTTCGTGTCATTTCCCCACTTTATGAAGAATTTGAGGCATTACATGCGAAGTGGTTTAAAACAACGCCCTGCTTTTCCTACTTTCTAAAGCAACGAAATGAAATATAAATTATTCCATTTCCTCGAGTGGGTATCGAACCCACAACTTGTCACGCGCACTGTGCCCTTGCGCCACGACAGGCATCATTTTTATATATTGTAAATACTATATTCTAAATATTCTACACAGACATATATGTGTACATAAAGTACGATCTATTAGAAAATATTATGGCTCATAACTATTGTTACTTTTAATATGTCTATTATAAAAGAATATTTGAATAAAAATGAGAAAATTTAAGTTATTACAAAACATCATGGACTTCTACCAACAAAATTATGATGAATGAGCTATTAGACTTTCAATTAGTTATAACGACATGTAATCGTGTAGAAGTACACAATGTTCTAACAAGACAAGAGCCCGGTTAGGGTAATTTTGCGAAGTTATATACAAATATTAAGCATTTCGTTAATATTTACCTTCTATAACTTTTCGTAGTTAATAACTATATCAATTTTCGGCATTTTATATTTAAATTTTAATTTGATATCATAAATATGTGTCATTTGTTTACATATTTTTAATTGGCCTATACATTAAATTGTCGGTGAAAACCACCTATATTTTGTTGAATCAAATTAATTTGTTAATTAATACATTTTGACCACATATCAGAACTGTTCGACGAAGAAAGTTCACGAAAGATTTAAATTCTAAATCACTTCATTATACTAATTGAAAAAACAATTAGAGTGTATATATGTTTGTATATATAAAATGTTATAGCTTGTTTATTTTCAATATCAAAATAATTATTAATAAAATAATATACATAACTAGTTTACGTTTCCTTCTCTATATACACAATATAATATAGCATCATGGTTACAGAAAAATAACTGTCAGTTTGATCGTAATCCAGGACGCACCACTGATAAAATTATCGGGATGTATTTTTTTGTTTTACGAAATAAATTGTAACAAATATTAAGAAGACCATATTGACCCACATCTCTTCTTTTCCTCGTCATTTATTGTGATAATTCTATCACATTATATCACAATTTAGAAAAATATTTTATATTGAAAAATATAGTGGATTGAACAGAAATGTGTAGAGGCGTGTACAGGCAGCCGTTATAAATTTATTTAAAATATGAAAAAATAGATAAGTAGATATTAAAGATATATAAAGATACCTTATAAAGATATATAAAGATACCTGTCGTGGCGCAGCGGCACAAGAGTGTGACTGTAACCGACAGGTTCTGGGTTCGATCCCCAGTTCAATGGGGATCGAACCCACAACCTGTCGGTTACAGTCACACGCTTGTGCCACTGTGCCACGACAGGCCTCACCAAATTTGATCGATTTGATAAAATTTAGTTCTGTGAAAGTGGTAGAAGTCGTTGTTCTGATGTGTACGCCATCGCTCGTTTTACAGCACCGCATGGAAAATGTATCTAAGAATTTTGAGGTTAAAAATAAAATTGTGGACACGATCCTAGTCATTACTCTCCGCTCTTGCGAATCTCAACTGTTGCTCTACATTAAGTCGATGTTATATAGCATATCTTAAGATTTTTAACGTTATTACAAAGTAATTATTAATGCATATTTAGCAGTTTCTATTGTTTTTGAATGTCAAGGCTTATGTCCTCGTATTTATGCAGAGTTTATTATTAAATATATGTAAATGTGCATATGTTAAAGTAATTTAGACTTGAAATTAAAAACAAAATCACTTTTAGCAGAAAAATACTCTATTTTAGGTTCAATAATAACGGTAAGCCTGTCATGGCACAGTGGCACAAGCGTGTGACAGGAGACGATAGGTTGTAAGTCTTAATTGTTTTTTTTTTAAGTCTACTGTATAATTTTTGGAGAGCTTAGTTATTTTTCAAATGAATTCCAGCATCGTTACGGCGTCGATTAATTCTTTAATTTTTGCATGCTTAACTGGTTGAGTTAATATATATTTTTTAAAATGATTTTATATATATATATATATATATATATATATATATATATATATATATATATATATATATATATATAGTTTTCATTAATATAATAATAACCAAATTACGAATTTTTTCGTGGTTACTCCTGTATTTTGTGGTTAAAGAGTTTATTTATTTCTCAAAAAAATAGTATATAGTATATTTCTATATAGTATATTTTCATTTTCCTGGTACTGTCAGTTACGACATTCAGGCACAGCATGTTGAGTGGTGGAACTAAAGCCGCATTTTGCTTTGTTATCAGTGTAAAGACATGAAAATATTAAATATTTTAGTGGTACTCGAACCGCGTATAACCGCGTGTAAACGCGAAAGGTTGTGCCTTTCGCGTTTACAGTCGCATGCTTGTACCTCTGCGCCACGACAGGCCTAAAAAAAGTACTTAAACCTCCAAGCCTACCTTATGAAACATGGGACATGTGTACAGATAAAAAATACTAGTTAAAAAAACAGCTAAATTAGATTACAGAGTTTTTAAACAATCGATACAAAATTAAACGGTTAAAAATATATGTTATTATATGCCACATATCCATATAAATAAATAACTTCCGCCTATCATAAGAATTTAAAAATAATATGCATAAATGTATACTTATACATATTTACTGACTTGCCTTTAATTATTATATTTATATTCCTTATAAAATTAATATATTCATCATACTTACTATACCAGGATCACATGCCTAGTTTGCTTTACTAAAGGTGCAAACAAAGAGATTTCTTGTAGACTACGCCTTAGTTTTACCTCAAAATCTTATAAATAAATTGTTTTTAGCACAAAAGTTTATTTATAACAACCAATTGAATCATTTTTCAAGTTTACATTATAATGACGGCCGCCGCCCGGCTTCGATCGCTTTAACCATAAAAAATAATCCAGCTGTTATTAGCCCCAATCAACAGAAAGACATACAACAAAAAAAAATCAAATAGTTTTTTTGCTGATATAAATAATAAAATATAGCTGTTCAATGTGAGTTCGATCCCTGCCCGGGATGTGATTACATTTCCTTGCTCTGGTAACGCCAAGTGCTGATACTAAGCACGCTATGTCTCTAAAATTGGACGGGAAGAGCTAATAAATAATTTACGCAGGAATAATGGTGCTAAACTTAAAGCAGATTTAGATTTTACACAAAAATATATCATTTCTTCTAAAAAAAATTAACTCTAGACCCCTTCAAACTCTGATTAATTATTAAAATTTTGCACCATTCAGCAAGGCATAATAGGTGAACGACCTGCAAAGGACAATAAGGACGGAACTGCGGAAAGACAATTATTGACGTAACATTTAATAAATGCGCACGAAGAGAATGTCACTCAGTACGGAATATTTTCGAGACCGCTCATATGTCAAGAAGGAATATAATTGAGCCAAAAGACACAATAAAGGAAACTATGCCGGAAGGTTTTTTATATATTATACTGGCATTTGGTGAAGCTGTCGCTGATACTTTTAATAATATGTATTTAACTCAATTATCGAGTTAAGTACCTACCTATATATAAATTATAGTGAGTAATAATTTTGAACTTCTGCCCTAACACGCATAAAATAAAGTAAGCAGAGAAAGATTGAATGTTGGGATTCGTTGGCGACCGTTTTTATAATGAAACATGTTGTTTTTCATAGCTTCACGCTATATCTCGCACATGGCAAGGTAGGCAATTAAAATGGTCTTAAATATATAATTATCATATTAAAATATGCCTACCTAACTATTGTTTTTTTCAGCCAAAGACTGTAATCTCACACATGGCAGGGTAGACCGAACTGGGAACCTAATGTTAAGACGTTCCGTTCCCCAACTTCCGTCAAATTCGTCTGATTATTTATATGTCTTGAGACATTAAAAAAAATAAAAGGAAAGAAATCGCCCTGGAATAAACCGTGTTATACACGCGATAGTATATATATGTACATATGTTAAATCAAAGCTTTTTTTATTTTATATCCTAAATATCAAAATGCAGTTGGTATACGGATCTGCACTGTCAGTTGTGCTCTATATTAAATTGAAATTGAATATTCAATTGGTAGGAAAAACTTAAAAAAAAAATAATTATTTATTCGACTATTAATACTAGCAAAAGGCTGATGTACTGACTAAGGCAAAAGTTATAGATTATGCACTAAAAAATTACGCCGGTTAAAGAATTAATGCTATAGGAATAGCAATCATTACCATAAATAAACTGCTGTTACTACAGTACATCATATAAAATATTTCATTAATTATTCACCAGATAATCATTTATTTTTACCATTTATGTATGTAGTGTAATAATAATATGTTGTTTAGTCATTTATAAGCAATTTATACAAGTTTTTTTTTTAATAAATATGCGAAACATGCACTCATATTTGAAATCATTTTATTTAAAAATATAATTGGAATAAGTGAATATTCATTGTGAATATATTCTAAAAATTATTAGGCATTTAATTAATCCAGCTTTTTGTTTTGTAACAATTTCGGTTCGTTTCATTATTTTGTTATCCGAAATAATATTTAATTTATTATTTTTTTAGCTTCACGCTGTATCCCGCACGAGGCAGGGTAGGCAGGGAACATGGGAACCTAGTATTAAGACACTCCGTTCCACTTTCGTTCCTCACTTTCCGCCGAAATTGAGGCATTGCTTGTTGAGTGGCGGAACTCAACCCCGCGCTTTGGCATATTACCAGAGCGAAGAAATTAAACATTAAATATTTAAATTGAAAATATTAAATATTTCATTCCCTCGACTGGGGATCGGGGAACTGGTTACAGTCACACGCTTGTGCCGCTGCGCCACGACAGGCCTCAATATTTAATTTTAATTGTATATATGATAGTATCACACATGGCACGCTGGTCGAAGTCACTTCGTTTGGAATTTAAGACATTACGTGTTAAGTGGATAAAATCAACGCTACACTTTGATTTGTTACCAGAGCGAAGAAATAAAAATATTAAATATTTCATTTCCTCGACTGGGAACAAACCGACAACCTGTCGCGTTTACAGTCGCTCGCTTCAGCCCCTGCGCTACGATAGGCCTTAAAAATAATGTTATTAGTCATTATTATACTAAGAGCTAATGGTGTTATAAAATAACGTTTGTCTAAAAAATATTATCTATATAAAAACTGAATCATTGCTTAACCGAATCAGAGTAGGCCAGTTCTACATTACCTCACTCAGCTTCACGCTGTATCCCGCACATGGCAGGATAGGCAGAGGGAACTTGGGAACCTAGTGTTAAGACACTCCGTTCCACTTCCGTTCCCCACTTTCCGCCGAATTTGAGGCATTGCGTGTTGAGTGGCGGAACTCAAGGCCGCGCTTTGCCTTACATCAGAGCGAAGAAATGAAAACATTAAATATTTAAATTGAGAATATTAAATAATCTTTGATTAAACATGTTTATTGGAAACCCGAATTTTTGAATACTTTACAGTAGTCCGTGGTCACGGGTAGACTCTCAATCCAAAAAAAAACATTTTTAACAATCAATATACGTGATTAATCTGGTTAAAAGTGTTTCATTTAAAATATTTCGTTTCCTCGATTGGGTATCGAACCCAGAACCTGTCGGTTTCAGTCACACGCTTGTGCCGCTGCGCCTCGACAGGCCTCATACCTACACTATCACAGATTAAAATAAAGGCTAAATTACATATTTACTTTACATATTTATATTGTCAATAATTTCTGCTATATTAAATACAATGCTACTGGAATTGTAATATGTACGGACAATTCAATGTATGCGAATAATGAGTTCATACATTCTATAAATTTTATTGGAAAAATGTAGATCTTCAAGACACGCTCAATTAAAGAAAAATGTAAAATAACACATACTTACTTACATATATTTTCTTGTACATTAAGGCTCAGTGGAACAATATTTACACGCGCAATGGGTGTGAGTTCGATCGAGGGAACGAAAAATTCATTAATCCGGTTCGATAAGACATAGCGCGACATTAATTTTAAGTTAGTTAATTTGGCGAAATTCGACATATGTATGTCTCGTTTCGTTTTGTTTTGACATTCTTTGTGCTTTTATCTGGTACATGTACAGGGGAATATATCATAATGTACTACATGATTTTAAATTGCAAAGCTATGAATGACACCATATTTGTTATGGACAGCGTGTGTCTTGAGTCATTTTAACGTCCTGTTAGTCAGTACTTGGTAAGAATACCTAGTTGATTACAATGAGGAAATTTAACATCAAGCATCAAGCATCAAAAAAATATATAATATCTGGCGAGTAATAATATCACGTTATAGACAAAAATGACACTAACTTATTTATGTTGACAGCATATCAATAGTGAGATTTACAAGGTTCCGCTACTCAGACAAAATTCTCTATTAAACTGCTAACATAGCGTAAGATTTAGTTGGTCACTTGGACAGTTTCCTTGAGGCGCGAGGTGAAAATTAGCTAACTTCATTTTTTATACATTCTCAAAAAAACTATTTTTCTTTCGTAAGTTTGAAATATAACTTCAAATAAATAAAAAAATACGTGTATGTTTTGTAGTTTCTATAGTTTTTTGTAACTACTTTCCTTACATTTAATTTGACTTTTATAATTAATAGTAATAGTCTGTGGTATTCTTCGCTCTGGTAACAAGTCAAACCACGGCGTTGAGTTACACTACTCAAAACGCTATGCCTCAAATTCAGTTTAAAGTGGCGAATTGAATAGAGAGTAATAATATTAGTTTCACATATTTCCTCTGCCTATCCTGCCATGTGTGGGATACAGCGTAGAGCTGAAAAAAAAAAAAATACTTTATCCATAGCAAATACCGAGGAACGTTATTAGTATTAAATATAAAACACAAGGTGTTATCTAAGATGAATTAATATGTTTCTAATAAAAGATCAATAAATTTCCTATTGATCTTTTATCAATTGAAAATCAATTACATGTTGCTATTACATTTATTTAAATTTACCGCAACATATTATTAAGTGTTAAATCTAGTGTTTATTGTACATATTTTTCTGGGAATACATATTTTATAATAAATATAGTAAGATATGTTTACTGATTAAAAGTTACGTAAATAAGTTTTTTTTTATTTGAGCTGTAACCGGCAGCTGTAGGGTAACTGGAGAGAACTTAGGAAACTAGTGTTAAGACACTTTGTATCTCACTTTTCGCCGAATTTAAGGCATTGAGTGGTGATAGTCAACGCCGCACTTTGTTTGTTAGCAGACAGGTAATGAAAATATTAAATATTTTATTACCTCAGGTGGGGATTGAAGTAACAACCTATTATTTTACAGTCGCACGCTTGTGTCCCTGCGACACAACAGGCCTCAAGGTAAACACAAAAAAATCTGATAAATCCAATCTGTTAGCAGTTGTTATCAAGGTTAAATAACATCGAAATTCATGTCATTGCCTTGTAAGGAAAGCTTTATTTTTGAAAATTCAATAGATACAAGCCTTTATTATTTAGCTTTTTATCTTTATGTATCGCTTTTGTTGAAAATCACCGCATATCAACCCCCATAATAGTCTTTTTCGTGGAGCTAAAATTATGAAAGGTATGAAGTTATAACACAAGTAAAGGAAAAAAAATAAACGTTTAAAATCATGGGCATTTCATAGAATTTTTTATAGGATATTTTCTATAGACCTGATCCTGATTTTATGAAATTTATTAGAAAGCGAAAAAAATCAGTACAAATGAAGATAAATTTACAATCTGCAGCAAAATGGCGTCTATTGTCAATTAAACTATAAAATATAGTGCATATATGACTTTAGAAATAAAATATAAATATAATTGTGATATATTTGTTCCATGTAAATGCATGTGCATATTAAACGTTGAGATTGAGTTGTGAGGTCATCAAAGATTTTCCAATCGATATGGCAATTGACTTCATTTAACATATTTCTCTGACACCTGACACTAATTGAAATAGTGCATATGCCGCTATCTTATCTATTTATCTTATCTAATATAATCTATAACAGTTTCAATACTAAGATCAATCCTAACATTTACATAGAGTCTATAGCTTACTCCAGTTAAACTGAGTGCAACGTAATAAATCGTTAATAATTCCTACCCACCTTATAGCTCTAGTCGACCTGTAAAGTAGGCCATTTTGAATATAACAGTTTTGTAGCAATTTTGTTTTTTGTTTTGAAAAATAGCACATTTAACTCTTTTTTTAATGTTTAAACTGAATGATATATACATACCGTAGGCAGTTTCTGAGACAAACGAGCATTGAGAGAAATACTTAATATTGTTTTTATTGTACAGAAAAACGCGAATTTGCGATTTGCGACTTTTTGTATTTTCTTATTATTTTAGATCATTACAAAGACTAGTGGTGGCCCAGAACTTCGTTCTCATGACCTTTATGATGTTTATATATTACTCTTATTTGTTACCCGGTATAGTTGAAATCGAAAGAGAATAACGCTTTGACCAGAGCGGAGCAACAATTTAAACATATTTTTTTCGCCCAGAATATAAATCGAATTTAAAACTATCCTTTTTTGAATAAGACACTACCACTAGACCACAACGACATCGTTTTTTCTTAGCGCAAGGGCGCAAGAGTATAATTGTAAATGACAGGTTGTGGGTTCGAACTCGAGGAAATGAAATATTTAATATTTTCAAATTAAATTTTTTAATCCTTTTATTTCTTCGCTCTAATAAACAGGCAAGGCTTTTTTTATAGAAATATTTAATAGAGAGATATTGTTTTTTACAGTTTTATTATATTATGGAAAATATTAATTAGACATAAGGAATAATATTTCATTCGTATTCTATTATTAGATTTTTATATTTAAATAATCCCTTTAATTCTTAGAAATTCTTAATTCAATCATAAATAATATCTTAACAACCTATAAGGTAATAAGGCAAAGCGCGGCGTTGAGTTCCGCTACTCAACACGCAATGCCTCAAATTTGGCGGAAAGTCGGGATCGGAAGTGGAACGGAGTGTCTTAACACAAGGTTCCTGGGTTCCCTCAGCCTACCCTGCCTCTTGCGGGATACAGCGTGAAGCAACAACATATAAATACCATCTTATAAATAATGTCTTAACAACATCTTAACAATAAATAATTTACGAATTGGCTTATTTGTTATATAAAAAAGTAAGTAAATTACATCGATGCTAAAAAACCTATGCCTCTAATTGATTTTCTGTGTCATCCTCAAGGTCCTACTAAAAAACCGGAAGCAACTGGCACTTTATTAACTTATTGTCAGTCGTGGGTTTTACCACACATTTAAAGTGCTGCAATATCTGTTAATTTTACCTGAAGTAATTAAAAATAAATATATACGCACTCGGCTTCACGTTGTATACCGCACATGGTAGGGTAGGTAGAAGGAACTTAGGAACCTAGTGTTATGATGACACTTCGTCTCCTCCGCTCCCCGCTTTCCGCCAAATTTAAGGCATTGCGTGTTGAGTAGCAGAACTCAACGCCGCGCTTCGCCTTGTTACGAGAGGAAGGAAATGAGAATATTAAATATTAAAATTGAAAATATTAAATATTTCATTTCCTCGAGTAAGGATCGACCCACAATCTATCCCTTACATTCACGCCACGACAGGCCTCAAAAAAAATATAATTTGTATAATATTGAGTGACGACGAATATTCAATAGTCAAATACTTATTAATATTTTGACATTTTCTTACTATTATATAATGCAGGGTATTTTTAAAAAAAAAAACAGGAGAAATGTATTTTTTTTATATTCTATTTTTTTACCTTCAAACTGTATCCCGCACTACAGTAGGCAGAGAGAACTTGAGAACCCAGTGTTGAGATTCTCCGTTCCCACTAAGCAATTTTCCGCCGCCAATTTGAAGCATTGCGTATTAATGGGAGGAACTCAACGCAGCACTTTGCCTTGTTGTTGCTCTAGTGGAGATTGAACCCACAACCTCCCTAAGTTACAATTTACTACAGTCGCACGCTTGTTTCGCTGCACCACGACGAGAATGTTCATTTCATCGAACATAATAGCCAATAATATATTTTTTTTGTTTTTAAGACCGGAAATTACTAGCACTTTATAATCAGTCTTGGATTTTACCGCAAATTTATAGAACTTCAATATATGTTTAATTTCCTGTAGCAATTAAAAAAAATATATATTTTTTTTTTAATTATTAAAAAAGTTGAAAGAATTAAACAGGCGTGAGCATGCTTATGATGGTGTATGAAAGTAAACTACTTTTTTCCTATTAAATACCTAAATATTTGTATTATATCTTATTGGCACCAAGTTAAGATTCACTTGGTGCCAAATTTCATAACTGTAACCTACAGAGGAAATGCTTTATAGGTTTTGCTACGCGGTGAATTTTATAAAAAAAATCATCTAATGCTCTCTACATTTTATATTAATTTTGCCGTAATTCGTTTGTAGCTTAATTTTTCTTTGTACTTCAAAGGATCGTATAACCTAAACCTTCAGGTTATTTTAAATTAAATACACCTTCAGGTTTAACCTTCAGGTTATTTTAAATTAAATACACCTTCAGGTTTAACCTTCAGGTTATTTTAGATTAAATACAGTTCGATACTTCCACGCGATCCGAGATACATATATAGCCTTGACAGTCAAAGTGGTCCTATAAGGACTTATTTTTTTCTTTTTATACTACAAAAAGAATATAAAGTTAGCGTAGCGGGAGGGCTGGGCTAGCCCTCCACACACAAATTGAGGAGGAAGTAAGGGATGGACTGTACTCACTAGCCCCACCGTCGGAATCACCACCATTTTTTTCGGCGTCGGCGGTTAAGAAAGACATTGCGGGGCTTAAAAGAAAGAAAGTTCCCGGCGCAGACGGTATAAACAAAGCCTTGAAGTACCTGCCTCCCAAATCCATTGCTGTCTTGGCCAGGCTCTTCAGCGCCATTCTGCGCTTGGGTTACTTCCCCCAGGCATGGAAGGAGGGCCTGGTCGTCATGATACCGAAACTCGGAAAGAACACCAAAAGGGCGAATGGTTACTACATTTTTTTTAGAAGTGGCTTTAGAAGTGGACACTCCACTACTCTGCAGTTAACGAGAGTGCTGTATTTGGTCGCCGCAGCTACCAATAGGACAGAGAAGACAGCCTCAGCCATATTGGTTGTTGCCAGCACATTTGACCGCGTCTGGCACCCGGGGCTGCTATTGCTAAGCTGCTCAATGCCGGCACCCCACACCACATCTCGCTCGTCGTTTCCGCTTTCCTCTACGTCAGAACGTTTTGAATGAGGGTGGAGAATGCACGTTCTTGCAGCCACCTGAAATTCACTAGTATCCCCCAGGGCAGCACACTGGATCCAGCAATATACTCCCTATACACTGATGACGTCCCAACGCAGCAGGACAAAATACTATATATGCCCTATACGCCGACGACATCGCCCTGCTCACGGAGAGTCTAAACCTACCACACCGCCAAGAAATTACATAGAGCCCTCGACCTGCTGCCTGGCTCGCTCGCAGAGTGGAGGCTCTCGCTCAACGTAACCAATCTCGTTTGGGGGCCACCGGAGATTGCCTCCTCCGCTGAGCCTGCAGGGCCAACAGATACAACGGAAACCACGTGAAACATATCTAGGCGTCGTGGTTGACAGAAGGTTGACGGGGAAAGTCAAGAAGGCTGCCAACGCAGCGAAGGTCGCGCTGTTTCTGCTGTATCCCCTATTCCGCTTCCTCCCTCGGGCTACCGAGGGTCTCCCATGGCTGAGCTGACCGCCCAGGTGGCACTAAGCTCAATCCTCTTTGCTTCCCTAACACTATCTTCGCCCATGTGGGGAATTTAATTTTCCAAGGGCCCAATAGGCCCGTCCCAATGACGCACCCATTGTAATGGGTGCCGCTAGATACCAAGGTAGTAGGGTTCACTCCCCCGAAGCCTTTTCCCAGCTCCCCAGAGCTGGATGTCAGAAATCTTGTAGCGGGATTAGAATCGTCGCCTCTCGGAATCCGTTCAAGTTGGATGGATTCCAAGAGTCACAGGCTTAAATCGCACGTTTAAATTTACATACGTTTTCTAAATAAGTATTTTTCTTTTCTAAGTGTGGATTAACATTTTAAAAGTAATAAAAGTATACCAATATTTATTTATTAAAATATATATTATTTTAGATTGATTATCTTCACTATATAATTATATACTTAATAAATCGTAATTTATATGTTATATTTCTGTGTAACTCCCGAAAAATTGTTAAGCTCTTCCGGAGATTAACTCCGACAAATAAAAATAAAGACCTATAAACGAAATCTATGTACAAACATATTTTTTTCCAAAACACTAGTTTTTGTATCATAGTTTGGTATGGAAAAACAAGATTATTTTGAAATCACGGACAGCCTCTACAATTTAATTTGTATGTAAAGATGATGTTTTTAATGTTCCGGGTTTTAGAGATTCGTCAGATATAAGATAACCTGTGACCCTTATTCCTTATAAACTATTGCATATACGGCACTACTATTAAAATATTTAAAGTCCTCCATTATATTGATGTAAAATAATGAGTTCTGTGAATTTAATAGCAGTTTTCTTTATTATCAATTGTGTAAATGTGCAAAGTCAAGGTATGTACTGTAGTAAAGTGTGTAACATTTATGTATCATCTGTGCAGTGTGCACATTGTTTTGTTTACATTCACCTAACCTATGATTTTTATGATGGCCTTTATTTTTTTTCGTATAATAAAAAATGTCAATAACTATAACAATGATAATAACTTATTTAATTATATCGTCGTTATAAAATGTTTTTTTTTTAAATATGTATTATATTATATAACCTTATATATTTTTATTTCATAAAAGTCTAAAAAATACCCTGTCCCTTTAAGCTACAAAAGATTTGAATATATTAATTTAGAAAAGTTGTAAAATTTTAACGTAGTTGTTGAAGTGTTGATCAACACTTTAAAAACAGTAAAAATATTTTTAAACTAATTATTTTATGATACAACTTAGGTTATTAAATAAAACCAAAAAAAAAAAAACTCCTGTTACTTTTAAATCTATAAAAATCTATTTTACAAAATTGCTATTACATAATTTCAGATGACGGTTACGAAACAACAACAAGTGGAAAATTTTTGGATAAGGAAGAAAAGATGAGTGAATATGTCCTTAAAGTTATTGAACACTATAAGAAACCGAACCCTGAAGATCTACCAGGAGCTTCATTCACAGACCCATATCCAATTCCTGATGTGAGGCAATCATTAGGATTTGCTAGCAGTCTTGTATTTTCAGAGATGGCGCTCCACGGTGTTAATAAATACCGAATACCATATATACGTGCTGATATTGGCAAAATGGAGGTTTGCTTATAATTTCTGTTATTGTACTAAACTCAATTATTATATAAACTGGAAAGTATAGCAAGTCACATCTATAAAATGTTATGCCTAAATAATAAAATTACGGAACACGTATTTGCTTTACATTTTTTATGACTTTCTTAAAGTTAATATGTATCTTTGCTATTATATTTTTACATAAGACTAACGCTAAAATTACTTTTCAACAAACTTTGGCATTGGATAGCGGAAGTATAAAAAGTTACGTGACATTTGTAACATTTTATGGAAAATTTCATTGGAATCATATAATAAATAAATAATAAATAAATTTGATATAAATATAAATATATTTGATATAAATATAGTCAAAGAGTGCTATTTACATATATTAAATCTGCTACCTACATGTCTTAATTTTTAACAGTATTTATTCTATTTTATTTTTTGTTTTCAATAGTAAGAATTATTATAATAAAAAAATCAATTCTACTTTCAGGGTAGTACCTCTATAGAAATGGATATGTTAGAAGTTCACGGAAAATATTCAGTATATATGTTTCTAAATTCTCACCATGGACATTTTTCTGCAAACTTAACTGGAATCAAAGGTATTGCTTTGGCCACACTTGGAGTGGAAAGAGATGGAAAATTAAGAGCTCAAAACATATCCGTTGATGTGACATTAAAGAATATTGCTGTAAACTTCGACAACGCAGGCCTGTTGGCTATTTTGTTACAAGGAGTGTTTAATTCTATGAGTACTTTTCTATACGACTCTATTAAGCCGTATCTACTTGAAGATGCACATATAAATATGAGAACAGCAATTAATAAAAAAGTGGATGAAATTGTAGGAAACATTGAGTTTCCTAATACAATATCACCATTAGATATGATAATGATCGATGTGAGAAAAAAAATAAAGCAAGTAAAGATGGATCCGTTAAAAGTAAACGATTACTATACTAATATAGGTATTTTCAATATGGGTATTAATAATACATGGATTACAGGCTTGTCATCTTTCCATAGGATAGGCAACGTTAGTCTTCAGCTAGAAAATCATACATTGATAGCAGATTTCAACATTGGCACTAAAGAACTAAAAGGTTCAACTCAATGGCAGTTTTCAGGGGTTAATGGGTTTATTTCTTTATCCGGCTCTAACTCTTTTTCAGTTACTTATATACGAGGAAGATTTATACTTATTCAAGCGTTAGACACAAGAAAACGCATGGAACTCCAAAATATAGAACTTGATGTTGGTAATATACAACTTCGCTCAGATGGAGCGGGTACTTTAGATTATTTACTTGAACTTTCAGCAAATATATTACCAAATATACTGAGGTACCAAATAGTAAGTGCAATACAAAATCCTCTTAAGGTAAAATTACAGGAAGAATTGAATAAAGTTAATATAGAAAATGAGATTCTTAATAGGCTACCTGAAATAGATAGAATGCAAGAAGAAGGCTTTCAACTTGCAGATTACAGATTCATAAACTCAACAGATGAGCCTTGTTACGATGATGATGAGTTTTTTAATTTTTAAGTTAATTAAATACTAGAGGACTCGCTCGGCTTCACTCTCTTGAACTATATGAATATTTATTGAATAAAAAAAAACAGTTATAGCCAATAAGATATTTATTCGCAGTTTTAATTTTTTTTTTTAAATAATTATGTGTGCCAAAATATTTTAGATAAAGTGGGGAACAGAAGTGGAACGGAGTGCCTTAACACTAGGTTCCAGGGTTCCCTCTGCCTACCCTGCCACGTGCGGGATACAGCGTAAAGCTAAACATATTTTAGATAATATAATTAAAAACATATCCTGTTTTTTCTAATAGGTACTTCTAAGATATATGTATAACATTTTATTACAAATAGATAAATAATATTGACGGGAAAACGTAACAAACAAGTTTTCATTTACATTTAAAATATTAGTATAATTAGCATAATTTTAGCATTAGTTATTAATCACAACATTTACGTATAAATAACCCAGTAAAAAAAGTTATTAAGTGTCTCATTTAACCGCGTGTTTACCTTTAATATAAACTTTAATGTTAAAAAATATTTTACACTATCTGTATCATTTAATTTTTAGATTTTCCTTATTTTATTTATATATAATTTAGAATTATACATAATAAAAAGGAACACATGCAAACATACAGCAGTATTTACGTACGTAGTGTTTAAAGTACTGAACAAACACATTTTATTAGAGCACGGGAATGCGAACTTGGGTTACAAAGCTTATTAGCATTTTTATATAGTACAGAGTTTTGACACGTATACTGATAAGGAATTAAGAAGAATATGACGTCAAGATACTACAAAGCAAATATTTATTTACTTAAAAAGAGCTGACATTAAGAAGTGTACTTAGTAAGTCATTACGTTTTGTTTATAAGTAATTTCCTAATGCGCTCTACATGAAGTATTGTCGCACTCAGAGTCGTCCATTTTCGTTTAAATTACATTAAATAAGTATAACAAAATCGTATACAGATACTACGCATTAAAGATAAAATATGACCTGTGACCCACGGGATGTTCATTCAGTGAACAGGATCGATTGTGTCAGTGTCTCAAAACGGACAATGTGGATATTTTTATTGTTCGTTTTATTTACGTCCTCATATTGTGAAGGTAAAGTCTTTTTATACTTTCAAAATGTACATTTTTAAGAGTTTTAACATTTCTTACTCTTTATCTGTTAGTTTTATGCTAATAGGTTAAAAGTTAGACGAACAATATTCATAGTTTTATTAATGCATGTTAACATTTTGATATTTAATAATTATATACGAATTATTATTTTTTATTTATTTATACAATTTATAATTTAATAACTTCTTAAAATATGTTTAATATTAAATTTTACAGAAAAATGGCGTCAGGAGTTTAAAAGTTTGAAATTCTTATTATTGAATAATACGTCTTTGGCATTCAACAAATCATATTTTATTACTTATTTATGATAATTCTGTTATAAGACAAAAAAAATGAAATATGATAATTTATCACGTAGTAACTTATTTTGATAAGGTTATAAAGTCTGCAAACCACTGGCTGTTATTTTATAGGAAATAAATATTCCATAAAATATATATATACCAAGATTTCCTTTTAATTGTCTAATTCAAAAAAATATTCGTAGGAGAATTAACTATATTGTACCATTTAATTATACCAATGATTAATGCAAATTTTAGGTCTTAAAATGTGCAGAAATCATGTGTTTGCATTGGAATTGATACATGATAATATAATAAGAAACATGAAAACAGAATTTATATTTATAAATATTTTTATGGAGTTTGGGTGATTTCAAAATAAAAATATTCTTTTTACAAGCACTTTTATAGCTAAGTTGCTACCGCTACCGAGAAAAGATGGCAAGAAATTATTTTTAAAATATTATGTTAAGCGTATATTTGTCTTATTCCTTTCAGATTGATCAACAACGACATTTAATACTAATAACAATAGTAAACCCTGCTTTATACAAATAATTTTAAAATATTTCAGATGTACCTTCAACTACAGAGTCACATCTTGCTGACGGAGAGAAAAAGATAAGTGAATCCATACTGAAAGTGCTAGAACATTTTAAACAGCCAAATCCTCAAGGAATCCCAGGTGTAAAAGTTCCAGATCCATACGATGTTCCTGATATGAAACAGTCTATATCTCTGGGAACTCTTTATTTTAAAAAAACAGCCGTTTATGGTATCAGTAAATTCCGTATACTCTATGTAAATGCAGAAATTGGCGAATTAGAGGTAAAATAATATTTATTTAAACATTTATATAAATTATTGAATGTGGATACCGTATATATATAATAGCAATGCAGTTCTGTTTTTACTTTTTAGACAATGTCTAAAAATTTTCAAGAAAAAGGCTTGAAGCCACCTTTCTTGAAAACCGTTCAGTTCAGGCTTGAACCCGTCTTTCTTGAAAACCGTTCGGTCGTCACGCTTCTTTGACGAATTTCAGGTTCTTGTGGGTTCAAATCCCGATATATTCAATTTTTATATATTTTATAGAAATATTTTTCCTTTCTTATGTGTGAAATAAAGATCTATTTCATAGAGCTTAAATATAATTTCAATTCTTAAAAGTGACTGTTTTATACTAATAAATTAATATTTATATTAAAAGAATAATTTACATGTGGCAATATTGTCATTATGTGGCAAAGTTAATCCGAATTGTCTTAACAATCATTCCAGGTTCATGCAGGCCTGGCAATCGACAAGTTACAGGCCAGAGGAAATTATACTATGTCAACTTGGATAAACAGAGTCGACGGACCTTTTACAGTCGACATAACTGGTATCAAGATAACAGCTAAGGGTAATCTAGGAGTAGAACGTGATGGAAAACTAAGAGCTCAAGACATCGAAATTGATATTGCTTTCAGTACTATAGCAATGAACTTTGAAAATGCTGGATTTTTTGGTAGCATGTTACAAGGCGTCGTTAATTCTATTGGAACGTTCCTATTTGATTCCATCAAACCGTACATTCTCAAAGAAGCATACTCCAAAGCAAGGGAAGAAATTAATAAGAAACTCGAAGAATTTGCGGGAGATATACAGTTCCCAAATTCCATATCACCTTTAGATATGGTTATAGCAGATGTAAGGAAGAAAGTTCGCGACATGGAAATGGATCCATATAAAATTAATGATTACAACACAACTGCAAGTATCTTCACCGTTTCGTTGACTAACACATGGGTAACAGGTATATCTTCTTTTCAACGTGTGAGGAATATTACTTTGAAATTGGAAAATAACACAGTTATAGCTGATTTCGAAATTGGTACTCAGAAGCTTGAGGGGACCACTCAGTGGGATATTGTTGCAATCAGCGGTTTGCTTTCTAGAGCTGGTAGAGCTTCCTTTTCAGTGGAATATATTAGTGGGAGGATTATTCTTGCGCAACCATTGGACACAAGAAAAAAACTTCAATTTAGAGATCTCGATCTAGAAGTTGGGAACATTCAGGTACGGTTTGATGGCGCCGGCACATTAGATTACGTTATCGAATTCGCTATAAATATTTTGCCGAACTTACTTAGATACCAAATAATGGATGCGTTAGAAGGCCCAATCAAAGAAAAAGTACAGCAAGAGTTAAATAAAATAAATGTCGAAGAAATGATCAAAGAAAAGCTACCAAAATTAGATGAAATGCAGGAAAGTGGATTCAAATTATCAGCTCTTCATGTAACAAGTGACAAAGAGGAACCGTACGACGAAGATGAGTTCTTCAATTTTTAGCTTTATCTAATAAACTATCATAGAATTATAGAGAAATACAGAGAAATATTAACATACAAGATAATAAATTAATTTTACTAATTACTTATAACTTGTTCTTTTACTGGTTAAAATATTTTTTACACGAAATACAAGAAACCCTTATTATATTAGCATAACGTAAAAAAGCCTAGTTACTGTGATATAGTCCATAAAATATATTTACAAATAATATTTTATGCTATAATGTAATAAATATGTTATTGAACATTCCTAAAAATATATATTCATATCCTATTCTTATAAAAATAGAAATGATGCCATTAAGCCCAAGTGCGTCAGAAATATTTACAATATAATAACATAGGTAAAAAAATCTTTAGTACGAATTGAACCATACTAAAATCTATTAATGACTGTATAAGTTAAACTTGATTTTGTAGAAGAAAATAATGTCTTAATTTTGTTTCATAATGAACTTCATGGTTTGATATAATAAAGTATTTAATTAACTTGAAATATACTGTGATTTTCCAATATGAAATGAAAAGCATTAATGCATTGGAAAACCACAGCATATTTGCAAGTATTTGATTGTATGAAATGGCTTTAAGCTGGAATAATTACTGTCCATGTTATATAATTCACATACGTGACTGAATTCTCGTAGAAATAGTGTAGGAATTAATTGACGTAAAAACATAATATAAAATCTTAACACGAAGAGTGAGTGCGATAGAGCTTCGGAAAGTCGGTTACTGTCAAACCGGTAAGTAACGGTTAGTCTTGAGATTCGATATTTTGATTTGGGCTCAAATGTGTATTCATCTTTTTTTCCGGTACCACTTAATCCTGCTTTAATTTTGCTGTTTGATATTTAAAAATAAATATTTCTTTTAAAATGTCATAATTTCATTTATTACATCAGTTTATTTTTTAAGCCATTAATTCCTTTATTTATTAACAATGCCGCATTTTTTTTATTATTTATAAAAAAATTATAATAATTAATATATTATAATCTGTGTTAGATATTTCACTTTTTTTATTAAACATTTATATATAATTGAAAATTTTAATATAAAATTAAAACTTATTTTGCTTATAAATGCCATTATTTATTTACACACAGCTAATACAAATACCTTACAAAAACTGAAATGAGTGAGGTCAAACAGGCTCTACCTGCGGACCAGGCTTCGCCTAGAATGGAAAGTGGAAGATCAGTTGAAGACTGCAAACTCGCGAACACATAGCTTCCATAGGCTGTACACGGCAGACGTTTGCGCGGGAATAAAAAGAATAAGGATTAAATATATTCTCTTTAATTTATATTTAAAGTATTTTTTATAGTTTTTATTATTCAAGATGGAGAGATATCAAGTTTTATTTCTCGTTTTTATCGCCGTACTTGCGCCGAGTTCTTCAAATTCAAGTAAGTTTAGTTTAATCTTTAAATGAAAGTAGACAGGCAAGTGCTTTACTCTGTATTAATTTCCTGCCACATGTTTGGTAAACACAAGATTTAATATTTACTAATGTTTTCTTATAAGTATATTATATTTCGTAAAGAAAAGAAGATTAGATTAGAATTATCTAGTATATTTCCTGATCACCACCAAAATACATTTTAAATTTATATTTATACAATATTTTGTAAATATGTTTTTAAGCGATCAACATCCATAATTGGCGATAGGCATTTTTTTTTTTCAATAATTATATAATAATAATTTAAAATGCAGTTAACATTATTAAAACAATTTAATTATGAGTGGATATCGAACTTACGATACGTCTAATGCATTTAAGGACATTGACCCGTCCCGATCGTTACTGTACTGTTTCTTATTTCCTGAGATAATCTTTACAGAAAACTCAGTATAATAAAATATAATAATTACAAATGTACTTTGTATAAAATACTTTAATACTCTTTTAGCTCTTTATAGACTCTTTTGAACAAAAAGAGATATAAAAATTAATCGTATCGTTTTGGAAAAACCCGACGTTTCGAACTTATACGATAAATTTAGTTATATTTTTGTAAAGCCGAGTAAAAAGCATCACATAAAAAATGTTGATCGTCTTTATAGTCTTTCAAATAGACAAAGATCAATGATCATATTACATTGACTTATTTATAAAAAGAAATATAGTATAGCGTTTATCTAACGGCGTCAATAAAGTTAACATATGCTGATATCTCACTATTAAAATTTGTCAATTACTTTGATTTTTTCGTTCAATCTTTATATTATTACTCTCTTGAATATTATCTTGAATATTTAACGTATGGAAAACACCAAAAATACTTATTTTTACATATAAGTATTTTTATTTTCAAAAAGAATTTCTAATGCTGTGTGTCTCTACTCCATTTAATTTACTTCTATAATTCAACAATAGTGATATACTGTTTCACTTAACCATGCCCTTATTTTTTCAATGGACTTATTTCTCTATTGGAAAAATTAATTAACAACAATGGCAACAATTATAGTAATTAATTATTCATTGCCAACCTACTGCAGAAATAAGTTAAAAATAAAAATGTATAGAATAAAGATTATAAAGGTTTAATTTCACATTCCTAAAAAAATCTTAACAAATCTTAGTTCCGTATAAAGTAGTAATAATGTACAAAAAATAAATATTAATTAATTTTAATAAAAGATGACCATAATGACTCAATGATCTAAACATTAGATCAAGTATACAGATAAATATTAATTTTAAGCCTCCACAAAAGTTAGATGAGCTAAATTAACTTCGATTATGTAGATACATGTTGATGGATTTATGTTTAATAAAAATTTTACGGTAATGTAATTTAATAAGTCCCACTCGGTGTAAAGAATTATTTTCATAATAAATAAAACACTTTTAAAAGGATTATTCGCGTATATTGAAAAAATGCTTACCAATCAATATACGTGATTAATCCGTTTTAACGTGTTTCATTTAAAATTATTTTCATTTTCTTCCTATGAAATTGGAAAGAGAGAGATTTGTATCTAATCTAAAAATACAAATATTTAGAACATTAGGCGGTAAATCAGTGTCTCATTACAAGGTTGCATCTTCTTATTCTGCTTAAAGCGGTACATTATGCACAAAACAAAAAAAAACACAAAATATATTTTTATGGCAATTTTTAATAGTAACTATATATACGTATAATCGTTATTAAAATAATTACGTAAGTATATTTAAATAAATATGTAATTTTAATACAAACGTGAAAGTGTCTATGACTCTCACAACGGATACCACACGTTGCAAATTTGAGCACTTTCTTTGATATTTCTAAGTAACTTCCTCATGCTCGTTTATATCACACTTTAGTCACCATCGAGTTTTACTGTGAATTTATTATTTAATGTCTTTGTATCGAAATAATTTCGATATAAAGGCTTATTATGTAGCTATTATAGCGATATCTTTTTATCATAAATAGATATATTTTTCTTTTCATTATTTTATTTACAGTTCACAGGCAGCTAGATGCACTAACCGACGCAGGCGTTATTACGTCATTGTTTTCCCATTTATTTAGATAAAATCTAAGTGTACATTTTTGTTTATTATCCACTTAGCATTAACCTTCTAATATATACTTGTAAATTATATAGATAACAAAAGCATTAAATCAAAATAAATATTGACGAAGAAGAAGATATATATATATATATATATATATATATATATATATATATATATATATATATATATATATATATATATATATATATATTTTTTTTTTTTTTTTTTTTTTTTTTTTGAGACATCACTTGAGTTACTCAACTAGTGTACTTTAAATTTCTTTATTAACTTCCGTGGATCTTGCTGGAATAAGTTGAAATTGTCGTATAGGCTTGAGTGCTATTTTAATAAGGGTGAAAATAGCATATCACTCTAGATGTAAGCGATTATATAATAGGCGTTTTAATGTTAATAGTCACATACAACCATAAGTATATTATATCATTGCACATTTAACAAATTATCCTGTTGAATATATAGAAATCAGTATTTCTTGTGTGTTTCTTTAGTAAAATTCTTATATTTTTATAGTTAAAAAAAAAAAATATTATAAAATAATATATATTCCTCAGGTCCTATGAAATACTTATTGGAAGTGTTCGTTTTCCATATTTTATCTGTATTCGACACACCTGAATGTGACACGCCATTGAACACAACGAGCACCGCCGCGTTTTGCTTTGCTAAAGCCCGGTTTCCACAGCAAATATGTATGAGGCGTTAAATGCTTAGGGGATACAGACCATTTAAATATAATAGATAAACATTTCCATAACCAAAGAGTTTTATGTTCTGTAATTTGTATGACCTTGCTCTGCTCCCAGAACCGAGTGTTCATTATAACTCTTTATTCTCACTCGATCCTTTCAGCCTAACTTTTAATTAGTGGAAATATACATATACTTACAGTCTTTTGTGACTTTTTCATTTACGTTCAATATAGTCCTTAATGGATCTGCTCCGCTTGTAGAAACCAAGCTTAGAGCAGGAAAATGAAATTAATTAATTTCCCCTATTGGAGATCAGTATCTACAAACACGCATCACAGTCAGACGCTGTCTTACTGCGCTAAAATGGTCTTGTGCCTTAATACACTTTCGTTGCCTACTGTCCGCTGAATTCTGGAGGCATAACGTGGTGAGTGGCGAAACTTAACGACGTAAAAATCCACATACAATATGAATTTCGTTATTTTACGACATATATGCCGAAAATATTTTCGGCATTAAAATCTGAGTAGTAATATTTAGACATTCGAACGCTTACTTATTAACACTTTCCCTTACATAGCATAGGTACAACTATTAGATATTATGTACTGGCATTTATCATATGTTGTGTATTTACATACAAAATATTTATGTCACTGTTTCCAGTAAAACTAATAACTTTAATGGCAAAATTAGTAGCGGTCAACGTGTTACTTTTGTTGTTGGGCTTAAGAAATTTGCTTATATTAAAATACATAATAGTGTGCATTGCTTTAATATATTAAAATAATCATATAAAACACTTTCAATAGTATTTTGAACTCTGTTGCCTCTGGCTCCGCAACTAGGGTAAAGCGTGAAGCTTAAAAAAAGTCAAAGTAATCATACTGATCGTGATGGTAAAAATGTTAATCTAATAAGATAATTTGTATACTATAACCTGAGAACTGTCGTGGCACATGGGCACAAACGTGTGACTGCAAATGCTACATGTGGGTTCGATCCCCACTCGAGAAAAAGAAAATTTTATATTTTAACTTCTTTGGTAACAAGGCAAAGCGCGGCGTCAAATTCTGCCACTCAACACTCAACGCCTCAAATTCAGCGGAGAATGGGAAACATAAGAAAATCTCTTAAAGATAGGTTCCTATGTTTCCTCTGCCTACCCTGCCATATGTGCGATACAGAGTAAATCTTGTTGTATTTAGCTACACGTTGACTTTGAATTTGTGATTGGTACATAATTTAGCTTTATTTATATACAAATTAGGGAATCCCAAAAGCAAAAAGTCTTAACGCACTTCTCAGTATAGCAGGTTAAATTGAAAACAGACAACTTGTTTATGTTATTCAACGTGTTAAGATACTTAATTCTTCGTTTTTCTATTAATTTTCAAGAAATGGCAGCATACTCGACGAAACTCAACGTCGTGCACCTAAAGGTTCCTCTGACAAAATAAAAATAATTATTTTTTTTTAGCTGCACGCTGTATCCCGCACGAGGCATGGTAGGCAGAGGGAACCCGGAAACCTAGTGTTAAGACACTCCGTTCCACTTACGTTCCCCACTTTCCGCCGAACTTAAGGCATTGCGTGTTGAGTGGCAGAACTCAACCCAGCGCTGTGCCTTATTACCAGAGCAAAGAAATGAAACATTAAATATTTAAATTGAAAATATTGAATATTTCATTTTCTCGACTGGGGATCGAACCCAGAACCTGTCGGTTACAGTCACAAGCTTGTGCCGCTGCGCCACGACAGGCCTCAGAAAGAATTAATTATTATAGAAAATCGTTCTTATTAATAAACCTAACACGATATAAGGTATTATCAATCTAAATAACGTACGAAGGTCGCATACAAATACGTAGCAATGATTTACTTACCTCCATGAGGTGTTCTAAAATATTGCCCTGCATTGCACATTCTTCACCGCATTCAAATTACATATGTTACGTGAATGGAATGTATTAAGTGCATATATGAATTTTAAATATACTATAATAATGTTAATATTATTGATGCTGAATATTTTTGTTCATATTGTAACTTAAGTTAAAATTTACTTTATTTATAAGTTGTACTTAAAATCATTGGTTTTTTCGCATATTAGGGTTCTTTGTTCATTCATATATAAATACAGTTTAATTATAATAAATTAAGTCTAAATCATTGAAAGTTAACAAAATTCAGTATTATTGTGGAGAATAGTCTTAGAGGCCTGTCGTGGCGCAGCGGCACAAGAGTGTGACTGTAACCGACAGGTTCTGGGTTCGATCCCCAGTCGACGAAATGAAATATTTAATATGTTTTTAATTATTATATATTTCAATTTAATTATTTAATGTTTCATTTCCTCGCTCTGGTATTAAGGCAAAGCGCGGCGTTGAGTTCCGCCACTCAACACAATGCCTAAAATACGGCGAAAAGTGGGGAACGGAAGTGGAACGGAGTGTCTTTACACTAGGTTCCCGGGTTCTCTCTGCCTACCCTGCCTCGTGCGGGGTACAGCGTGAGGCAAAAAAAAAATTGTATTGTCTAAATTACACGTTTGATATTTGTCAATAAATAATTTTATGTAATACGTTAATAGAGAAATTTTACTGAAGAATATCAGAAAATAGCCAAATCGAAGCATTATTAAATATCAGTAGGTACGATTAGATTTGCATGGTTGTAATTTTTTTTTTTCAGCTTTATCCCGAAATGGTAGGGTAAGGCAGAGACAATTTAGGAACTCAGTATTGAGACTTTCCACCGAATTTAGGAATTGCGTGTTGAATGGCGGAACTCTTGTTACTTTACCAGACCCCTGTTACCAGAGCGAAGAAATGAAAATATTCTTCCAATCAATCTCTCAAAAAAATCAATATAAAATATTTCCTCGAGGGCGGATCGAACACACAACCCGTCGCTTTTACAGTCTGTGCCCCAGCGCCACGGCCCCAATTAATTTCACATTTCACACATTCTCATTGCAAAATAATAATGATTGCCTACTGAATATAATTTTTAAAATACAAAAACTTACGCTGTGTTAGACACGCATAAATTAAACCTTACAATTTAATACATAATTATAAAGCATACTTAAGTAATCTGTAACCAAGTACTTTTCACTATAGCTATTGGGTAATATGAGTTACATGCACAAGGTTCTTGATAAAATCATAACAACATTCAAACATTATACCGCTTATTATATTAAATATAACTTTTAATTACGTACCAATGAATAGTAAACGGTATTACTGCGATCGAATGATTCGCGAACAAGGTCTGTCATCGGGTCAGTGACCTGCCAGCTGACCGACGACTTTTTGTAACTGAACTAGATTGCTTGATATCATTAAACAGATAGCCAAGAAATTGTAGGCTTTATTATTATAGGAATTATTATTTTCAATATTTTCTTTACTATTACTTCCAACTTGATTTTTGACGCACGAAGCAGAGTAGGCAGAGGGAACCTAGGAACCTAGTGTTCTCTGACACTTCGTTCCGTTCCCCACTTTTCACCGAATTTGAGGCATTGTGTGTTGATTGTTGGTAGAAAATAATATATATACGGTTTAGGTACGATATTAACTGGGACAAATGAAATATTTTCATTATATATTTATTTTTATATAGGGCGGTGTTAAGTTCCGCGAGCTTCAAGAACTCAGTGCTCCATTAACTTGGAATTTTGCGTGAAGATAAAAACATAAAGATGTTTTATCGAATACATAGTCGTCCTTATATAACCGATAAAACATCTTTATAAGTAAAATAAAAATATTACAATATATATTTTCTGTTTCGGAAGGGATCACTTTGTGTTTTGTTTAACCTTAACTAAACCGAAAATATTCGTAATTAGAAACCATTGCATTGTTACCACATACGCCACGCGATAATCTAGAGGTTGTGTCGTTGTAAAGAAATTTTCTCGCTATAGCCGAAGGTTAGTATTGTTTTGCATCAACACCATTGTTTTCACTGCGGTCGTCGAGTGACGAATACCGTTATATTAGCTGACTCGCATAATAAGTGCCGCAAGTGAAGAAAGCTGGACACGTGCGGAAATATATTTTATAATAATTTTATTTTAAGTTTTTTCCAGCTTCTAGCTGTATCCCGCATGGTAGGGTAGGCAGAGGGAACCTGGGAACCTAGTTTTAAGACACTCTTTGTTGTTCCCCAAAATAAAACAAATACTTGTTGTTAGGTAGAGATTGCCATGACATTAATATTAAATAGTAAAAAATAATAATAGTGAAAACTGCATTTAAATCTAATAAGCCGTTTCTGAGATTAGCGCATACATTAGATAAACATTTAAAAAATCACTGTATTTATTGTAGGCCATATTATATTACTAAAAGAAAAAAAAAACATTTTTTAAATATATCTTCTTCTTTTTTAATATATGTGTGATATTTTAATATATCCAGACAGTGATGGGTAACATATTTCTTATAACTATAGATTTTATTTGAAAATATTAAATATTTCACTTCTTCGATCCCACGCCTTGCCGTTTACACAAATACTTGTGCCCTTGCGACAGACCTCTATACGATTTTTTTCTAAAGACTAAAATTCTTGTTTAACTTTACGTTGTATCTTGCATTAAGCATTAGGTAGTAGGAACTAGGATTAAAATATTTAATTAACCTATGAGAGCAAAATATTCCAGATATCCATTAGTTTATTTTCCGAACTCCAAACATTGTGTTTACAGTAAGGCACTGGCTAGACTATAGTAGCGCAGCGCCCAAGTTCGGTGCCTAATATGCGCGGGTTCAGATCATTTTTTTATATATTTTTAAAATTATTATTATTTCCTTTCCGAGAGTGGAAAAACTTTTTCAAAATTTATAAATAAAATATATCCATAGTTTTTTATTTTGTCTGCGTCGTAAAATGCAAAATAAACTCAAATATAACAGGATAAAACTTTTGATATTTTTTTCCCATTAGTCATGCAACAACAATTGTATAGTAAATTTTTTGTAACTTTCACTAAAGCTATGTACATACGTAAATTGGAATTCATTTCATCGCATACAATTCAGAGCCGTTAGAGAACCAATAATCTGAGAATATCTTGAATTTGACTTTGCACAGAAATGCTGTGCATTTTCTACAGCATTTATTGTTACAAGCACAGCATTTATTGTTAATATCACCCTCACATTATGAAAACGTGTCACTCTACTACTGTGCGGTTTCGTATGAACTTCATTCTATCTCCACCTTAAAAGCCAACGACTAAGGTCTGGTATTATGTGCGACAGTACGAAAATTAGGCAAAACTTAGGGCCTTGCTTCGTCAAAACAAAAAATGAAAAAGAATATATTTTCGTCATAGAAAAAAGAAGTACTTACTGTGCAACATTGACATTTTAATACATGATCATTTACCCCATTACCAAACCATTTTCACGTTTAAAGTGCAATTTATGATTTAGCATGTATTGATAAAATATTGTCAAATTATTACAAACTACATACGCGTTTGTTATTGTAAGTTATTATATGTCTACTAAGGTCATTTCTTCATATTTTAGTATTTTTTAGGATTCCTTATCACGATTAAAAAACGAAACCCTCATGGCATCATTTTAAAATCCATCTGTATGCCTGTCTATCATTCTATTTTTTTAGCTGTGTCACGGATATGTATGTTGAGTGGCAGAACTCAACGCCGCGCTTTGCCTTTTTACGGAACCGAAGAAACTAACAATTAATATTAATCCCACCACCTATCACCTATACATGCAATGCCTCCCAGGTTCCCAGGTTCCCTTTGCCTATCCTACTATGTGCGAGATAGCTTAAAGCTAAAATAAAAATTAACACCATGTTTTCTCTTCAGATATATTCGGGGGTCAGTGCTCGAAAAATGACGAGGCTGTTGACGCGTGTTTGTTAATACGCTTTAACAATTTTATCAACCATCTTAAAAGTGGATCACCTGAATTGGACATTGAACAGGTATGGTACTTAAACTTCTTTATTAAAAAAAAATCATTCGCTTCTTTATTTCCAAAATAACTTTTACATTTGTCACATTATGTGTGTCGCTCGTTAAATTATAACTGAATATATTTTACATCTTTATTAAGCTTATTATTAAAAATTATTACACTAAGGGCGAGTTTCACCGGACGAAAATAAAAATTCAGATAATAATCTGTCAGACTGTCTAACAATCCTATGTTACAGACAGAGGCTGCTTATATTTTGTTTCTTTTTCACCATAAAATTCCCTTAGAAATTATCTGGTAGACAATAATCCCTGACGTTATTGGTAATGAGACTTAAACAACGCGAAAAATATATTCGCAAAACGTATGAAAATTTGAACGTAGCGGACAAATCCCGCTACATTAAAATGTTTATACGTCCCTTCTCGACTCTTGAAAACCGTTCAAGCACTCTGACTAATTAAGTCATACGTTCTCACTAAGCTACGTCAAAATTCTTGTAAGCTTATAAAGTCTTATTTATGTTGTTAGCATCTGTATCTCCTCAAAGATCTTTACAAAATTTCGCTCTTTACAAATTTCTTTAAAATTAGAAAAAAAAAAATATTAATTTAATTATTTTTTTACTGTTTTTAAACACTTAGGAAAGAATAACACTAATTTTCCTTTTTAAATGCGGAATAACACTTTAAAAAAAGTAAAAATATATTGCTTATGGTAGAGTCTACGGGCTAACATGGCAGCCAATGGTGAAACCGGCTCTCAAAGTTTTTATACTTTATAAGCTTTACTTAATTGCTGCTACAAAAATATCACACATAAACTGAAATTACAATAAAGATAGTATTGAAAGATCTTTGATTTATGATTGTTACATTTTTAAATGATGTAAAGTCATGTTTTATAATTGCAGTCAGATTCAATACTGATTGATGAACTGTCGATCGCTCTGGGCGGCGGTCCCGACGGGTACAAAGCAACGTTCAAAGATATCAACGCGAGTGGTGTGGACGACGTCACCATTACAAACGTTAGGTAAATAATATTATGTAATTATAATAATTAATTATAATAAGTATGGCAGATGGTTGTGGTGTAGCGGCAGTGGCTGAATGTTAATGGAACAGCTGTGGGTTCAATTCTCAATCGAGAGAATAAATTATTTTCATTTTGTCACTATGGTTATTAGTTCTGTCACTCAACAAATTGTTTTAAACAGTGGGTGGAAATTTAAAGCGGATTATCCTAACATTTTATCAATATTTTTCTACTACCTACCCTGCTATATAGAGAATGTAACGTGGAGTTTAAAAAAACAAAAACAATAAAATTAAAATATAACTGAGATCATAAAAGCTTTTTGCAGATTTTCTTAAATACTTTATTAGGGGTCTAAGGTTCATAAAATTATCCTCTTAAATATATGTTATTATAAAGTAACTTAAACTTTGAATTAAAAAAATATTTTTTTACAGATTAATTTTCTAGTGCAAAACGTAGAAGGATATATCAAATATTTATTGCGTTAAACTTCGCATATAAAGTAGTTGAAATTGTCAAATTTTAAATAGATAATGTCGAAGAAATATAAAACATGAAAATAACACTAAAAAATTCGTAGGCAAAAGCATTCAATTTTCCTGCAAACTTGTTTATAAACTAAGTAACGATGACGAAAAAAAAACACGGATGTTAGGACGTTATAAAATGTGCTATTTTTTTTTGCTCATCCTTGAATATTTCAAATGTAATACTGTTTTTTGTTTTTAAATAAATAAAATAAATTAGTTACGCAATTGATAAGTCTTTTTGGTGCTCAGTAAATATAAGGTATAATTTTAATAATTCAAGCAAATATGAAGAATCACTTAATAATAAAGTTATGGGACCATTACACCAATGGTCCATAGCCTTTTAATAAACCAAGAAGATCTTTTCTAAAATAATATAGCAAGTTCCTATTCAAAATTTCTATTTACTAAAAAACAGCCAATATCTTATCACAAAAAACATTCCCATACAAAATTACGGTAGAAATACATTCTTTATATAAAAATAAGCATAATATATAGCAAAAATCCAGCTATGTGATTAAATTTGGTATGTTGGCACTTGGAATGTAAAGGTATAAATCTATAATTTATTCTCGTCGCGTACGTACGTGACAGCTCACACGAGAGACGGGACGATTGACCGAGTGTCACCGTTTGCCACAAAGGCTTTAATTATTTACGGTCATTTCTTATCCTTCACTGTGGAACTATAGCTGTTGTAACTACGAAGTAAACCTTCGAGCATTTGAAAACCCATATAAGATTTAAGTTTTACTTATAATTACTGTATTGCTGAATGTCATAATGTTTAGAAAAATAAGATAAAAATTTGCAGCGTTGAGTTCCGCCTTTTAACACTGCTATGTGTGGAATACAGCTTAAAGCTGAGTAGAGTTTTATTTTAGCGTATGCCTGTCGTGTTGCAGGACCACGACAAACGCGACAGCTTGTGGGTTCGATCCCCACTCGAGAAATTGAAGTAATTATTATTTTAATTTCTCCGTTCTGCCAATAAAGGAAAGCGCGGCGTTAAGTTCCGCCACTCAAACTGCTTGTAGAGTGGAGAGAATTTGAGACACTCACATTCGGCGAAAAGTCAGAAATGGAACGGAGTATTTTAACTTGAGGTTCCCGATTTCCCTCTACTTACCTTGCCATGTGCAAAATACAATGTGAAACTACTTTATTTTACTACCTTCAAACAAATACATACATAAAATAGTATATATCTAATGAAAAAAAGGTATAAATATATTGTCATATTATTTAAAATCACATATTGACAAGTTCATGAATCATAAA
Source organism: Eueides isabella (assembly GCA_019049475.1). Classification (NCBI taxonomy): domain Eukaryota; kingdom Metazoa; phylum Arthropoda; class Insecta; order Lepidoptera; family Nymphalidae; genus Eueides; species Eueides isabella. The sequence continues at coordinate 5,828,836 of CM032385.1, forward strand.
ACAAGTCTTTGTTTTGTTCGTGGTCAAGAGCAACCGCAAATTAACTCACCATACACGCTAGGACCTTCACCTTCAAATACCTTTTTCCATATTGATTTATTCAAGAAAATTGTTGACTAATACTTGACATCTTAAGAATCTTTCGATCCTTTGTAAATATTATTGTTAAGTATTTATATTGACAAAATTATATATACCTTTTTTGACTTTATGAGGTACGACTACTTTTAAATATTCTGCGTTATATTTTTTGGTATTGTAATTAATTTGTTTACTTAATTATTATATATAATTTCATTTAACTCAGCTTCACGCTGTATCCCGCGCATGGCAGGGTAGGCAGAGGGAACATGGGAACCTAGTGTTAAGACACTCCGTTCCAATTCTGTACTCCACTTTCCGCCAAATTTGAGGCATTGCGTATTAAGTGGCGGAACTCATCGCCGCGTTTTGCCTTGTACCAGAGTGAAGAAATGAAAACATTCAATATTTAAATTGAAAATATGAAATATTTCATTTCCTCAAGTGGGGATCGAACCTACAACCTGTCGGTTATAGTCACATGCTTGTGCCGCTGCGCCACGACAGGGTTCAAATATATATAATTAAGAATACTATTTTTTATTTATAAAATGTTTGCTTTTTATGTTTTTGCCAAGAATTTTAAACATGTACGAACAATATAATTAGAAAGTTACTAATAAATACTAAAAATGTATAATTTACACTCTCGAAGTTAATTACGTTTTTATGTCAATTGAGCCTGTTTCATAAAGGTTAATGATCTTTAACCGACCAATTCTTGTTGCATTCATAAGTGTGACAAAGTATGAAAGTACGAAAATCTTTTAAATGTGTGTTTAATGTAAATTTATTCAATTTACGATGGCAATGCTGCAGTCATAATATTTTAAATTGTAAGTTACTATTATTGTCATGACCTGCCGATGTGCGGGGACCCAAGGGGAAGAAAACGGAGTGTTTTGACACTATATTCCTTACTTCCTTCCATATACCATCAAATATCATTTGCAGAATACAAAGTGAAGTTAGAAAAAATACTTTTATCGTAGTACATTACATATGTACTTTTTAGGTTAGTGTTAAAATACTCCATTTTCGCTAAATTTAGAAATTGGTGAAACTTAACGCCGCGTTTTGTACAATTTATTACAAATATTTATAGTAAATGAATATATGTAACATGCAGGTCGGACCTGGACACGTACCAGTTCCAGCTGACGCTGTCCATCCCGCACATCAGCGCTACGGCGCGCTACCGCTCCTCCGGCGTGCTGCTGCTCGTGCGCGCGTCCGGCGGCGGTGACTACTGGGGAGAGTACGGTCAGTTCACTGGATTATACATAATTTTCTTTATATTATTACTATATATATGTTATTAAATATTTGTTTATGTAATAGGTAGCCATATACATATTTACAAAGTACCACTTAATCGCAATATCAGCTTATTAGCTTGTTGTGGCACAGGGACACAGGCTTTTGACTGTAAATGCGACAGGTTATTGAAGCCCGATCCTCTCGACGAAAGGAAATATTTAATATTTTCATTTCATCGCTATTATAACTACGCAAAGCCCGGTGTTGAGTTGCGCCATTCAGTGCTACAATGCCTCACATTTAGCGGAAGCTGAGAAACGTAACGGAGTGATCACCTAGTTCTCTCTACCTACCCTGCTATGTGCAGGATATAGCGTGAGGATAAAAAAATCACCTAGAGCTTTAATTTTTTTTTTAAATTAGCGTCAAGCGACGCTGATATTATTTTGCTTATCATTTAATTACTTAACTTCCAAATTAATGTTAAACATATTTTTTATATAAAAATAACTTTACTTAATAAATTAATATCCATAAAATAAAATGAATAAAAATACATATACCTTCTCTACGATATATTAACATTGTACCTCTTATCCAGAGAACGTAAAAGCCAAAGTGTATTTCCGAGGGGAGCCCTACACGCGTAAAGGCAAGACCTACCTTAAGCTCAAACAACTTAAGCTGGACTTTTCCGTCAAGGATATCAAGATGGGCGTCGAAAATCTGGAAAACAGTAATAGTGTGCTACGTATGTATACATTTCTTTCATTTATTTGTTTAAACTTAAAATTGATATAAGAAAAAACTCTGGAGGCAAGAGATTTCTATTTCTCAAGCCCATACGCGGCTTCGCCCGCTTAATCGTTTCTATAATATAGATATTACTCCGATGTAAAATTTATATTATTGTAAAATTTCATTCAATCGTTTTTGCGTTGAAGTGGAATCCATCCATTTATATAAACTTTCACATGTTTTTACGATAATGTTATTCGTACATAATACTGTATGTTATATTGAGATATAAGAATTTATGGACGGGATATAGTATGACTAAATATATGGTAGTTTTGGGTTCCAACCTCTACTAGGGGATATGATTATATTGAAATTCTGTATTTTTAATTTTCTTACAACCTTAAGACACGTGGTCCAGTACCGCCACACTGCTATGCGATTTTTTTAAAACGTAACAAAATAAAGATATGATTGACAAAAGCGTCGGAAAGTTCGGTCTCATTTGTCCAACGACACAAAAAAATCTTAAATTAATACAAATTAGTAATTTACATACTTATTTGATAAAATATTAACATTGCCTATAAAAATAAAATAAAATCAAAACAATTTAGAAAGTTTGCCATTTATGTAATCATAAGATAAGTCGTGTCGCAGCGGCACAAGAGTGTGACTGTAACCGACAGGTTCTGGGTTCGATCCCCAGTCGAGAAAATGAAATATTAAATATTTTCAATTTAAAATATTTAATGTTTCATTTCTTCGCTCTGGTAATAAGGCAAAGCGCGGCGTTGAGTTCCGCCCCTCAACACGCAATGCCTCAAATTCGGCGGAAAGTGGGGAAAGGAAGTGGAACGGAGTGCCATAACACTAGGTTCCACTTCCGTTCCCTCTGCCTACCCTGCCTAGTGCGGGATACAGCGTGAAGCTGAAAAAAAAAATAAGATAAGTGCAGAAGTTAATATATGTATTTGATATTAAATGAACTAGGTAAACGAGTATGGCTTTACTCGCTTCATCTTATAGTTATCAATTATACAAAATTATGTATGTGTTTGTAAAGTATAAGCTTATTGTAGAGTTTAATCAAAATTCGTTCAGTAGATTTCACATGAAAGTGGAACAAGCACCGATCCTTAAAATCTTTCACATTTTCAACTTTATTAGGATGAATTGTTTTCACATCTTCATTGGAAATAATTACATATTATATAACGTAGTACTCTATACGTATATATTACGTTAAAAAAAAATCTTCTCTTTGAAATTACGTATTACATAATACAAGTTACATTTTTATATCTTTTCTAAATTATGTGTATGGTACGTATTTTTATGAACATATGTCATTACAGTACGATTGAAGAATTATGTGTGAGTGTGTGTGTGTTTTTTAGGTTTTCTCAATTATCGTGAATTATACACTTGAAAAAGAGTTAAAAAGTTCATCGAATTGAGACGATCGTGGCGCAGGGATATAAACTTACTATTGTAAATTCGAATACCACCCGGAGAAATGAAATATTAAATAATTTCATACCCTCACTTTAGTAACAAAGTAAAACGTGAAGTTGAGTCTACCACGCAAAACACAATGCTTTGAAACGTCCTAAAATTAATTCTGCCCAGCCATCTATAGTATCTCCAGTACGGTCACGACTGACCGTACAAATCACAAATTTACACTTTTGCTGTTATTTTAATTATATAATTTTACATTACAGAAGCAGCATTAAATCTATTCATCAACACGAACTCTCAGGAACTGCTCAAGGAAATGAAACCTCAACTTAAAAGGGATCTCGGTGAGAAGATGTCCAGATTCCTGGACAGGATCCTGGAGAAGATACCGTATGACGACTGGATCGTTGACTAAACATGCTTTAAATAAAGATAAATCAATGTTTTATAATAATAAATTATTTTTCTTATATAAATATAAAAGCTACAAACAAATAAGCATACATTTTTCAATACTTGTAGGTGTTTTTTTCGTACTTCTGTTGATCGTAGAGAAATGGCAAATAAATGAATTTACAATAAAATATGAAATAAGTAATTTATATGAATTGAAAAAAAAAACTATTAGTTTTATCAATACTTTCATAATGTTTGAAAATGTAATTTTAATTAAATATAAGATATATTTTAAATAAATATTTATTTTATATACCTTTCCCTATTTTGAGTAACCTTTTTAATATATATTCTAAGGAGAGACATTTATAAATAGTTTTAAATTAGGACAGTAATTATAAACAAGCGTTATGGTCGTTACACGCAATGCCTCAAATTCGGCGGAAAGTGGGGAACGGAAGTGGAACGGAGTGTCATAACACTAGGTTTCACTTCCGTTCCCTCTGCCTACCCTGCCAAGTGCGGGATACAGCGTGAAGCTGGAAAAGTAATGGACGTATGCGTATAAATATGTAAACAACTTAAATTACATAATTGAGAATCAATAAATATCTGTTCCGCCTTCGTATATTATAAAAACACAAAATAGTGTAGCTTACACTACCAAAATATTGTGTTTTTATAATTAAATATACTTTGTGTCAAACGAAAACAAATGTCGATATAGCCATGCTTACATATACACAACTAGGCGTCTTATATAAATGAACGCCATCTAGCGTGCCAATTCTGATTTTAAAGATTTTGAACCTGTTATTGACCTCCATAAACCACGAGGCCTGTCGTGGCGCAGCGGCACAAGGGTGTGTCTGTAAACGATAGGTTGTGGGTTCGATCCCCACTCGGGGAAATGAAATATTTCATATTTTAAAATTAAATATTTAATGTTTTCATTTCTTCGCTCTGGTACAAGGCAAAAAATGCGGCATAATACCGGCGCAATGAATGGAAGTGAAACGGAGTGTCTTAACAATAGGTTCCCAAGTTCCCTCTACCATGTGCTGGATTCAGCGTGAAGCTGAGAGAGAGAGAGAGAAGAGTAAACCACAAGGAATAAGAGCATGGGCGTAGCTACAAAAAAAATCCAGGGGATCATGAATTCTAAATTTTTAAGAACTTTGTCTGTGTAAAGGTATCTATTTTTTTTTTATTTCGAAGAAAATTTTTGTAACTATTTAAATTAAAAATATTTTTTTCTTACATTTTCGTTGTTATTGTTTGTGTTTGATGGTTGGTTGTGAGTCAGTTATTAAATATTATCGTTTCCTCGCTTTGGTAACAAGGCCAAACACGGAGTTGAGCTCCGACACTAAACACGGAATATGGAGAATTTGGCGGATAATGGACAACAGTTCTCTGGTCTTAACTTAAAATTAGCTAAGTTATAGAAATAATGAAAATAGCTATGTTATAACTTTTTTTTTAATTTACAACACAAATTATTCTCGCCAAGCTGTTATGCTTAACGGCGAGACGCGCTCGTTATTACAAAAAAAGTGTTTTAACAACAATAACGTATCAACACACTTCACATTAATATTAAATTATAAATATTATCTTTCTCCATTACAGGTTTGTTTCTCGATGACGACATTTTTTTCTTTATTGAGAAATAAATCCCTGAACGTAAACTACTACAGACTAGATAAATACAATAAAAAAACTATGAACTTTCAAAACATTTCTGCATGCAGCAAGACTTTAGCTTCTTTTAACCATATTGTAGGGTGGTAAAATAACACATGTATAAAAAATACGATAACAATTAATAAAACTCAAGGGTTTTTTTGTATAAAAATTACTGACAGTACTCACGCCTGTGATTTTGTACTAGTTAGTAATTACTCGTACTAGAAACTATTTAGTATCTCAGGCTCAGTTAATTATTAAATAAATATATCGACGCTGAAAGGCTAATTGGTCTTAGCGCCATTTTTTGCGATATTGAGCCATACATATTTGGAATCAGTGGACTTTTCTGCGTCTTGTAAGCCAATTTAATAATTTTCTGAGAATTTATTTGGCGCATGAACCCTACTTTGCCATTCTTTGAAGTACATTGTAGCAATCGACATAGAAATCAGCAGTATCAGTTTATTGAGGAGTTTTACAAATTGTCGCTTAGAGGATTTTCTAATTACTATTTTAGCATTAAGTCAACGTACACTCGATGCTAAAATAGTAATTAGAAAATCCAAAACGTACTGAACGACTTATGCTTCAGCAAATTTTGCCCTAAACCAAAATAGTAAGTCGAGTTATCTTAATTAATTTGAACTTTACATGTATTTATGTCATTTTAACTATTCCATTGGCTTATTTCTTTAAAACAATGACAGTTTTGAACATTTTGCCTTATTTTTTTTTCTTTTTTTGTATTTTTAACATTTAAATAAATCGACTTTGCCTTGGGAAACTACTATGAAATAAAAAGATAAAAAATAAATAAAAATAAAGATGTCGTTTAGAATATAGATAATTTCAGTGAGGGAAAATAACGCGGGCATATAAAATAAGTACTGAAAGTACACGAAGATCATTATTCGCGGGCCATTGCTAATATTTTAGGTTCTTTATCCTTGAAAAACAATATTTTATGATATAATATTAGCGCAATAATTTATTTAATAATAATAACGCAATATTTCTTATTTATTTTGTACAAACAAACAGAAGTATGGTCTCTAATTCTGTCCCTACCTTCACGTATCTTAATGTAAAACGCCATCATCATGTATGTGTACTTTGTATGAGTCTCGTCTCGTCTACGGTGATCAAACATAAATTAAAATTATTTCTATTCATATATACGAATAGTCTAATCACTCTTGTATCGTCAAATAAGCATACAACAAAAGCTACCACCGGCTCAGAAGGCAATTCTACTAAAAAGAATCGGATAAAAATTCAACAGTTCTTCATGGCACCTGTCTTTCGAAGATTTCTCATGTTACTACTAACTTTGCTTCATTAAAAGTGTGTATCTGAAACAAAGTTCAATCAAATTTTCCCTGTACCTATCCTAACTCTCACTCTTGCACCATATTATATATTTTTTATATTCTTTATAACTCATTCAATGGTATTACAGTAACGAAGAAAAAGCTTTCTGCGATGGCAAATACTTCTCATTATGAAGCGACCCCTAGTCCCTAGTAGCCCTGCTATTCATGGCTACATACCTCTTTCTTTTTCAAGACTACCCGTTTATGTTATAAGGTCATCTTGTACCAACCTTAAGGTCACACTAGGAGTGCCAGTATACCTGCCTCCGAGGACGCTAGGGAAGCTTACTACCAATTTTCAGTTGACACCGGAGTTGTATAAGGCGCTCTTACTTACCGACACGCGTCCCGCGGTCTAACCTCTCGCAGCTCGAGCTCGCAGGTCTGCCACAGCTCGAGTGCAGGCATGCACTCGAGCTGCGGCAGCCAATCAGTATTTAGGCCGCGGCCTTTATACTAACTAGCTGCGCGTGAGGTTGGATGCCCGGTGACAATTGTACCGGACAGATGAACATGCTGAACCTCTGTTGCCATCCGAAACCACCGCGAGTCCAACCTCAAGTGACCGGACAAGAGCTTTGAAAATACCCGGTCCCCAACAAGCAACCGAACCCATAGTTCCAGCTGCGAACTGACTGTCCCTAGGTATCTCAGCAGCCAGGGCCCGTGTTGCTCAGATTCTTCTGAGCACGCGAACAAGCAGCCACCGAGGCACTAATTAAATCTCACCTCTGCCTTACTACTGTCCGAGCAGCCACACCCCTTTGAAAACATTTATCCTCCAAAGCAGGTACTGGAATCAGTTTGCAGCCACCCGGTTTTATGGGTGCACCTGGTAAGGCCCAGATTCATATTCATGGCTATAGTAACGGCTATGGTAACGATGATGCAAGAGGTGTAAAGAATAGAAGTTACTATTACACAAGGCAGTATGTAATGATGGAATCACTGAGGAACATTTAAGAGCAGATGGGAGTCCATGAACACCATATGCGACGCGCTGTGACCGAAACCTGGACCGACCAGGACCTGCACACAATGCTCGAAGATCTCAGTAGAGTATCTCAAGAGCATATCTTAAGATAAATATTAACAAGTTCATGTTAAATGCCCTTGTTGTACCTGCTCCTATTAGTATCAGGAAGATTCTATCGAACAGCTGTATAATATCGACTAACGGCCAATTTTCCTTAGACAAATAGTACAGTTATGATAGGTAAAATTTCGAGACAGGCGTCTTTCAGCAAATTTAGAATGGGTGAACCTCGATTTTTAGGTAATGTCCATGTACGAATAGCGACGAAACGCTGGTATAATGGTAATGATGAGAAAAGTTCTGAGATAAAAGACTTTTTCTGTTAGATAACCTAGGTATCTAGAGTTAAGACACTCCACTTTCCGTATCTCACATTCATATAAGGATCTTAATATTTTAGTACCTATATATCATTGTAAATTTTAACATCTTTACCATAACGTTATATAAAAAGTGGCTTAAGTACCTTAGTTCAGACATCTTTCTACCTATTTTTCCTATTTCTAGTTACATGTGTACCGGAAGTAACACTACTTTACCTTTGCCTATAATTGTTAATGTTGGCGTTTACACTTTTTTACTTGATTTCAAAAACATAAATTAGTCGAGACATTTTAAGTTAAGCGACATTTTAAGTTAAGAACATACTCGTATGGTACATGCAAATGAAATAATGATACATGCTATAAATTTGGTAAATGTCGGTCTGATAGTTTTCTCAAAATGATTTATTATTTCGAAAAACTGAAACTTTAAAAGCCTTTAGTTCAGTTTAGAAAAGTTCACGAAATGGCGTTTAGACCAAATAAGAGAACGGAGAGTCTTCGCATTAGGTTCCAAAGTTTTTTCTGCCTACCCCGCCATGTGCGGAATACACCATGAAACTGTAAGAAAAAGTAAAATAATTTCCATTTATTGTTAAGATTTTTGTATGCTTGCAACAAAAACTAAAAATATACCTATGTTATATATACACGCATAAGCTCTAAGTACATACAATAACATGACATAATAGTAGATACCACGTAACTGCAGCACTAGTATGTACTTACTTAATACTTTGTATGACATGTTACTAAATCAAGGGGTACTTAACACTGTCCTATAAAGGACAGCCATTAACCTTCATTTGTAAAATAATTCTTCCATTAAAATATATAAAGGCGGTCCATAGAAAACAGTCATCAAGTACTCGTATATTTACACATACCTACCACATTCTCGAAAGTGTAGCTGGAGTACCTTAACATATTAAAATTACATTCATCTTCAGTTTTTATATAATATTACTTAGTTCGTCACTCTTCACTCAGCTTCTCGCTGTGTCCCACACTTGACAGGGTAGGCAGAGGGAACTTAGGAACCTAGTATTAAGACACTCCCCGTTCCACTTCCGTTCCCCACTTTCTGCCGAATGATTAAGGCATTGCGTGTTGAGTGAGCGTTTGGCCTTATTCCAGAGCGATGAAATGAAAACATTAAATATTTAAATTGAAAATATTAAATATTTCAATTTTTTTATGGAAAGACTAGGCAAACGAGCGTACGGTTCACCTGATGGTAAGTGATCACCGTCGCCCACGACCCCGTGTAACACCAGAGGAGCTACGGGAGCGTTGCCGGTCTATAAGACGGATGGGCACTGGGGCCTGTTATTACCCAATGCGAAACGCAGTGGCCGAAGCCATTACTTAACGCCGGTGTTAAATGCCGGGGGTGGTAATAGTTCGGTCGAGTCTGGCCATGCGTGTTGTCATTGCTGACAACGTGATTCTACCACACGAACTTACTTTTTTTTTTCTTTTTAATTAGTAGAAGTTACGTTTTTAATTTAATCTTTGCTAGATTATGCTTGTATCTAAATAAGGTCAATTATTTGTTTGCTATCTGTCTTTAGATGTATATAATTATATTATTAAAGTCCTATTTATATTATTACAGTCCTATTTAAGAATGTGAACGCGACTGGTTGGGGGTTTGATCCTCACTCTAGGAAATAAAATACTTCATATTTTCATTTCCTTCGCTCTGCTTCATCTGCTAAGCGGAGCACGGGGCAGTACTTTAACATTGGACTCTAAAGTTTCCTTTGCCTACCATACTTTATTACTTTATGCTGTAATATGAAGCTGAAAATATATATATATATATATATATATATATATATATATATATATATATATATATATATATATATATATATATATATATATATATATATATATATATATATTGCCTCATAAATAAAACCTTAAAATATAAAACTCTTTATATCATCGGAATTGTAATAACAGTAAAATAGCGATTATTATTTATTTACTTAGTATTCATATATTAATTATCAAATAACGTGTCGAAAATAATAACGTGTAACAGAAATTTGTGTGGAATTTAAAAAAAAATGTTCTCCAAATTATGAAAGTGTATTTTTTTTTCTATTAATTAAGTACAAAAAAATTAAATATAAACGAAATTAACCAATTACATAATATGCATTATTATTTACACATATGCTGTTGAATTCCAAACATAATATCTATATTATCAAGGCAAGAATCTCTTCTAGCCATCAGTGTAATGTCGCAAGCACTGGTAGGGGGACTTTCGCAGGCCCTCGAATTGACAAACTTACATTAGCAAACAAGAACTACACTTAACCGAACGTTCATAAACTACTTTTTTCGAAATTAATACACGAACTAAATAAATTTTCTTTATATAATTACTTCCTTAAATATTTTCTTTTTTTTTTCAAAATGCGTAACTCAATATTTGTAATTAGTGTTAGTGCTATGGTGATGTGCTATTTACAAATATGTAGTGCTGAACATGAGGCTCTTGAAATACGTAAGTAATTTTGTAGTTGCATTGGTAAATACTGGAACATACGTAACAAAATAATTTAGAAAATTTACGAAAATTATGACATAATAAAAATATTAATATTTAATTGTTTCTTTAAGTACCTGGTAATTGAATCTTAAATATATACTTATTAAATTAAAATTCAGAACTGCGATTTCATTATTAATTTTTGCAAATGAAAAATCTTATAATATAGTGTTCTTAATATTTTTAACATGTTTCAAATTATTAAAAAAAAATCTGAAGTTATGCAACTTTAATATAAACAATCAAATTATCGAAAGGTCCCAGAGCCCCATTACCTTGTTCATTGCCACCAACGAGATGTGGGTCAGATTGCAGCTCTTACATAAACCTGAACTAAGCTTTTTCGGTAGTTTACTACATTTGGCAATCATTATTGCATATGCTATACTGCTATTATAGATAATGTAACTTTATTAATAAACTCAAAAATTTTATTTATTTCGTTAAGCAACATGGTTATTAAGAAATATTACTTATAAAATATATATTTAAGATCATAGTGACGTAGCAGCACATCGTCTGACGATAATCGACGGTTTAAGGTTCGATAAGCAATCGTGGGAATAAATTATTTTCATTTCCTCGCACTATTAGTACAACACTCGGTGTTCGGTTCGCCACTTAATGCACCACTCAGTGTCTCTCAAAATTGAATGGAAATAGGAAACGGAGTGTTTTAACACTAATTTCCGTTCATCCACGGAGATACAGCGGTAGGGGGTATCAGCCTAACACATCCCCTCTCCTCGACGGCCGTGTGTAGAAGTAAGTCACTATATGTATATAAATTCCCTGTGAATCAGAACTGGTAGGGATTCCGTAGATCTACAGTTATAATATTTAGCTCAAATTGAGAACTTACAATTCAAGTAAAAGAAAACATTGCAAAAGAAAGAAAGTTATGAGTATTTTAAGAAAAAAATCTTAATAAGCCTTTATTTGTACAATTTCATCCAAGATGAGTGCACACACCGGCAAATTTAACATTTTATTCGTCGCTTAGTTAAAGAGTATAGGAAACCTATAAGGTATAACCCATAGACCTAGAATTATTAGCTGGAATAAGTAACCGTAAAAATTAAGGAAATAAAAAAAAATACATATATATGTATAATACAAATTATACATAAAATCGATTACAAATTATTATATTGTAAGGCCTGTCGTGGCGCAGCGGCACAAACGTGCTACTTTGGGGTTGTGGGTTCGATCCCCACTCGAGAAAATGAAATATTTAATATTTTTAATTTAAATATTTAATGTTTTCATTTCTTCGCTCTGGTACAAGGCAAAATGTGGCGTTGAGTTCCGCCACTCTACACGCTATGCCTCAAAATTCGGCGGAAAGTGGGTAACGGAAGTGGAACGAAGTGTCTTAACACTAGGTTCCCAAGTTCCCTCTGCCTACCCTGCCATGTGCGGGATACGGCGTGAAGCTGAGTGACTGAGTGAGTATTGTAATCTATTTTATAAAATTTCAATTTGGTCAATTACCAAATTTGGACGTTACAAACCTGGCCTACGCCTGTATCTACTTGCTATATCCGGGATAAAGCTCGAAACCAAAAAAAATATGGCCAAAAAAATAAGCTGTAGTTATGAATATTATCCTTATATATCCCCAAATTAAATGCAATAACAAGGTTTATTTGTATAACAATGTTAGTTAGTTAGTGCAGCCAACCATGCCCTTTTTCTAACTAAGCTGATAAAAATATATCTTTATTTTTTAATAATGTCTTACAATGGGCTGATTAACTTTGATTTAGAGGTAATTTTTTCTTGGAGTCACTTTCCATTATACACTTTCGTATGTCATACCTTTATATATATACACTTTATATATATGTCATACCTTTATATACATACTTATTATTATTTATATAAGTTACAAAGTGGGGTACGGAAGTGGAACGGAGTGTCTTAACACAAGGTTCCCGGGTTCCCTCTGCATACCCTGTCTCGAAAAAAATATTTACAAAATTATATTACTGAGCACAAAAATTGTTTAAGTAAGAGAATACTGGTAAAAAATATTTGTACAGATGACGACACAAGAAAAAATACTTCGTTTCTAGCATCATCTACATCTACACAACGCACTAAGATCGTAAACAAAAGCACTAAAGCAAATTTAACTTCCACAAGACTAATATCCACAACATACTAATTTTACTTGAAAATAAATTAAATATTACTTTGTATATATGGGAATTTTGAAACAAGGACATTTAAAATAAAAAGAAGTAAGCTTCAAAATTGATAGAGTTTTTTGACAATTACGTATATAAGATAATAAAGGTATTACAAGAACCATTTAACATTATTGAAAAGACAAAAAAATCTTACAATTTTTATGTTATACTTTTCTGCTCTTCATAACAGCGGACTAGTAGCAGCGGAGTAGTAGCTTTCGCACTAGTTAATACCTTAATCGAAATTATATTTAATTAATTATTATGTCATAGTCTTTTGTTTCTTATGACACTTCTGTTTTTCGATTGTAATTTGTAAGCAAGATCATTAGCGCTTATTATATAAACATAACTTACGTCGCTTATTGATTATTACATAAAATGAGTAATTTATTTTCTATATAACATACTGGAATCATTTTATAATAATGAGCTTTGTATTTACGTTAATGTGCCAAGCATCTTCTAATCTTGTAAAAGTGAAAATCTATGAACCTATTTTTAATTGTTTTGAAACTGAAAACGAAATATATTTTAAAAAGCTATTTTTTACAAAAAAATATAGGTATTTAATATATATTGTAAAATGTTATAAAAACAGAGACGACTATTGAGAAAAACCACAACTGTACATTAAAACGGTTGATTAGTCTCGATAAATCGTGATTTTCTAACATTTAACCACAAGGTTGATTGTATAATTTGTAACCAAACAGTATATCACTGCAAATCTATATGCTAATCAAAAGTAGCTAAGGCTCAAGAAAAGAAACTATATTTACAAATAGTTAGTGTAATTTTTATACATGTATTTACTTATGTCGGACATTACGAAATCAGCCATAGCCAATATATGACTATTAAATGTAAATAATATTTTTGCCACATTTAATGCAACCTGAATGGCAGAGCAAATATGTATATAGAAAAAATAAATTTTAAAATGTAAATATCCCCCGCCATAAAAAGTCATTACCTTATTTTGGTTAAATGCTTGTAGTTCTTAAGATGTTGATCCGATTTTCTTAAAAAGTAGCTAAGATTCTTATTTAGGAGCCACTGTGCCAGATAGAGATTCAGAGAGGTCAAACTTACAAGATCCCTATTTTTGCGTAAACCCAAAAAATATAGAGTACGTCAAATAAAATGAAATAGTCTAAAAGCAATAGGATTTAACTGATAATAAATAACAGGGACTATTATTTCATCGCTTTATCTAAAAAAAAAAAAAAAAAAAATAATGTTTTTATGTTATCTATATTTTTCCATTCAAAGTAATCATATGTCAAATATAAAAAAAGACAACATTTGGCGCCAAGTTTCAAATTGACTTTAAAACACTAACAATATTATGTTAAGATAATGAGATTAATTGTGCCGGAGCCGGACTTATTTTTAAAACTGCATACGACTGAAACAATGGTCATTAATTTAATGTAGGTGAATATGATAATTATTTGACCTGATAAACTTCTGAGCTAGCATCTTTAATAATATAATACTTAGAGACTATTATGTAAATGGTAATTAATATTTTTTAATATGCTATAAGAAATCATCAATTTTCACATACAAATAATAGTCAATTTAGTAGGTTATTTGTTACAAAACATCTTACTATATGTGAAGGTCGAATGAAGAAACGTTGTCGTAACTGACAGATCTGGAAGCTTATATTGCATGATATTGATATTATATATTTTATATCGCTTTAAATATTGGTAATTTATAAATACGTTACAAATAAAACACATATTTATGAATAAAATTATAAGAAAAAGTTAAACGATAAACGCATGTAACAAAATACGTTATGTAAATAAAAAAGAGTATTAACACAATGAAACAAAATAATATTTATTTTGTTAGTCTGCATCGAAGTATTTGCAGTGTGAATTCTATCAATATTAACATTTTTTATATGATTTTTCTATAAATAATTAACTATAATTATTTAATCGCATTATACCAACAATAAAATTTAAATGACTAACGAAAACAATATACTATAGCTTCATTTTACTTAGTTTAAAAAAAATAATTAAATTACAGAAAAAATATTTTCACCGTGCAAGAAGAAATCGACGGACTTCGATGCGTGTATTAAACGAGCTTTCAACAAAGTGAGGCCATATTTCAAAAGAGGTGAGGAAATCGTGTAAGATGTGTTATTCCGCTACAATGTTATGTAGATTAAAACTACTGGAAAATTACATAAGCCAATTCTGCAGACTTCGTAAATGTTACTGTAGTAATTATGTTTAATTCTTTGCATCTATAATTATTTTAATAAATTGGCTATATATACAATTCATTTATTTTAGCTTCACATTATATTTCACATATATTACGGTGGGCAGAAGGGATTTAGCGTTAAGACTTGCTGGCAGAACGAGAACGGAAAATAATCTAATCTCTCCTATGGCATCGAAGCCATAACCATGGGATTGCTTGACAGAGCCATCGCTGTGTAATAATGGCATTAACAAAAAAAATACTTGAAATAAATATGTTGTATGTTTAAAAAAAGAGAATTATAGCTAGATAATAGTGGTTTTACCTCAGGTATACCAGAAATGGGTGTAGCGCCCTTCGACCCTCACTTCGCTAAAGAAGTGAAGCAAATCCGTACAATGCTCGGAATGGGATACACTCTAACGTTACGGGACGTGTTCGAGAGGGGCTGGTCACAATCTACCGTTACCAAATATAAGTACGATATTTTTTTATATATACTTAATTAACTTTGCCAATGAATGGCAAAGTATAGATATAGTACGATCGACGAGTCGTGGCCGACATGAAGTTGACTGTATGAATGTTTTGTATCACTCAAGTTGTTATATTATATAATTATTTTTGTTATATATTTTATAATTATTTTTAAATAATCAAACGTATGAAGAATCCTATGATAGAGGCCTGTCGTGGCGCAGCGGCACAAGCTTGTGACTGTAAACGATACGGTGTGGGTTCGATCACCACTCGAGGAAAAGAAATATTCAAATTAAATATTTAATATTTTGATTTCATTACTTTAGTAATAAGGAAATTCGCGGTGTTGAGCTTCCACCACGCAATGCCTCAAATTCGGCGGAAAGTAAGAAACAGAAGTCTTAATGTGAGGTCTTAACGGTCAACTTAACACATGGTTCCCAAGTTTCCTGTATACCTTACCATGTCCGGAATATAGCGAGAAACTAAAACTATTTTAATAAACATTTTCCCAAATATGGATGGATTCTCCACAAAAATCATGTGTACGTACAATAAAAGTGTTCCACTGCGCCACGACTCCATTAAGAAAGTTACATAATTACAATTAATGATAATTAAAGTTACAGCTCAATATACTTTCGTTATAATAGTAAAGATATGTGTACTCGTTTCTTAATGTTAATTGACTTAACAATGAATGAACTGGGATTTTCATTGTGGTTGTTACTTATATAACTTGGAGTATATAATCATAATTTTTTAGGATTTTATTAGGTAGTACGATTGCTAATAAAATATTTAATTCAATACATATAATAAATTTTGTATAAATAAATTTTGAATATATATATATATATATATATATATATATATATATATATATATATATATATATATATATATATATATATATATATATATATATATATATATGTATATATATATATATATATACATTTATAATTTTTTAAGCTTGCTATGTACTTTCAATAGTTCTGAATTTAAATATAGCTGATGGTAAAAAGACTCATTTAGAATAAACCTTAGTAGTAAATTATAAAGAAGAAATAAAAATAATATTTTCTTGTAAAACCATTAATTGTGTATATAAATAATATAATAGTTAATAAATACACAATGAGAATATTAAATAGAAAAAATAAAAGGAAGAATAAATGGAAAAATGGATACGGACACTTACAAAAATATCTTATTCAAGTACAGTCGACGAGTCTCGGCCGCCCAGAAGTTGAGTTTTATGAATTTTTAACAAGAAAAAACTTATAGGATTTCTTGCTTTTAAGTTTTTTTCCTTAAATAAATCTTCTACCACTTCATTAGGCCACGATACGTAAACTGTGCTGTATTACCTTTACCGTGCCTTATGCTATAAATGTATATCTTCTGTCTTTTTATTTAGGACTGATTGGGTGAATGAACGGATTATATATTCCCAATATTTTCCTGAGAAATGGCTCGAGGGAAAATATGAATTTAAGGTAATTGTTTTAAATGAAACACTTTTAACCGGATTAATCGCGTATATTGAAAGGTGGTCAACCCGTGGTCACGAGTAGATAACGGGTAGATACCCGTGACCACGGACTACTGTAAAGTTTTCGAAACGTCGGATTTTCTAAAATATTTATCACTCAAAATACGCGATTAATCCGGTTTAAAGTATTTCATTTAAAATGTGTAACAATCGCGAAAATCGAAGACATTATTAAGGTAATTGTTTTTATTAAATAACAACATGTACTTATGTGTACAATTTTTAATATATAAAATTGTTAATATTACAAATTTATTCCATAAAACTTCGATAGTTATATATTCATACACCTGTTATAAGATAAAATCTAGGTAATTTTAAGTATAACAACAGATAAACATTTCCATATCCATAACAGACTGTTATTTTATATTTTTTATAAACATTTAAAACCACAACTCATTGCTTTTAGCTTCACACTGTAACCCGCACGTAGTATAGTAAGGCAGTGTGAATTTAAATTCCTATCTAGTGTTCAGACACTCCACTCTAATCGAGACACTTCGAATCTATCTTTTTGCCGAGATTGAGGTTTCTCATTGTGCGTTGAGTGGCGGAAAAAGACCTCAAATTCGGCGGAAAGTTCTTAACGAAACGGAATGCCTTAACACTTAGATCCCAAGTTCCCTCTACCTACCTTACCACGTACGAGATACAGCGTGAAACTGAGAGATAAACGACCCAAAAAACCAAATACAAATAACGATGTCCGCAGGGTGACATGTTAGGCGTAGAGGTCCTCCGCTCGGGCACCTGGAACATGACGCTGCGCGACTACTCGCAGACGACGCGCGTGCGACGCGACGGCGCCGGCGCCGGCGGCGGCGTGCGCGTGCTCGTGGAGGTGGACCACATCGGCGACATGGACATACACGTGGGCAATCTGTTGCGGGGCCGCAGCGTTATGGGTGAGGAGAAAATATATTACTGATTATTTGTTTTAATTTAGCTTTTTTAATGTTAATTAAATGTTTATTTCAGATTAAGAAAATCAAAACTGTTTTTTAGGAAACTTGTTACATTTGTAACGTAGAAGGATTTGAACCCGCGCCTATTGGACACCGTCCAAGCGCTTGCTAGCCAATGACTTAGTGTTTTGAGCACAAAGTCATACGTTGTTAGCAAGCTATGTCGGACTTTCTAAAAACCTATTACAACATATATTAATTATGTTGCCAGTCAGTTTGTAGACATTTTTATACAAATATTCGAAATTTGGTAGAAATGTCCACCATTAATTTTAGACAATCAATCAACCAAGTAATGCTCTGTAGAATTTGCTATTACACAGGTTTTTATTGAAAAATACCAAAGTAAACCTTATTATTTTATTCAAATATGTTTCAATGAAAGCATATTCGATAAAAAAAACTAATGTCGAATTCCCATACATTTCTTCGCGCTTATAACAAGGCAAAGTGCGGCGATGAGTATCGCAACCCAACACGCAATGCCTCGAATTCAGCAGAAAATGGAGAATATTAATCGTGGAAATGACATACTTAACACTATAACGTTTTCATTTCTTCGCATCGCCTCAAATTCAGCGGAAAAAAGGTAATCGGCACGAAGTGTCTCAACACTAAGTTCCCAACTTGCCTCTGACTACGCCGCCATATCGGAGATACAATATAAAAAACTTAATAAATATCGGTACTTATATAATTCCAGAGAACATACTAGACCGTATAATAAACGCGTCATGGAAGCCCGGCTTCGCGGTGATCCGGCCGCTCATCAACGACCTCGTGAGCACCGCCTTCACCGACATATGGAGCGCGTCCTTCAATAACTTCCCCTTACAGACGTTTATTGCGGACTGATTATCAAGTAGCTTTTACTTGTAGGTTATTTGGTTAATCATTTAAGTATTCTGTTGTTAAACAATAATTATATCATGGTGCAGTGGCACTGTAAAGACACTTAGCACTAGAGAAGATGAAATATTTTCATTTCTTATTCAGCTAATGTGACAAAATACTCGTCTCTCAAAACGTATTCTAGATATAGAGCAATGTATATAGACATGTAGGACCCTACCTTGATCAATGTAAACTTGGACGCTCAATTCGTAGTAAGCTGAATTTCTAAATTTAAGTTATTTAAGATCGAACTATAATAGACGTTTCTATTTCTTCAGTTTAATTATATAGATACGTTTTTATTGGCCTAATTGTACTGAAAAATGTTACATTTGTCATCTACTATGAAATCTGGAGTAAATAACTATATTGTCATAGATACATTTTCAAGTAAACCTACATTTTATATTGAGGAAGAGCCTGTACCAACCTTTGTTATTTTATCAAACATTCTGGTCAAAAGTTTAAAGAATTCGTTTATTAAAACAGTTTGGCTGCCACAGGCTTTTGGCCATGTATCAAATTAGTCAATATGCCAATTAAACCTGGCAGTTTCAACCTTGAAGATAATAAAATTATATACGATGTGCCATTTCAAAATAGTTTAAAATATTTGCACTGGCTATTAGTTTGATTGTAAACAAAAAAAAGTAAATATATTAATGATTAAGTTTTAAGCGTAGCTAAGTTTTAGATTAAAATATTTTGTTAAGCTGATATATCCACTAGTCCTACATAATGTAAAGTAAATACTCACCAACTCGTAAACCAACAACACCGTAACATCAATACAATAAAAAAATAAATAAAAGACACCAATATATTACATATCTCAATATTATATTTATTAAAAAATATAACCTAACTATATATATGACTTTATATTTAAATTCAATCAACAAATAACTCGCACATTCATCGAAACTGGAATAATCAACCTCAGTCTTCACACAAAGGAATACCGACCGAGCGCAACAACTGACGGCGCTAACAATACACCATTATATAACATTGCACCTTCAATTTTATTTATATTAAACCAAAAAAAAAAAAACATATTACACTTATACACAATGTCCGTATTCACTCGTCTCCGCTGTAACTGTGTCAAATATGCTAAGCTAATACAGTAGTTAAAACATTCGTAAAAGGAAAAGTCACGATCGACCCCAAAGAAAACGAGAACCGCTGGTCAAAATCAAATAATTAATATTACATCTAAAAGCGTCAAATGGACGATTGGTATCATATTTTCAAATGAAAATATATAAAAACAACACAGTCTCACATCAATGGCGGTCGATATCGCAACGCCACAAATCTCCAATGCAAATTTAAAATTTAAATTCAACCACATATGATTTATTATGTTAACAATTTTTTAATATGTTACATGTTAAAATTGATCATGCAAAAGAGGAAATAAAAACAAATCCGAAAGAAAAAAATACCAATGTTTAAAATAATGTTCATTGAATAGTAAACAAGGGGAGTGTGTTCAGCAACGCTCTACATTAGGACCCTGTGGACCGACGGACCTGCGCCGACTAAAATCGTTGTAACAGTAGTTTTATACAATGGTGGCTCTGGCAGTTCACTGCAAACAGACACTTGTACTGCTTGAAATGAACTGCGATACGATAATATAAGCGTAACTATGAGGTTCTTATTTTACATTTAATAAATAGACCGACGTGCCCGGGGCGATGCAAACTGAAATCACATTGTTTCATATCACACTGCCGTTTTATGTCAATTTTCATTGATACTTCAAGCTCCTTTGTATTTGCAATAAACAATTTCACATTAATTGATCAAATCTAATAATACACAAATTATGTTGTTACGACTTTCATTAATATTTACAATTTACATTCTACAATTCCGCCTAGCTCCACGCATTTCCCCATACAATAGACAACAGCATAATAATCACAAACGATTCTTGTTCATTACAAACACAAAAGAGCCTTTACATTTTGTCAAGTTCAATAAAATACTTGGCCAAGTTCAATAAAAATGTTTCATTCAATCGTTTGGTGCGCATGAAATAAATAGCAAGCTCACAATGAAGATATGAGTTCTAAAGGCAAACAAAAATTTAATTACAATGAAATAATAATGATCATAATGATTTCACAATATCAAACAAAACAAAATCGATCAGTGTTATTAATACATGGAAGTAGATTAGAAAACCTTAAACTAAATTACGAGAAATTTTTTGTTAAATTTGTACTTCCTTTCTCGTTTGTTTTGGCCCCAGAATTTGTGTCACAAACAAAAAATTCATAAAATAGATCAAATTAAAAAAAATAAGTCCCAGTGACATCTCACCAGGCGTGTTGATTTAAAGAAGTGTATATTCACTACGAAGGTAACTTTGAAGAGATAGATTTCGTTACATCCAACATTAATAAACTTAAAAAAATAGACAACGACGCCGACCAAACACCTCACTAGCATCGAGCAAAAGCAAAATGTAGTCGCGCCAAAAAAAAAACTAAACAAAAGTTCAAAAAACCTATCAAACCAAAATATAAAACTTAATCATAAACAATATTGAAAAAGCGCCTAAAATTCATTTTTTTTTTTTTCATATAAAATAATTTATTACATTTGCGATTATCGAATCTCAAATCACCACTCGTATTACAGCAATAGTAACAAATGAAACAGACGGGTGGATACGTCGCCGGCTGTAAGAAGTACGCGATATACATATTAAATATGACATACATATGTAAAGAAGAATCAATTAAATACATATATATATAAATATACAAGAATAATAATAATCGTACAAACCGTTTTTTTTAAATATAATAATAATAATGATAAATTTGTCGATATATTTTAATACAGTCTTCTCTATTACGGAACCTGCGGGAGAGACAAATGGGTGCTGATACCAACATAATCAACGCACTCGGGTTCCTTCCAACGTCGACAATTCAAATTATATATCTAACATTAAATTTAATCTGATATGCACTTATGTATAGATTTTTACAATGAAATTTGTGCTGTACACTACTGAGAGTACGGGGGACGATACGAGTACAATTAAAAAAAGAAAATGCATTTATAATAACAATTGTTTTTTCCAAAAACTAAGATTATTCTATCTAACCACATTGTTAGTATATTTAAATTCAATAAGCAAAGCCGATGGAGCAATGTCTTGGTATAATATACTACAATCAAAGAAAAATGTGTTAAGAAAAACAATTATTACATTTTTTATATATATTATTTAATTTTTATCTTTTTTTTTTGTTGTAGTAATGTAACAACACAGATCGTCCACCGCCCTCGGGGCTATTTACAATGATATTTTAACTAATAACGAAGCTTAAATAAAATGAAAAACATACTTGATAAAACATTTAACTAAATATTTGGCAAATGACAGTTTCATTCACGGATTTGGACATTTTGTATTGGTGGTGGAGTATAGCTTTACATCATAATTATTTCTTTTTCATACAAAAATGTTTCGTCGAGCAAAATGATGCATGCAGTAGAAGATAATTTACAGCAATCAATATTATAATAGACAAGAATTAAAATAGTAAAAATGAGTGATCATAGAGTATTCTAATAAAAGAAAATAAAGCTCAAGTACATTATAACATGCATTCACCAAAACAAACAACAAACAAAATAATTGATGTCATATATTAATTTTAGTAGCTAAATTCTTTTAATTTCTATTTATAGAGATGCAAAATTACAAAAATAACCACATCTGTTGTTCACATACTCTTTATATAAACCATGAGGCAAAAGTAAATAAATAAAACGTCAAACAGCTAATACTCCACCGTCGCGTGGACATGAACTGATGAACAAACAAACCGTATCCAGAGTGACACAGGACATTAGAGCTAGCTTTACAAGTAAATCGAAGGCCGCTAATATATCACGATTCATTACGTTAATGTATGTACAGCGGGCACGGCCCGGTTTGAGCGAGACTATGTACAGTGCGGCCGCGCCTTCACCTTTACCAAGTAGTCTCTATTGTGCGGTTTAATAAGTATGGATTAGAAGAGTTATATATTTTTATATCAACTGAATAAAGAAGGTAACTACCCTTATTACAACACTACAGTAAAAAGTGGGTCTGTGTCATTTGCTGCACCATTTTTTTATATATGACACAAAGTCACAGAACTCCACATATGGTATATTATACACACGACTGTGCGAACGCGAGTTTGACTCATGCCTGTGCTCAGACTCCATAAAGTATTTCTCAAGCTATATATTGAAATATGTTTTTAGTTTGCTTTTATCATTTTTAATTTTTGTCAACTGTATAGTTTTTTTTTATAGAATATATAGATCATTTATAATATAAAGAAAAAAGTAATTTCCAAGTTAAAACATTCAAATAAACGGTATAGTCCTCTTAATTTCCTATTAAGTAACATAACTTTAAATTTTCAAACCAAAAGCATCCAAAACTTATCCATACATATTAAACGACACAACCAAAACAACTGACCAAACCATCAAAAAGAAATGCAAGAAATAAAACATGTTCTAATAATTATATTACATCTATTGCAGATTCGATGTTATATATTGTGTGTATACTATAGTAAATCACGACCAACAAATAATAAAAACTGTACAATAAGCGTACGTAACTTCCTCGAAAGTTTGTGCATAGTTCGTTTGAAAGATTCCAGCTCAGCTGAATTATGTTAGCATTTCATTGCCATACATTGTACTATTCAACATTAGCATATAATTGTGTCAGCCTTTAGTACTACAAAGTGGGTTTTAAGAATAACATGCAATACCTAAAACCAAATTTGATATCTCAAATCAACTTTTGCAGAATATTAAATATAAATAATATATAATTGGTGTGTTCACTTATAAAAATAAACAATCATTCTTTAAGTCACTTTTATAAAATTGCCCCATAATATTACAATGTAATAAGCCACCTAATAAAAATTTACAAAATAACATCAACATACTAAAAGACCTCGTAACAATACAATGTATAGCAATATAAGCTAACAGTTAACATTTAGTTCTTTACACAGTCACATCACAACACTACAACTCAAAGTCGAACAGTTCGGAGAGACCCTCGTCGTGGTCGAGGCAGAAGCCGTAGTCGTTGGCCGACATCGGCGGCTCCAGCGCTAGGAACGGCTCCAACTCCAGTGGTTCTGGAATTTTAAATGTATATTTATGTACTTAAAATGTATTATAAGCTTCTACATTCTTTTTTAGCAGTAGGCAAAATAGGGAATCTACTGCAGAAGTAAGATAATCCGTTCTCTACTTTCCGCCTATTTTTTACCGCATTACGAGGTTAGTGAATAATAATAATAGTAATAATAACTATTGGTTTTACAAAAATATCAACTTAATCATAAATACATACATTTAAGCCTATGTTACTGCATAGGCTAAAAAGAAGTAAAAAGATTTATGTTGAAAGATTTCCTCTGTATCCGGACTAGTTGCCTGTATTCCGGTATACAGCGCCATATATCCGGTATACCGGATATTTGGCGCTGGCATTTAAAAGGCTAATTATAATTAGCCTTTAAAATATTTGTGTGACGTGACCTCTCTTTGTATATTATGCGATGAGAGGATGCTTGAGTTTCTTGTTTTTTTTTATTTTTTGTGCATGTGAGTTGTTTTTTATTTTTTGTCCATTTCAAAAAAAACCCTTTTCAAAAAAAGTAATATACATATATATATAAATATAGTATAATGATATTCACATATATCGATAATTACACATACATACATATATACATACGTACACATATATAAACATACTCATACATATGCATACACACATACATTATTAAATTTATTTGTTCAAATAAAGAAGATTTTCTGCCTCTTCATAAGAGAGTTCGTATATAATAAACAAACGTATCATAGTTCACAGTTCATATGTAATAAAGAAACTTAATCTAGTGTATTAGTGTTGTTACTGTTGCAGAACAATGAATATTCAATGACGAGACTGTAAAATTCCACCTCGATAATTAAAATGTATGTAAAAAAAGTATTAAGAAATAAAAAAAAAAATATGCTACACCTCAACATCATTCCTACAACTCAACTGGCACGGTTGATAAATAATAAATATAAAAGTTAAAAATTGCACTTTGCTTTAGTCAACTTATACATTATGGCTATATTTAAAAAAAACCTCCGCTGTTGAAAGTATAAATAATATGTATACATAGACAAAATGAATAATAACATGAGCTATAAATATTTATACAATGTTAACAAAGTCACTTGTTAAATTTCTCTACTACTATATGTCAAGTGACACTCTCAATAGAATGAAATATTATCAAAATTAAAATTATTAGAATTAAATAACTACAAAAACCTGATATATATAAACACCAAGAACATACATTTACATAAAATCAACAACGCTTTAATATGTTAGTTACAATACACACAAGTACATAAAAAGAAGATTTTTTCCACAACAACAATGAAAATAGAAAAATAAAATATATATTAATGTTACTAGTCAAATGTCAAAACACTTGCCTTGTAAAATCTTAGATTTTGAAAAGAAGATTTAGTTTAAGCCCATATACTTTATATTGCTGAAGAACAGTTTAATTTTAAATTTCTCATTAGCCTTTACTTAATGAATATTTTAAATTACTTTAATTCAAAATTGTTTTAACTAAAAAAATCAGTCAATAATTGATATACCAAAAAAAATGTAATTTAGGCAATGGTTCTGTAAACCAAGAATTTGTCAAAGCCATAATAGAAATATTTTCTATTCAAACTTGGATCACAGGCGGTTCGACATTCAACTAGAACATATCAAGCGTTAATCCACATATCCATCCACAACAAATATAAATATGTAATAAATTGTGAGGCAAGCGTGAAGCATTTCTATACACATGAAGGTCGTTTGATGTTAGTAGATGTTAGTCGCGGCCGCCCTGAGCTGAATCCCATGGTGCTACACGCACAGACTGGAGCCCCACGGGATGTAGCTCGGGGACGCCCCGTGCCCCACTGGCCCATTGCCCCATTGTCCAAATGGCCGATTGCCCCATTGCCCTAATGCTGCCCCATAAAACCAATATTCACATGGACTTGGTGTTGATGTTGAAGAGGCGATGATGATCATATTTGTATAAAAACACTTGTTTTTTTTTCACTTAAGTTAAGTTATATGTAAAAAATATTCCTAATCAATACAAACATAAAAAAAAATGTTATAAGGTTTCAAATAATATCATCAAAGCCGATTTTTTTATATTTAATCTACTAAGAGTATTAGGTTTTTGAATGACAATTTAAATGTCTTTAATATTTTTTTATATTTAAAATGAAGAATGGTTGTCAAAACACATTGTACCAAAACCTTTAAGCATAAAGTGTTACCAAATTTACAGTGCTGGCATTAACATATAAATGGAAGAAATTACACAAGTACAACTTTTATATTACAAAGTTGTGGTTTAAACAGTTTATAAAAATTTCACTTCATAATTTAAAATAATATTTTATCAATTTATAATTTTCATTTCATTGAATAAAATGATTCTGAATTTATAACTTTATAGAAAAAATAATTGACAAACATTTGAAATCACAAAACAAAATATCATGTAAATAAATAGTTTAAAATGCAATTGTATTATAAATCTAAAAATGCCATAGAGATTCTGTTTTTAATAAATAAGAATGAAATCTTGTAAAACTGTTAAACTATTTAAAATAAGTAGTAAGTAATATAAAAAAAACAGTGGTAATTACTATATTTATTTTAAAAACAAAAGCAGTTATCACATAACATTTAATTAAACATTATTGTTAACACAAAATATATGTCAAATAAAAAATATTAGTTACAAGATTATTTACATATTTCAGTTACATTATAATTAGATTTACGATAACATGAAAGTTAATGGGAAATTGAAGTTAACAAGTTAGTAATAAGCACAGTGTGAATGAATGAACTTGAAATGACCTCAATAGTTTGTATTGCAGACCAATGTAAAATGAAATTTATTAATTGCCCATTACACTAAAGGCGTAATTAACAAAAGAAAATATCCGATATGCTTACATCCAAAATATTTTCGTTATTCCCGTCTGTAGACAAATTGCGATTCTATTCCCAATAAGTAATGATTTTATATTTATCGAAGTTACCAAATTTATATTAAGATAAAAAAAAAAAAGTAAACACAGTCTGCAATACAAACATAAATACAAAAAATAATACAATCAGCATGCAAACAACAATGAGATATGTCCCAAATGTTCCCTTCGTACAATACCGCCGATGACCCGCGCCGTATAGCTAGAACTCTGACTGTGATGTGGCTGGCAACACATGTCACAGCGCGAGTGCTAGCCACGGGACGCGGTGACCGCAGCAAGCCCGGACGCGGACGATGGAATATACCCACCAAGCTTTATGACCAGTTAGTGTTGCAATGATAATAAAATATTATTTGTTTTACTACTAATATTTTAATAAATAAACTATAACTTGGATGATCATATGGCTGGTAACACTCACCCAGGAAGCAGTGACCACTGCAAGCCAGTGGTAAAGACAATGTTATATACCTACCAAACTTTATGGCCAGTTTGTGTTGCAAGAAACATGACAATTTAAACAAGATAAACTTTTCCCATTTTAAAAATATAATTAAAACTTTAATTATCATGCGATTAGCAACACATAGCAGAGTGCAAGTGCTATTTGCGATATCCACGTCGTACTTATGTTGTCGTATGTATTACGATTAAAAAAATATAACGAGTTAGCATATATTTCGATGACAATGGCTATAAATATTCAGAAAAACCCCTAAAAAAACGTAAGAACCCTATATATCCTTTCAAATGAAATAATTTATTATGAAATACTTATACTGTCTATTATAATATATAAATGAATCCCAGCTCCCAGCTTTAGTAAGTAATATCCAGCTTTAATAAATATTATGAACAAAAGTCCTATCACAACTATTAACTACTAAGAGCACATGGGCTTATCTTATAACATAGAGTGAGCTAACATAGATATGTAGATAATATTTTTTATTCTTGGATTGTTAATGATTTACAGAGGTGGCATAGTCACATTTCAATAAGCTCCATAAAAAATTGAAGATAAAAAATATCATAATATTAAATAAATATGAAGTATTGCAGCAATAATATTTTTTATATACAAAAAACACATAAAAACATAAGTTTTACCTGACTCCTGGTCCTCCGTTTGCAGTTGGAAACGGCCGCCGCCCATGATTGGTGCGAAGTCGTCGCTGTCCGCGATGAGAGCGTTTTGCAAACGACCCCTTGCACTGTCTGAAAATTTTAGTGTACTCATGAAATTATGTTACTTATGATCTCCACTCCAAATAACTACTACTCTTGAAACAAGGCAAAGTACGGCGTTGAGTTCCGCCATTCTAAATGCCTCAAATTCAGCGTAAAGTTGGGAATGGAGCAGAGTATCTTACTTAACACTAGGTACCCAAGTTGCATCTGCCTCCCCGCCATATGCATGATATAGTGTTAAGCTAAAAAAAGATTGTGTTAGCAAAATACCAATATAAAAAATGTTATTTTTTTCTCTAAGAATAACAATTTATTTCATTATATTAATTTTAGACATTCATTTTGGTTTAACATAATTTCTCTTATGTAAGCAAATTAGTAACATTCCCTTTGTTATAATCAAAGCAGCAACTGTCGCCTATATGGTCAAAAATTTTCCAAGTATGTATACTGCAATTGTGTAAACTTTTTAACCTGATTTAACCTGATTAGCTGCAGAATTCAACGAAAGTAATATAAATATTAAATATTTAATTTTCTCAAGTAGGAATTGAAGCCTAAACTACCTGTCTTAATAGGAAAAAAGTGTCATAACACCAAGTTCTCAGACACCCACACCCACCCACAGCTCACTTTGCTTTATGCTGGATACAGCATAAACCCAAAAACCATACTTGACGTACCCCTCTATCTAGCAGCGTAATGATAATTTAGTTTGTACATACAATTAATCTCATTATATTTTTAAAAGTATTCACTTCACTGTTCTAAAACAATCTATTCCGTTCATTATAAAAACCGTATTTTTTTTCCTTTTAGAAGATCCCACTAAACAAGGATCCCACTTACTGTCAGGCGTGCACATGCTGGGCGGCGTGACGGGCGTGGCGGGCGTGGCGGGCGGCGGCGCGTGCGCGGGCGGCGTGGCGGGCTCCACCTTGCTGGCCAGCGGCAGCGTGGGGTCCGTCACGCACGGCGAGCTCACCACCAGGCTGCGGGACCACGACGTCGATGGCCGACATGTGGGCTCGCGTTTTATTGGCGTTCTGGGGGCATAAATAAATATATCCATACTAATATGATAAAGTTGAAAAGTTTGTGTGCTTGAAAAATTTAATATGTAGGAAAAAAAAATGGTGTAAATAGGCCAATCATTGTAATTTTACAAAATTATAATACAGTATGTTACAGGAGTATTAATAATGAATTCATTCATTCATTCATTTCTTCAATTATGGTGTTTATTAAATTATGAATTAAAAGCAAAGCTGCGTTGTTGAGACGACGAAACGTCAACATTGTTGCGCGTTTGGCCGTACACAATTCAATATTGGTACCGACGCTGTTATACGCAGCGAAACGTGGATTTTACAGAAGAAGAATGCAAGATGAATACTGTAGAGATGCGATCCCTTCGTAGGATATGCGGAGTCAGTTTAGCTGATCGCATACCCAATGAAAAGATACACAGAACGGTTAGGTATTTGCGTGGATGTCACAGTGAAAATGAAGAAGAACGTGCTCAAGTGGTTTGTGCACGTCCAGCGAATGAAGAATGAAAGAGCTTCGAAGAATGACAAAAAAGATTTATGAAGAAAAAGTGAGTGCTAAGAGGAAAAATTATGGGTTCGATTGCCATTCGAAGAAATGAAGTATATAATATTTTGATGAATTGCGCGGCGTTGAGTTCCGCTCTACTGAACATGCCAAATTCGGCGGAAAGTGAGGACGTCCCTCTGTTGAAAACTAGGTTCCCAAGCTCCCTCTGCCATGTGCGGGATCCACATGACAGGGTGATTAAAAAATAAATATTGTTAATTTTAATTTACTGAAATATTTTTAATTGTGATGAATTGGATTTTTATCTATATGATTGAAAATTAACTTGTTTGTTAAAATAATAAAAAAGAAGAAGGAGCTGCAAGTGAAAGTATAAATTATAAATTAGATACATTTACTAATGATAGCATTTATATAATCTAAAAACCAATATAGTTATGGTTTATATAATTAATTTAAGCTGTAATTAATAGCAACTGTGAATTTAAAATAATACTTGTTACTTAAAGTAAAAAATAATGATTTGTAAGTCATATGAAATGTTTTGTAAATGGTGGCAGCACTGAAACTATCCATGTTGTAAATTATTATTAAAATGTACGGAAACGGAACTTTCGTTAAGCTTGGGTTTTGGTGGGATTTTGTATTATATAAACACCCCATGTCAGAGTTGTACACTGTCTTTCCAACATTGCACTATTGCCAACAAGCTCAAAAGCAGTAATTTACTGATAATTTGAGAGTTAAAATGACTGTAAGTATAAAGGGTTAATAATAATGTTATAAAAAGTTAATAAAGGTTTATAATTAGTCCACCCTGTGAGCAGAGGTTTCTTTCAAGTACAGTAGACAAAACGTGACCCCTTGAATTTATTTGTATTTATGTTACTTTTTGGTATTTTCTTCTAGAATGAACGTGCGCAAAAGTCCAAAATGTCTAATTCAAAAGCGGCTACGACTGTACAGTATTTGTAAGTCGATAAGTTAAATTCAAGGTAAAAGAAATTAGCTGCTTATCAAAAATTTGTGTAATTACTTTTATCTTTATGCAACACCCGCATTTCGCTAAGTAAATAAAAATAAAAACAATGATACACAGTTCCATTCTGCGTCATTTTTTTATTGGGAGCATTGCATATTGGAACAACAGGAAACAACAACAATCTTTGTCTAACCAGATAAGGTAAATTCCTTGAGTAAAAATCAAACCTTTTTTTATTATTTTTTTACCCTCCATTGCGGCATTGAATGGAGAAATTCAATGCAACATCTTATTTAACAAAGTAGGAAACAAAAACAATACAATCATCCTGCCAAGCAAGATTCGAACCGAAAACCACATTTACGATCAGAAGCTATTTCACCAACACCACCTCATATCTCAACAATTTTTATATATCCATTCAATAGAACATAAATACTCACGTGAAGTCAGCTGATATAGTACTGGATAGAATAGGCTGGAGTTGCGCCATTAGTGGTGCTAGCAACGCCTTGTTATCCTCTAACAGTGGGTCTGATGGTAAAACCCCGGATACTGGAATAGGAAAAATATTTATATATTTATTATAAATGCAATATTATATTAATTAAATCAATCTTACACCTCAATCGTAAATATGTAAAAAAATATTTAGAATATCATTCAAAAATATCTTCTTTTGGTTACCTAGTACACTACATGGTAGTTTTATAATAAAATAAAAACAAACATATGTGGTGATTATTGAAATTTACTGCTAACATATGCTGAACGCTAAAATTGTCGACTTTTATTATTTCCTTATTTTTTAACTTTACACTTTGTCCCACAAATACTAAGGATAGGCCTCTATCTACCCCTCTATGTACCTGTGTTAAGACTCAGCTGACCCTAAATGCAATACTGAATTCTCTTAGATGAGTATTAAACCCACGACAATCACAGTTGCAGTCAGCTGAGTCATTGCACTAAAATGGCCTTCTATCTTTGGTACAATTATTAATTATTTGTTATAACATTTTTCATAAAATATTACAGTTACACATGTCATGGCAAACAAGCAAAGGTGGTGTATAGTTTGTGGATGTGTGTGTCGATCCCAGTCAAGGAAATGCATATATTAACAAGTTAATTTTTTTGCTTTCACAGCAAAGCGCGAACGCAAAGTTCCGCCACACCAATATGCAATTCCTCGATCTCAGCAAAAAGTAAAGAATGCCAGTTTTTTAATGGGAAAAGAGTGTCTTAACACTAGTTCCATTACTTCCCGAATATAGTGAATAGAAAAGAACAAAATATTCAACTTACAAGGTGGTGGTGATGGAGGCCTCTCTTTGGGACACAGGAACACTTCAATCTCCCCTGACATTGATTTAAGGTGTATCATATACCCATTTTCGCCGGGATGCGGCACCTGGAGTCAAAAATATATTTCATTATATAAAAACATTGATTTACCAAGTGTACCTCAAATTAACACAGTAAATACCTGAAGCTCTAGTTCTAAATCAATTCACTACATTTTTCCACTCGTTTCATGTATATATAATAAATGGCGATATTCTGCCACTTTAAAATATTAAACAAACAAAATAGTATTTATTTAAATATAAACATGGTTGATAAATCAGAGCAACGTCGATAATTGTTACCAGTTTTGTTGGCATCTATACGGCTACTATAGAACTTTTATCACGAATTTCTTATAAACATATTTAAAACAAAGAAAAATTTTGTATTATAAAAATTATTAAGGTCGAATATTTTTAGCTTATACAATTTAGGGAGACGGACATGTATCATTTTTTCATTGTAATGAAACCTTACATATGATTACACTGAAATATAAGAGTACCGTATAGGAATGGCCATATATATTTATCATGTTAAAATAAATATATTTAAAAATATCAAAACAGCTACATTCGATCCTTACGGGAATATATTATTAATATTAAAACGTCAATGAATAACAGAAAACACAGTTAACGCGGAACACTTCATAGAAGTCAATTTAAAATTTACTTAGTTGACGCATTTCATGACTTGATAAACATGACCCAATTTTCTTTATTTAACTTTAGCCGACACAATGCGGATTTTGACCTTATTTTTTAAGCTTCACGTTGTATTCCTCGCACGCTAAGGTAAGGCGAAGGGAATGTTTGTTATAGTCTTAACACTCAGCTTTACGCTGTATCCAGCACGTGGCAGGGTAGTCAGAGGGAACTTGGGAACCTAGTGTTAAGACACTCCGTTCCACTTCAGTTCCCCACTTTCCGTAGAATTTAAGGCATTACGTGTTATGTAGCGGAATTCAACGCAGCGCTTTGCCTTGTTACCAGAGTAAACAAAATGATGTCATTAAATATTTAATTTGAAAATTTTAATATTAAATTTCCTCGAGTGGGGATAGAACCCAAAATCAATCGTTTACAGTCACATGCATGTGCTGCTAAACCACTACAGATGTTTTATACACACTATAACTGCCTCAAATTGATTTTGATCTTAACAACAATAATGAATAATAACTTATTTTCATAAAAAAAAACATTATTAAGAAATACAAACAAAATTAAAAGAAAGAACTAAAAACGAAAAATAATGGCAAAATTCAAAGAATCCAACAACTGATTTCGACGAAATGTAAAACAACATGGTTTTTATCAAAGTCTAACATTGCAATAACTTTTGTAAGGTTTGATGTTTGATACTTTTTTTTTTAATTAAACGCTTATGAATACTTAGATGAAGCCTAGAGTGCCACAAAATCGTTAAGTATTTAAAGGATTAAAACCGTAAAACAGACATAAAATATTTATTTAAATTACTTCAAAAAATATATATAAAAATATTAATATATTCATCTAATTCATTCATGTAAATATACATACTAAATTATTATATTATATCAACATAAGACGTAACCATTTATTCATAATGCATGATTATGAAGCCACCGCGTTATATGGCGCCAAACACATCAAGATGGCGCCAATCGTTCTATAAAGTATAACCAACTTTCAAAGCTAAGTATTTTCTTAGAATCAATCAATGTCCTTGTGAATAGTAAACTAGATTTATTTTAGTTATTTAATTATATATTATTAAAAAAATGTAATTGAGAAAACTTTCAAGATTCAATTTTTAACCAGTGTTTGCTTTGTTTTTTTAGTAGACTTTATTTATAAAAAAGAATTAAAAAAATGTTACTGTCTGATCTATATAATTACATAACGAAGTGGTTAAATAAAATAGCCTATTAAAATATTAACGGACTTTTTGTCAGTTGAGTTGATAGCGCCACACGAAAAGGGCATGGTTAGTAATACATAAAGAGCCATCTGTCATTATCCTTTACAGTTACTTACGCTTATCAATCAAATAAATACTAAAATTTAATCAGTCGGATATTTAAAGTTAACATATAACGATATGAGTGAAAAGATCGTAGCTGTTAAGCATTACATTGCCAAGTAAAGCAAAAACTGTATAGTTTCTTAAAATAATGTTAATAATGTTTACAATGTAGTAATAAAATAAAAAGGTTAATAGAAATAAGATTGATTACACGTTATCGTGATTAACGTACGGACGAAACGCATTTACCAATCATTATATTGTCAGATCAATGTTGCGATTGAGTTATATGTACATATATATCAATATGGGCCTTAAGTATTTTACAAAGTATAGAAGAAAGCTCATAAACTTTGGCCTGCTGAGAGGCGAGCCAACCAGTCTCAAGTCAGTCATCTATATTTATATTAAATCTGTAACTGACTGTTGAAATATATATTGAAAAAACTCATATGTTTATTTATTTAATAGGTCCAAAATACTAAATTTTAAAAGTGTTGTCGTTCTGTGCGTTTAAACGCTAATCTCAGAACCGGGTGGTTAGTAGACAATATACACAATGATGATGTTTTTTTTCTCAGCTTCACGCTGTATCCCGCACTAGGCAGGGTAGGCAGAGGGAACGGAAGTGAAACCTAGTGTTAAGACACTCCGTTCCACTTCCGTTCCCCACTTTCCGCCGAATTTGAGGCATTGCGTGTTGAGTGGCGGAACTCAACGCCGCGCTTTGCCTTATTACCAGAGCGAAGAAATGAAACATTAAATATTTAAATTGAAAATATTAAATATTTCATTTCCTCGACTGGGGATCGAACCCAGAACCTGTCGGCTACAGTCAGACGCTTATGCCGCTGCGCCACGACTGGCCTCATGTAATGATGATGTTTACTCTACATTTAATTTTATCGTGTGTATCGTCGTAAACAGACAGGAAGGATCAATCGAAGAACAATCAAAAATCAAACTACGTCGTAGTACAACAATAATACTCACACTTAGCCTAGTATCAGGGGGCGCCTTAATAGGTATAACAGTTTGGTTCCTAAAGTCCCGTATAGACCTCAGGTCGGCGTACGTGATGTACGCGCGGGCGCCGTGGTCAGCTGACAGGCGGGACAGCGCCTGCTCCGCGACGGTGACCGCGCGGGTCACCTTCGCCTCCCGCGACGCTAGGGCTCGCACCTCCCGCCTTAACCTCTTCACTCGGTTCTCTTCGTTCGCGCCTGATGCGCCTAAACCTGTATGTCAACAGAACAAGCTACTTAGCATTCCGTGGATCAACAGTGGAGTTACAGGGCAAGGAGCTGAGAGCAGTTCTTGGGACTTTCAACCCAAGTGTATATAGTACGTTCAACCGATCGAGGCCACCCTAAAGTTAAGCTTTCTTTCTCTTTTGCTAATTGCTCCTTCCGGAAGGAAATTGTCAAAAAAATATACAAATAACATTAGGGCGACCGTATTGTAGGTTGAAGACGTCTCTTTAAAAACGCTTTAAGACTTATCTTCTCTATGCGACCTCGTCTAATCGTCAATACCATCATACGAAAATGATTCTACTACCGTCGCTTTCGACGTATGCTTTAGAAAATAACTTATAGGTAACTGCGACACGTTTTTTAAGTTCACGATATATCTCTAGCGGGGTAGCCCGAGAGAACGGAGGGCCAAACGGTACGGTCTCTATATTTAAATAGCTATTAAGATAGCTAAGATTTAAACTTATGCACATTTTGGGACTGTGTATAAGTCTCGGTCAAAGTGAAACTAGTCACAGAAAACATTAAAACACGTTAGACTAACACAAAAAACGATACAATTTCATCGTACCTTTTAAAATGAAAAATAAAATGTTTATCTAAATATCAGAATTATATATAGTGTAATAAATCTTACAAGGCTTACATAAAAATTCGTACAATTGGCGACATAAAACCTAACGTGAGAGATACGCGAGATAATTTGTACGAATAGAATAAAAATATCAACAATGACAAATATTAACAATATTAAATTGAATTATATATAGTTTATTATAATAATTTCAATATTATACAGTTATAATTTCATTATATTTATGCATAGAGCGAGCCACAGGAACCTAGTGTTGAAACACTTCGTTCCCGTTCGTGCGTGTTGAGTGATATCTTGTTACCATACGGCAAAAAGAAAATGCTATGTTGCTAATTCCTTCCCTCGAGTGGAGTCAAACCTACAACCATCTGAATATAATAAACTCTTATAACCTTATAAATATGCTGTCGTGACGCAGGAGTACAAAAGTGCGGCTTTAAACGCGATACGTAGTATATCGATGTCCACTCGACAATACTTAATATACTTTTTTCGGCTCTGGTAACAAGGCAAAACGCGGCGTTAAGTTCCGCTACTTAATTCAACACACAATTCATACTAACATAACATCTACAAAATCCGAATAAAACATAGCTCATCGTTATTTGTATCCGCATCTGATTATTCAGTCGCAATCTCTCTCCACTACACGTGCCTAATAGACCAAGATATCGTAGCAATTTAACTGCGCAGGCGGAAACAAGGAAAGCTAATTTATATCACTCACGTTAATATTGTAAAACGTTCAAATATTCAGTATAAATGCTCTATTTGAGAATTGCATATTGTAAATATGTACTAATTTGAACACTATGATTAAAGATGTTTAATTTCGTTCCTTATTTTTCTTTTAGGTAATATCGTTTATCTTTAAAACAAAATATAAAGACCTCTCTTTTTGAAATATTGCGTGTAAGATCAGTCACGATTTTAAGGCAAAAATATTTTACATTAACTATTTGTTATATTATAAATAAACTATATTGCCGTTTCAAACTGAATCTATCTCCATCTTTACCATCAAAACGGTGAAGCCAAAAGTTCCCTAAAGAGCTCTCGACATGTTGGCATGTACAAGTCTCTTTCTCTCTATATGCACTTTACACCCTAGCTACGAGCCTACGATAGACCCATTAAACACATAAAATACTAGTAACAAGCTAGTCTGAGTGTGTTACTGAAAATGTCAATTTACCTTTTGAATCATAAATGGTGTTTGAATGTATAGATAACTAAATTGATATAATATTACGTCTATGTAATACAATAAGTACAAGCCCGTCGTGGCACAGCGGCAAGCGTGTGACTATAAGCGCGACAGGTTGGTGGTTAGATTCACACTCGAGGAAATGTCATATTTAATATGCTCTGATTAAATATTTAATGTTTTCATTTCTTCGCTCTGGTTACAAGGCAAGGCGTTGAATTCCGCCACTCAACACGCAATGCCTAGAATTCGTCAGAAAGTTCCCAAGTTTCCTCTGCCTACCACAGGATAGAAGCGTAAAGGTAAAATACGGGCTTTGTTGAGCAGCGCAACTCTGGAAAAACTAAAACCAAATTATTATGCCAATCATTGCTACAGGAAAATGATGAAATTAAATTTCACGTTCTTTAACATTCTTAGCTATCAGTGTAAGTTTCTACGGACAATGAACTCACCGCATTTCCATTGTATATTATTTTTCGATCTCTTCTCTAATATTCCTATTCCTTCTAGTACATTTGTGATGTCGTAGATGCGACGTTTCTGAACTGATAGGTGTTCAGCTGCTATATTTAAATCTAGAACACCGTTGGGCGATGATTTAAGGAGTGCAACGAATTTTTTTGTTAATAAACCTAATGATGTGTCAAATCTGAAACAAAATAGATAAAAATAGTTGGAAATCTTTTAAAACCGTTATCAAACGACGTTTCTTTAGTAAAATTGATAAATTTCTTCCAAGTTTAGTCTACAAAAGATTGTTAAGTGATTTTTTTTAAATAAATTTAAACATAGGCGCAATAAGATCTTACACCGATAAAAGATCTATTTTCTTTACTGTTGTAATAATAAAGACAGCACTCTATATACACAGCAAGGAATTAACGTACACTTCGAACAAATAAATTACCTGTATCAAAGATTCTGTACCTGGAACGTTCGGTGTACTTTTTCAATGAACTGGACGGGCGACTGTACGGAGTGAGGACCTTGACGCGTTTCTGCTTGGGCGTCTTAAAGTCCGCCTTCATGGGCACCACGTGCCCCTGGCTGCCTGAACTGCTTTCGCTCAGGTTGAGCCTCCTTTTCACCGCCTATGTTAATATTGATATTAAGCTATTGTTTGCAATACTTTCAATTATTCCTAAAATTTAATCTTTACTAAACGTAACGATTCCTCCCTACTTCTACTAATTCAACAAAATACCAACTTTTTTGGAAAAAACAATTAAAAATCTACAAAATAGCAGTCAAAATTAATTCGCAAGCTATTAGTTCAGATGAGATAAATAAACGTGCACAAGTTCACGACTCTATTCACCGCTGATGATGCGTCAAATTTAGCACGACGACGTACATATATTTTTTACTACAAAAAACATATGTGGCAATATAATATTGATAGTATTTGTACATAAGTTTGTTCATAATATTAAACAGACGACAGTCATTTAATAAATTTAAAGAACACTGCAAGTGAATACACAATTGCACTTCCATCCCACAAGAAAACGTGATAAATCTCACGACTTACTCTTAAAACCAAGTACGTCATGGTTAATCCAACTATCTTCAATTATGCAGCGCGGACGAGACATTTCCACATAGTGGTTGAATAAAGCTTTACCGCCACCATCGCAACTTTAAACAAATTACACTACTATCTAATACGTGTATTATTTAACTTCTCTTCACTATTATACGTTGTTATTAACATCAAACGATTAGCAAAAATTAATTGAAAATGCAGACAGATAGATAGATGCACGAGGCATTTTCAATAAGCTGATGCAACTAATTCAAAGTGAAGCAGTGTGGGGCCAAAGCCCCCTTTAAGGAAGTGTGTGGGGAGGGTACGGTACGTACACAATACACGACATAAATTAGAACCGACACAAAAGGCACCGGGCTCTCGGAAGGGACTCTAGCAAAAGAATGCCAATTTCTTATCTCAATTTTTTTTGTTATTATTAATAGTGAACCGGCAGAGCTATTGTTAATTTGCCTGAGGTACTGGTCTCGCGCATTTACGATTGTTCGGCGTCAAGTAAATCAGAGCAGATGTGCGCCTAAGCCTGACATCTTAGATAAAGTATCATTCGACACCCCTGTAGTTAGAATTGCGTTCTCATTATTTACATAAATCAATTTACCCCTACCGTTATTCTAACAGAAACAATGTAACTATAAAAAAACGTCGAAGATCGAATAAACTATTTCAAAGGGGATGGAAAAGATTCTCTCAAAGCTTGAGCTGAATAAATAAAGGCCCGCGGTTAATATTACGTTTCATTACAAGTAAAACCACCCGAGCATCGAAGGGCGTTGCGTCGTTAGAATACGATAAGGACAATGACAGTTGCCTTGCGCAATGTAGGAGCGCAGGAAGTACCTGGCCACGTGACCCCATGGTGTTGCGGCCACATGGCGTGTATGCGGACCGCGGGTGATCGCCAGGCAGCCACGACACTATTACTCGTAACATATGCTCTAACTAAACACTTGTTACCGGCTATTTTCGGCATAGATACAAACATACAATAAACAAGTTTAAGGTTATGCCTCCAGCTGATTCTTCTTAACGAACCTTTTTTTTTCTAGTTTCGGCAAACTGCCATCCATTGTTAAAACGTATTTACTTTCGCTACCAACGTCAACAGCTGTAGTAATTGTTCTAAACGCTGCCAAAAACTGACACTAAAATGTGAAGCTAATGAATATGATCGTCACTACATAATGAGTAGAGCTCGAGAGCTCAAGTGGGAAGAATTTACTTTGTCAGTCCTAGTAAAACAGAAGTCGTCATAAAAATTAAGCAGATGACGTAACAGGAAACAAATCATTATGACCAACCCAAGACTACTGATCCTAATA
Source organism: Eueides isabella (assembly GCA_019049475.1). NCBI lineage: Eukaryota > Metazoa > Arthropoda > Insecta > Lepidoptera > Nymphalidae > Eueides > Eueides isabella. The sequence continues at coordinate 5,869,277 of CM032385.1, forward strand.
AAGATTACAATCATGTTCAAGTTATTTTTTTAAAGTTGTCATATGTAACAAACATAAATTATGACTATGGCATACATAAAATATATAATATGCCTTCTTCAATTTAGAAACTATCAAACAAATTATTTGTAAACTACTGTTACATATTAATGTATTCCTGCCTAGTAATGTACCAAATAGTTAGTTATATGTAGTACATAATCTAAAAAAGTTCATTATTTTTTTTATACCTAACATACATAATGAAAACTAATTTACTACAGAAATTCAATCATAATTTTGTAGATGATGAATTCATAAACCTTCAAACAAAGTTAAAAAATAAGAACAATGTGAAAACTGAAAAGCAAAGTACAACAGTAAAAACAATATATCACCCAACAATTGTATATCAATATGTCATACTATTACCCATAACAATAGCATAATAGATAACAAAAGTTATAACAGAAAATAATTTGGTAGAATTGTTTTTGAGTATAAAATTCAATCATATGTATTGGATGGTGTTAAATTTTTACAAACTCCATGAGATGTTAACATACTGGAATATATAAATTTTATAATATTTAATGTTATAACTTCTTTATAAAAAGAATTGTTTACAATAAGCAAAAAAAAAAGAATATTTTTTATTTTAAATAAATCAATAACTCAAACTATGAATTTGTAAGTTTCTTCAAGTTCTGTGATATTTTTTCTACAAAAAAGATTATAATATTTGAAATTTGTAACTTTTCAGACACTATTTACAACAAAATATCAATTAATTTTAATTTTATTTTGAAGATGTAGTGTATCTAATGCTTAGTAAGCAGGTACCAATCATTACACAATGGTATAAGTATTTTATCAGACCAAGATATCATCAAATTCATAAAGAGTACATATGAAATATCAAATATTTGTAAAATATTTAATATGTTGTTAAAATTATTATTAAAAATAGATAGCACTGATAGTATTAATAGCTTCTTTTTTTTCTCACTTTACTCACAATAAGTAAAACATGTTTAAAGACCGCATGGTCTAACTTCTTCTCCAGGTTCAATGACCCTGTGCGAATCAGGTCTTTGACCCTACTGGGCTACTATCTAGAAGATTCAGTGATAGAAGATCTAGTTATTTATGAATAACCACAATAATGTTGCTGATTAATTTAAAGAATACAATTTATAGAAAGTCATATTACTATTTAATTTAAAAGGCTTACTTTTCAATTCTAGAAATTGGTGTCAATATATTTCTATATTATATTTTATTAATAAGTTTATCTTTTTAAAATCTTAAAGAAAATCTCTAAATATTTATGTATAATTTTATGCTATATTGCATTTGCTTAAATCTATATGCAAAAAGTTCATTTAATTTCCTATTAACTTCATTGAGATACTGTGTTTTATAAAATAATATGAAAAAGTCAAAGGGTACATAAAATTGTGAGATTAAATTTGTGTACAAAAAAATACATGAATAACCTAAACAGGACACTGATTAGCTTAAGATTTCAAACTTCCCTAAATAAAGGCAAGGTTAAGAGGTTTATTAGTAGATAATTTTTGGACAAATGCTAATAATCTTTATACAATGTAATATGATGATTTCACAATATTGCCAAGTCATGATTTTGGTTGATTTCTTAAATCATAGTGAATTTCTTGTCTCTATGGATAAAGTTATCTTTATTTTAAGACTCCTGCAAAATAACAATTTTTATTAATATAACTGATTATGACAAGTTAGAACAAGCCAGTAGCATGTAGAATTTGTAAAGATTTTTAAAGTGTCACTTACGGAATATATATGTTTGAATCCCTCATCCTAAAGTAAGTCTCTTGCTAAGTAGGTTTATGAGGTTAAGTATGATCAGCTGATAGATACATAAGCTTATTCACATCATAACTAATAAATTTTAAAGTAAAATATCTCTCAAGTCTGTAGATGTTTACATTCACTTAGTGAACTATATGAGTTAGGTAAGTAAACAGCTGTAGTAGCTAAGTAGTGGAAGTGGTGATTTACCTCAGATGTCTTCGGCGGTGCGGGGGGCGCCTCCCGCCGTATCTGGTGTTGAGGCGTGGCCCCGTAGCCATGGTCGAGCAGGTGGTAGCTGATGGGCTGGCCGGGGCTGTCATCCAAGAGAGTGGTCTGCGACGGAGATGCTCCGACGCGTACCACCACCTCAGCTTCGCCCTCCGCCGGCCCTCGCTTCACCCCCCTCGGCATCGCTGTTGTTCAAATTTAACCACACATTAATCAATATGTTATGAATTTTCATTACGTTGGATCGTAATCATCTCAATTTAATTAGCGAAGAGGTTAGGGGCGCCGCGCGCGCGGAAATCACAAGTGAGAAGCCTCCGAAGCGGAGTGGGTCGATAGGAATTGTAATGTACTTTATGTAATGCTAAAGGTTTCTGGCTGTAGGTTCATATGTCCAATTTTGCTTACGTCACTTTATAAACGACATTTTCCCAAAAATATCGACGACCTAGCGGTAATTCGTAGACATAACCGCCTTAAAACTTGGGTGCAAACATTGTAAAGATTTCACTAGTATTTATCAATATAAGGTTAAAATACTTACGAAAGGTGTAAGCGAACGATATCCGAATACAGAACCATAAAACGACATTTAATGTTTTCGACGCAAACGCTACATTATCGAGTACTCAAAATAAAATGTCCGCCGCTTTGTTGGTCTCGAATGAACTCGTGGACATCGAGACGCTCGATAATTTTCAATTAAACTACACAATCTGCTAAACACATATTAAATTACACACTCAATACTTCACTAATATAATAAAATATTAAAATAATCCTAGTCCACATTTTACATATATATAAAACTGCAGAGCGATGTAACGACGACAGGAAGCTTTTCAGAACATCTGGCTTGCAAGCAACGTAGCAGTGGCGCGAACTACGCGCGCAGGCGCGAAGCGGCCGTACAATCCAAGCAACCCCTAGCGACGCCGTTCTCCAAATTCCTCCCCTCGTTTGAGAAGCCATAAAAAATATAACGAATTTTTGAATTTTCGTTCGCCGACCGGTTTTATGCAGAGAAACACGGCGCAATGCGCTGAGTGTGATTCAATTTCAAGCAACTTAACTGCTACTGATAGGTTTATTGTAATTTTATGTTTTCTATTAATTTAAATTTTACTTATTTAAAATGGTCTATATACTTAAATTTTTATGCTTACTCTTTACAAATAGTAAAGATGCTGTTGATATCTTAAGTAGTTTATTGTAGTGATTAGAATAAATATTGAGTTAGTTTATGATAATTACTATAATTATAAAAACGATAAAAATATTAACAAATTAAGAGTATATCATGTTAGTACTAGTACTTATTTGTAGTAGTTTATAATGTGGGCTCGGAATTTAATTCATTTTTAATATTTATACCATATTAATATATAGTCCCTCCATCAGAGGACGTACACTATTAATAACGTAAGTCATCTTTAAATCTTTACTATTTTTAAAGCATTATTCCACACTTAAGAAACACCATCTTTCAAAGTTTCTCAGTATTATATTTACCAACTTATATTGCAATTAATAAAAGGGAATTCAAATAATTATGTTTATCTATTTACATTTTTATTTTACCATCGTTATTTTTTTATATAGTATGCAATATTTTAAGTTTCGAACAAGAGATCTTATTAAACTGTTTTAAATTATAGTTTTAATGAAAAATAAAATATTATTCTTTATCTTAAATTAATTTTATTACTTATGTACAGTAAAGAATATCTAAATACACAATACAAAAGAAAAAATTATGTACAAAAAATAAAAAAACAATAATTTTGTTAGTGTTAATCAAGACGGAAGTCAAGTCTGTGAAACCGCGACCTCAGCGGAAGTGACTGTAGAAATATTCAATTTTATCATAGACAATTTATCAGTTTTCCATCTATGCTTTAGCCGTAAACATACATCGACAAATTTTGTTTGTGTCTAAACATAAATTGATGAAATTAGGATGATTAATTAAAATCTTATATATGAGTAGAAATATAAGTTGATTCGTTATAAATACATTTAAATAGAAAAAAGCTATGTTTATGAATATTTATAAAATGTCTATTAATCTTAGAAAGAGATAGCATGACTCCTTTTGTCTTTTTCTAATACAAACTTTCGTAAACTTTTTCTTAAGACTTAAAATTCGTTTAACTTTTTGAATTGTAACCGTCGAAACTTTTGTTTTTTTAATAATTTTCAAATACATTGCTTTTTTGTCCCCAACTTTTTAAAAATATAAAATAAAAGTGTATTTTTTAAAATATTAATAATTATATCTAGATAGTAGACCCATTGTCCTTATTATTAAAAAAAAACTTGTATTTTTTGCTCAAAGATGCGCTCAGGTATACAAAGTAACGGTATCGCTTTAATACCCTGGGTTATTTCTTTTACGGAGAATCACCATTTTGTTACTAAGAAGTTACTAAAGATTAAATGGTGATTTAAAACATTACATTTATATTATATTGCTAATGACAATATTAGCTTAATTTACTCATTGTTAATCTTATATCAAAGCTAGTCTAATCGTTAAAAAATGTCATGTACCACAATCTGTAGTTATAAGTGGTAGGCGGTGGCCAGGTATCAAAAATGATTTTTTGATCATTATTCGATGTACGTATATAGTTGACGTAAATAGAATAAGGATATCAATCTTAAAAGTGATTTAAATGAAGAGTGATTTAAATAAAAAAAAATAGTAAAATTGAAATTACGTTAAATTGCTTACGTTAAAGTCCTTGTTTACTTTGAGTTAAAAATGTATAGAGTAAATAATATATTTGCTCGACATTAAATATTAGTTAATATAGTTCACGTTTGTTTTAGGTAATGTTAAGTATCGTGCGTAAAAATAAAAAGATTTAATTTATATTTTAAAAGTAAAACAAAGTTAGGTTTTACTTGATATAATTACTACGAGAATATTCATACTGGCTGTTCATAAGAATTGAATTAAAGATTTGTCGGTAAAAGATACCACTTACTTTAACATATTTGACAGTGAGAAAAATAATAATAATAATAAAAATAATACTCACTGCCACTCAACACGCCATGCATCGGCGGAAAGTGGGAAATGGAAGTGGAACGAAGTGTTTTAACACTAGGGTGAAGCTGAGAGTATAGTACCTTATACTTTAACACAAATTATAAAACTTCACATATTTTATAATTTGTGTTCCATTTTAATGTTATTGATATTATTATTTTTCAATGAGTTATATGCTTGCTCTACTACTACTTCAGTCTAATTATAGGCTTAGTCTGGCGGGGTGTTATCGGATAATCGTCTGGGACTGTCTGCTTTCCAATTCAGATCCAAGTTAGGTGGTCTAGATTAAAATATCATTTAGATCGTGTGATTTTTATGCGCATCCTCAGAACGGAATTCTTAAGAAAAATTCGATAATACACCCTTGTGACAAACAGTATCGCATAAGATATTCGCTCTACGATTAAAAGTTACCTATTTGAATGGACAATTACACTAAATCAGCGGCTAACTTTTATTATAGTAATATAATACATTTACCCATTCTTAAAATGGGTAGATGTACTCCTGTGTAGGTCCTGAAGGTATAGCTGACAACAGGTCTGGCCTTCTCGACAAAACATTAATAAAAGATATCAACAACAAACAAAAAGTTTTATTCTATTTCACCCTTAATTAAATAAACTCTTTCTTCTACGTTATAATTTTAGTTTAGATTTAAATAAAATATAGAAAAATTCAAATATAAAATATATCATGTATGACTGAATTTGAATAAGCTACTACTTTTTTTTATACAAAGTGACCTAAAGCCCAGCTACCACTGTGAGCAGAGTGTATCCTTTGAAGACTACGTAGAACTCACAAGCAAACTGCATACTTGTATTTTCACCAGTAAATAGTAGGGCTGAAAGAATCAAGCGAGAAAGAGTTGACCTGTTTTAGAAAAAAATACTCAGGTTCTCGCTGTATTCCGCACAAAACACTCCTTCCCTCACTTAGTGGCGGAACTCAAAGCCGCGTTTTGCCTTATACGGAAGTGAAGAAAGGAAAACATTAAATATTTCGTTTCCTCGAGTGGGGATCGAACCCACAACCTGTACGTTACAGTCACACGCTTGTTCCGCTGGCCACAACAGGCCTCAATAGATATATAATAAAACAGAATTTAAACCCATTTTATTAAAAGAAGTCCATCCCTCCTAATTATCACCAGCTTTCTTTAAAATAAAATTTTAAATAATAAAAGATTATCTAGTTAGAAAGAACAATATTAAAAGCATTCCAATGCGAAAATTTCCCAAAATCCAAAACCAAAACATTTCTACAATATCCATAATCATAATAAATCTGTAATTGATCAGTCTGTACATGGAAGATATGTTAATAAATAAAAAAAATACTTCAATTTATAATATTTAGTTAAAAAAAATGCTTAATTAAATGTTTAATTATTTAGCTGAAATTTTTCAATGTTTAGATGTTGTCTTTAAACTTATTATGTTATTAGAACAAAAAAGTGATTAATTAATAAATAATGTATTTCAATCAGACAAAGCCGCGGGCAGCTCGCTAGTTATTTATATTTATAATCTTAATATGATAATTGTTGCCTGAAACATGTGATAAATATTAAAAATCATTTTCACCTAAAATAAATACAAAGTGTGTTGCTATCATACTCTTACTTACTCATTATTTCAATTATGATAGCTTACCAGGCGTATCTTTTGGCATACTTTGCACATACTACTAATCTATGTTAAGAGATAATATATTTACTTGAGCTTTGCATTTGTTACATTAGGAATGTCACTAATGATATGAGATTTAAAAGTAGGAGAGTCCTAGAAAAGATGGTAGGATGAAGATTTGACTAATTTAGATTAACTTAACTTCACGCTATATCCTAAGCGGTGTAGGCAGAGAGAACGAAGCGCGAAACGCTGGTCTAGTCTTGGCTTACCTTTTTCGCCAACTCCACTGTCGTCAACCTCTTCATACATGCCCTCCGGATGATACAGATAATTTATGTATATCAATATTTCGATATACATAAATTATCTCTTTGCCTACCCCGCTAGGGATATAGCGTGAAGCTAAGTAAATAAGTAATATATTTTGATATTAATGCTAAATATACTCAAGACATAAGTGGAGCAAAATAAAGTTACCTGGTAGCTTCAAATTATTAAAAATAATCTAAATTATGGAATTTTAGCAGCAAATAATGAAAAAACTATCAGCATTCTTAAGTTTTAAGCAAAGAAGTAAAAATTTTCAAATTGTATTATTAATATAAATATTGAACACTCAATTTATATCAATGACTCAAATACAAGGGGCATTGCTTTTATTTGCAATAATAAAATAAATGTATATTTATATTTTTAATATTTTAGTTAAATGGAATGGAATATATATACATAGCACTAGCCACCTACCTGTGGCTCTGTCCGCTTGAATTATACTATTATATTTACTTATTTCAACTACTTTCTTGTTCTAATGACATTATCACTTAGACAATATCTATACATAAAAAAAAATGAAAAATGACAAAAAAGTTGTAGCAACTTTGTCGATCTAAATATTTTGAATTGGCAAAAACTTTTAATTTTTTTAATAAAGTAAATAAAACAAATGCTGAATATTAAGTTGCCACAATATAATAGTGGAAACTGCATTTAAATCCAGTTTGCAGTTTCTGAGATTAGCATGTACATGTGCACAGACAAACAGAGAAAAAATGGAATCATTATTTTCAGCCTTAAATAAATGTACCTATAAGATTTTTTTTAATATATCTTATGTACAGACAATATTTACTTACAGATTTATTATAAAAATACATATAGTTAACAGTGGGAGATAGAGTTATGGTCACAAAATGTAATTTTAAGTCATTAATAACAGAAGAGTTTTTTTTAGTACTAAATGAAATAGAATAATTTGTAGATTTAAAATAAAAGAATTATTCAATGAACTCTGCTAAATAAGTGACATGACAAAATGAAATAATAAACAGTATATACATATTTTTAAGTTTATTCTTTTATAGAAATGTAGTAATAGTAAAATCTTAAATAATTGTGCATAAACATAAATTAAATTTATGATACACAAAATTCATTTATTTTTTATACAAAAATTAAGAATGTTTAAAAATAGATGGTACTATTTAAATGTCAATTATAACAAAAACTTCATATTTGTTATCCTTAGGTTCATCTACAATTTGCATAGCTGAATATGTGATAGCTTTCACTTCTGTGCCTTGTGGATGCTTACCAATTTGAAACTCTTCACCATAACATTTACAAACTATTCTAAATTCTTGCGTATTGAATTCTGTTATTACTAATTTCTTACAAATAAGAAATGGTTCAACAGAAAATAGAAAGAGTAATTCATCCAAAAAGTGATACAACAATCCCATTAAATCATCAGCATTGGCTTCAACTGTGTGCACTTCTTTTATCTGAACATATGGCAACTCTGTCATATAACCAAACATAGCCATTCCACATTGTTCAAATGCTTCTTTAAGAGTGTCACCCCATGCATGTAACCTAAAATAAAAAACACATTTCATTATGAAATTTAATTTATATAAAAACTACTTTAGAAATGTGATCTTTATAACTACTTACTGCACATCAGCTGTGTGATCTAAATCTGAAATATTAAATAAATTTATATTAATGTCTTAAATAAATTGTATCAGATATTATCTAAGATATATTTGTGAATATAATTCTTATCTATTGTTAATTATAATAATTATCTGATTTTTATGGCTTTAAATAATAAATAAAATCTTTTACTATAAATTTGTATAATCTCAACTTAAAAATTACAACAACAGCAACTTAAGAATGATGCAATACTGCAATAATTCAATTATTTTTTTGCAGTATTTTTATGCAAAAAAATAGTGCTACTTGCAGGCAAAGTATGAAATACATGAGTACAATTTCAAGAACATGTTTTTAATTAATGCAAAAATTTTAATTCTTACGATTATGTCAAATAGTTACAAACGAAATTATAAACTTATTGACTACCTATCAAGTAAAAGAAAATGTTCCACTTCGATAAAATAATACAATTAGTACATAATCTTCAGCCAGTAAAATCTTCAACAAAATCTTGCATAACCATTACGTAGATGGATTAAATGATAAATAATAAAAATATATACCTAAAATCATCTACGTTACATTGGTTATATGTTTTTTTGGTTATATTATGTAAAATTCATTAATCTTTTTAATAATATATGCGCTGTCATTGAATTTAATTATATATAAGAATTTAATGTTATTAGAAACAGTATATGTGTTTATGTAGTATTTCTGTAAACTTACATTCATATTTCACCGGTGGTATAATATAGTCATCCTCACTTAATCCCTGTTCTTCGTCCATAATGACTTAGCTTTTAAGCGGACCTGCTTTATATTATTTAGAAATATGTCTATTAGTATTATAATATTATATAAATTACACGCAAACTAAAAAAATATCGAGTTATTAAAATGATGTAGTACAAATGCAGTTATTTATTTACAAATTTATATCTCTAAACAAAAACATATCAACTTTTCTTATACTTAAGGTTCAAAATTGATTAAGGACATTTTGACAACTGATTTTTTACTAAAAAAATGTGTGTTCTGCATTCAGGTCTTTTGAAATGATTTGATTATAGCATAAAATTATATAGGACATATATTGATATTAATAAAAAAATCCTGTTTTAATTGTTAATAATATAAATATAGGACCTGTACTTATATTAATTACAAAATATCGTATTTTAATTCAATTTCATACAATTAGGCTTAAATAAAAAAATATAATCTCATACAGAATACAAATAATATATAATAAATAAATACTTAACACATATAGTCAAAGGCACAGTAATTTTGTTTTTATCAAGTGGATTAAGGTTATGATGATGTTGTAGTTAAGAAATTTGGTGAGAAAAAATAAAACCTTATTTAAAAAAATATCGAGTGTCGATTTCTACATTTCATTGTCAAACTATCGATATATCTTCTAAGAAAATATACGTAATAAACATCGATTTTTCTACATAATAATATCGATATTTTATCTACAGTCCTATTAAATATTTTTACTATAGGTTGAATGTCGTGATGTCACTTTCGTCAGCTTTTATTTAATATAGAAATTCATATTCCAAATTTGAAATCCAACAAATTTTATAATTTCTATATTCCTTCCTATATTTGAATGCAATTGTCAGTGCTTTTTGAAGATTATATTTTATTGTTCAAAGTGAATATTTTTTTTATTGTTTAATATGGATCCCATCGCAATATTGCAAAATAGAATTGAACAATTAGAAGCCAAATTAGGGATTAATATAGGTAGTCCAATAGAGGGTCAACAAGGCGACTCGGCAACGATAAATTTACTTAATGCTGCACAAGCCATTAACAATGCAACTGCTGGCCAAGAAAAACTTTCAGATGCTCGGATTATGGCTAGCGAATTAAACAATTATACTGATCCTAATTTAGTCGAAAATGTATGTAAATATGTATTAATATATATATTTTTTATCAATATATTTAGGATAAATTTTAATAAAATAAAATATTATTTATTTTATAAAATAAAAATATTATTTATTTTTATAAAATAAAAATATTCATTATGTATCGGCCCTCGAGTAAGGACTAAGATGACGTTAAATTTCTAAAGAACCATATAATATAAAAAAAACATATATTTTAATTAATTTAAAAAATCATTCAGCTTTATGCTGTATCTCGCACGAGGCAGGGTAGGCAGAGGGAACTCTGGAACCTAGTGTTAAAACACTGTTCCACTTCCGTTGCCCACTCCGTTCCGTCCCTCAAAAAAAATCTTATTGAAACTTTTTTGAATACATAAGATGTTATTAATTCCTTAATAGAAATTCATTGTATATACTTTGTAACAGGACATTAATTACTAACAACTACTTTATTACTTAAGGTTAACTAACTTTCTAACAAGAAATTTATTGAAGTTTTAACATCTTCAATAAATTAATATATTTTTAAAATTGTCTGAATATTTGTTATGATTGTTATAGATGCAGCAAAATAATATGCACATGCATGAAGTTGTAGCTGCTGAGCCTATGATCCAGCATCATTGTCATTGCATGCAACGGTGTAAGCAGGTATTTATAATTTTCTCTTATAATTTTAAAGTATATAAATTCTAATTAGTTTCACAAAAAAATAATATGATATTTATATATTAGAAATAGTGTTAGTTTTACTAATTTTAATATATAAATATACTATGGTTATAATGCATTCTATCCTGTGAGAACAAGTATGAATCTGAAACATTTACTTATACTATATAAATAATTGAACTTTTTGTTATACTACATCTTTATTTTTGGGTAGCAAGCTAGCCTCTTAAACATACCCAAATTCTTACTGCAATACTTAAGATATTTGTATTGCCCAAAGATGCTGAAATGCAGGGAGTTTAATTATTCACTTATAAAAGCCGGCACTCACTTATAATGTCAAGGCACCGGAGCACTAGCATGTGACTGTAAAACCTGCAGATTGTGGATTCAGACTTACTTATGGAAATGAAATATTTAATATTTGATATGTTTTTCTCTGGTAACAAAGCAAAGTGCATTAATGATTTCCATCACAATGGAAATGAAATTTCTTAACACAAGGCTCTCCAATTACCTCTGTTTCCCATGCTGCACCATGTACAGTTTGGACCTGCTGCATGTACAGTTTGCTCCTCTACTACTTGTGCTACTCTCTCTACATAGCCAAATTATTTGTTTATTTATCTTTAGAGTGTGTGTGTTTATATTATGATGCATAATATTTCTCTCATAGTTATTTACTGTTAAGGCTGTGTAGGGTAAAAAGCCTCCTCCATCTTTTTCCTTGCCTGTTTGTCTTGGACATTTGTAGTCTAATTATGACTAACTATTTTTACAATTTTGTTGATGCATTTTTTCTTCTGATATCCTCTTTGTATTTTTCTGGAAGGACCAAGGCACTTTCTTGTATGTAGAGTCCACCTGCTATACTGATATCTAAATAGGTGGCCAGCCACTTCCATTCTAGTGTCATGGCATATTGCAGAGCACTATATTATATGTTCTCTCTGTTTTTCTTTAAATTTTGTATTTCTTCTTTTTATTGCATACTGGCAAAAAAGTAAATTGGTCTTAACCTTTTTTTTTTTAATTTTACTATGTTTTAAAGTGTTATTCCACACTTAGGACAGAAAATACTAAACTTATTATAATTAGTTAATTATATAAGTTTAGTATGGTCTTAACCTTGTTACAGAATATCCATGTCTGACTGGTGTCTATTAGAATCTTTTTCATTTATTGCTATGTATAAAACACTATGTATAAAATTGTTTCTATATATAAAAAGTGAGATCTGATCAAAAATTATTTTATCAAATATTTTACTTTAATATGGTAAAACTGATATTGGTCTGTAGATTCCAGGGTCGAGTCTATCTTCACTTTTGAAGAGCTGTACTGTTTTGCTATATTTTCTTAGGTCCGGTAAAGCACCGGTTTCTATACATCTATTAAAAATAAACACAAGAGATAAGGAGCAATATTAATTTTAATAGTACCAAGCAATTTAACTGACATATCTCATAAATCACCAGTTTTCTTTAAATTAAGACTTGAATACTTGAAATGAAATTATTTAATAACATGAAATTGTTATCATCAAATCAAATCAAATCAAAATATTCTTTATTCAATTAGGCCATTTAAGCACTTTCGTGAATCGTCAAGTTACATATAAGTGTCTGTGGTGTCAGTCCTTACAGGAAGCTACCATCTGGTAATACATGCTTAAAGACAAAGTTGTTTTGACTTGACTACAAGTTTTTTTCAATATGGATACTGCTTTAGAGAGGAATGATGGTAGTGAACAACTAAAGTGAGCAACTATGACTATTATTATATTATATTACTAACTTTTATTTAAAAAATAGCAATTCTTACAAATATTCCTTAATAATTTCCTATATTTTTTTAATATGTTGTCTTTAACAGACATGTTACTCGAAGCAAGAGCCAGCTGTTTCATCTACATAACACAGGGTATAGTTTACATATTTTTCTATTTTTTTTACCCATTCTTCTGTGCTAGCCCTATTATGTCCAAATATTTTTTTACTGTGGTGTTGTAAACAACACCAAAAAAATATTATAGATAGAATTAAAATTCTAGTAATCTTTATTTAGCTATGACCATGTTACACATTGTACTTGTATGTGCAAATACTTAACTGATGTATATATTTTAGGTTGCTCTTTCTTTCCTTTTTTCTTGTTCCTTTCAATAGAGGATAATGGTTGTTGATGGATATGAATCCATCTAGGTGATATTTTTTTCATTGTAAATACAACAAAAAGATCAGTCTTGTTCTTGTCTCGTTTTCCGGTATAGTATATATATTTTTTGTAGTATTGTTTTTTGTATATCATGCATAATATATTTGATTTTAAATATTTTTTTTATTATCATCTCCCTTTTCTCACAATGTATGGGTTCTATTGATGTAGCCTTTGTCTACTTTAATATCTTTGAGTGTAGATATTACCAGAGCGTTTAGGTGACTGCATGTTAAGGCTTTGGAAGTTCATCTGCTATTGATCTCGAGATTTAATATTACCTATATGGTTTAGTATCTAGATTACCTTTTAAAGTTTTTTTAGCCAAATTTAATATGAACCCACTTACAGTCTCTGATACTCGTTCTTTAAAAGAATATGTTACAGTTCTCAATAGGCTATATGATTAGGCATAGGTTGTAGATAAATTTTGCAATCTCTCGCACCCACTTCTACCGCATATAAATTACGTATAGCCTATTTTGGTAATCATAATAGCCAAATCATAATATTTATTCATTTTTATTATGTGGTCTTCAGGTATGTTCTGTTCGTGTTCTCACGATACCGTATGTTCGATAAAGATGTTCTCGAAAGTAGGAATTCTTGATTCAATCTCCTTGGCACGATTGTCATCGGAAAATGACGAAACTGCGTCGTCCTTGGATTTTTCGAAGGCATGCATTTTAGTAACTATTTTACTAAGGTGTTTCTATAAACAGAGATCACAATAAAGAAACCATCTTAGTTATAGACCTCTGAAAAGAGTTGAGGGATCAGTGGGATGTGCCAGTCCTAACAATACCTTATATGTCATTATAACATATCCATCTATTTTGGCCAGGAGAGTTTTGCCAATATCAACAAGGAACACCAAGTCAGCCGTGATGTTCGATAGCTGTTATATATCCAAACCTTTTTAATATTACGTATAGGGTAGTGGTCCACACAATCGGGGAATCGTGTTTAGGAAATTATCGACGGCTGCTTCTAAGGCGGAGGCCATCCTTTTTAATCAATCTTTCTACGATCGAAGAAGAGTAAATTCTGGGAGTTATAGCAATCAATATAGAAAGAAAAACAATTATGAAGCAGGCTTATGCTCACATACCGCTGTATTCAGAACTTATAATATTATTCTACAGGCAGCTCCAGTTCTTGAATCAGAATCTATTCAACAAGTGCCTCAAATGCAGACCACAGTTAACAAATTACAGATGGGTGCCGCTGAAGTAAAAGCAGAGGCTGATGCTGTAAGTGTAAATTTAGCTTATTGAATATCACTATCAAATTGTTTTAATTATGAAGTCAAATCTTAACTTATATTCCTAAAATACGAATCCCAACTATTTTCTGTACTAAAAGACTGTACTCAGGGGTGTATTTACCCTAGGGCCAAAAGGGCTATAGCCCGGGACGGTAAGGCGAGAAGGGCGGCCTATCGGCCGCAGGTTTTTGGGTTTGACGTTTGAAAAAATAAAATTTAAAGCTTAAAACGCCCCTTCCACATTTCCACATGTAGATTTCATGTCTTAAGAAATTTGAATTTCAATTATAGTATGAAGCTGCCCCTTATTTATTAATTTAGAAAAATGATCTAAAAGTGGCGTGTCCTTCCTTACATTGAAATTACGTTGTGTATATTTTTTTGTAATGCAGTAACGAATTGTAATTTTAAGTTATTTTTATGATAATACGAGTATAGTTATTGATATCATTTTACTTATATTGCTCTGGATTCTTCTTATGTATTTGTCCATGTGTTTCCATACGAAATAACCAAGCTCTGTCTGAGACAATAAAAAGTTGAAGATTGATAATATAAAATAACTAAAATATTTTTAATTATTTGTCTATAGGTGTCTTCTGGAATTCAAGAACTAGCCGAGACATGTGGCGGTGCGGCATCTACAGCTGCTGAACAATTGGCAAATGTTGCTCTCAAAGTAGAACAAGTTGAACAAAAGATGTTCCCCAAGAGAAGGAATGGCCTCGATTAAATTTATATATTTTTGCTGCCTTAATCCTATTATGTAATATTACTTATGTATTATTATTATTTATTCAAAATTAAAAGTCATATTAAATAATCATTTATATATGTTTTTGTTATTATTTTTTTGTTACTTTACTTACTTTTTGTTATTATTTTTTAAATAATACATAATAAAGTCTTTTAAAATTTGTTAAAAATAAAATATGAATACCTATAACTAATTTATAAATTGTTATTCACTTACGACCGATTACTTTTTTGTATTTGTTTAATCGAAATCGCAATAGGATTTCTAACGTTAGTGTTGTACAGTTTCACAGCTTTATTAAATTTGCGCTCCTTCGCGCGTTATTGCGATATAGAGAGGAACTCTGACCTGAGCGTCTCGCCGCGAGTGTCATGTCCGATTGCGGATTACGAGGGGTGTTGTATGTAGAGCATGTAATTTGTTAACTAATTCGTATTTCATATTTTAAACAATAAATAAGCTAAAAAGAGTTCTAGGGTTAGCTGAGGTATGTTGTTGGTGGCAAGCAGCGACCAACGACTCGGAGTCGCAGGTCACAGCGTAACATTACCCGCTCATGTTCTTTTAGCCAAATTTTGCAGTGGACACCGTACTTTAAAGTTCTTTAATCTTAGCCATTTTGAAGATATTAAAAAATAGGTCCTTTTTTCTAGAGTTAAATACCGGTTAACTGGGGTGATTAGGAGTTATGGGGTGAAAAGACATTAAAAACCAAGATTTTTTATATCATAATATCCAACGACTTCTGTTAGTACATCTACTATGTTTGTCCTTTTTATATAAGGAACTAAGATTTCTTAATAATGGTTTGCGATATATTAACTAACGTAAAAAGAAAAAAAAAAAAAGAAATACGTTTGTTTCACAAAATACAATCAATTTGTTTCTCAAGAAACAATTTGCTTAAACTGCTGTCGTTTTTGTACAAATACAGTTGTTATATAAAAAAGTTTATAATTATTCTAGCATAAAAATTATTTCTTCGACCTATCCTTAGAGAAATGATATATGCTGTCGTTGACTTTCAATCAGAATTTTAAAAGGCAATATTAAAATTTTAGCTGCTTCCAGAGCACCTAACAGAAACTTTTTTGCACACTTATCTATTTATTCTCCCACATTACAGGTTCTTTTTTATGAAAAAGACGGCAATCGAGCGTACAGGTCACCTGATTGTAAGTGATCACCGTAGCTCACGGCTCCTTCCGAGGAGCTACAGGAGCGTTGTCGTCCTTTAAAGTGGATGGGCACCGTGGCTCGGCATTATGTAATGCGAAAGGCAGTGGCCAAAGCCACTATTTAACACCGGTTTTAACCGTGCCGGGGACCTTAATAATCAGGTCGAGTCTGCCCTTACGTGTTGCCATTACTGACAACTGCTGACTGGTAGACAATGCTATTTAGATTGTTATAAAGAATAGAAAAATCCCTCAAACTATGCCGTTAAGATATTATTACTCCAGTCTCATTTGTAAAAGCGTCATGTAATATACATTTTAGCAAAAAAAAACTATTCAAACATGCTGTTATTGTAGTTATCCAAATATAGCGTATAGATAGGAGGCAAAGAACGCTTTGAGTTCTGTAACTCAATACATAATGCCTACAAAATTCAACGGAAAGTAAAGAACAGAAAATCAATCAATGTGAACAGAGGTTCTTAACGCTAGGTTCTACGTTCTTATTCTTTTATTCGCAGAATATATAAATTCAAACAGTACTTTCAAATGCGGTATGTATTTTTAAATATAGATGCCATAATTCCAGCAAATTTTACTGTATATAGAATGGACCTTACATTGATGGATTTTATAAACTTAGCTCAGCAGCTTTCACGGTAAAAAAATCATAATATTAAGTGACATACAAACGACTCGCCTCAGAGTATTATGTCCTACAGCATATTATTTTGGGGTAATGCAGCCGGTGTTGACTTAATCTTTGTCTTGCAATCTATAACTTATGCTTAATTTTTTTTATTTATTGCGTTTATCAATTGAGTAGTATGTTGTTGGCTCTATTAAATTTTATAGCGACACCGGATTTGGGAAGGCCGAGCAATAAGAGCTGTGACGTTAGCTTGGTTACCATAAACGGTACCAACAATAGAGAACTAGGTGTCAGAAGGGCGTCTCCTACTGGGTAGGGCTTTTGGAGTTTTAATCGCCGGGCCTCTTTCTTTTGTAAAAAAATCTGTATGCTTTTGCATTAGGATCCCAGAAAACACATTTTTGCAAATCGTATTTTTTTATTTTGCTATTTAAAAAAATCGAGAAATGACTTTTGGATTAAAAGTTATTACAAAATTAATTATTTTTAAAAATGATTATATGCCTTGGAAGAGGATTGCTTGCTCCAGTCTATTTCAAAGGAACAATGTTATAAAAACAACCAATATTAACTCATAGATTGTTTTATATCGAAAGCATTGTTAAAATACTAGTTAGACTGAAAGCCTAAAACCACAGATCAGATATCCTATTTTAAGGGGCCTATTTTATTAGACATGTTGATACTAAAAACCTGGGGTGACTTAATTTAACCCTTTTTCTTATTTAGTTTTAAAAAAGTTTGGAGAAATAAAATCTTATCTGTTGTTATAGCGATTGTTGATGTAGCATATGTCATTTTAAAATTGTCAATTGTCAAATAAAAATGGCAGACGCTGCGGTAGAAACGGCTCCCGCAGATGAAAATGATGATAGTTGGTTGTATGGTGATTCCAATAATGAACAAGCTAATGAAGACTCTTCAAGGACAGGAGAAAAGGAACAACAACCGGCAAATGATACAACTGGAGATGCGGTAAGTCTTAGTTGATTACTCTACCATAACCTTTAACTTTTGTAAATATCTTGTATTTATAAGGCTTACAAAATACAAGCAAATTTCTTCTGTATTGTTAATCATTTAATTATTAAGTAGTAATCACTTACTACAACTTTAGTAATTATTGGAAAACTTTCAATATGTCAAATTTAGATCCCCGCCTAACAAAAATTCTTTATGTTAACACTTATAAGTAACAAACTTAATGATGTGCATGAATATATTATCAAAATAACTAATACATTGTCCATCAGACCTATTGCCTAAATTATATTGTAACATTATTATAGAACATTTTTGGTTATGTTCAAATTTCTATGTATATTGAAAGTCTATTTCAGTCACAACTGAAATATTAATCATATTCATGTCAATATTTAACAGGAAATCGAGGACAAAGAGCAAGAAGAGGCAGATGGTAATGATGGAAATAATGATGACTCTCATTTTAATGATGAACACTTTGGTGAAGTAGACCGTGATGATCAGGCAAATGGAGATGCTGACAGTCAAGACAATGGTGATTCGGATTCTGATGACAGTGATGACGTTAAAGTTACTATAGGTGAAATTAAATCAGGACCACAGGCTTATGCTAGTTTAAATATAAAAGTTAGTAAAATTTTATGAAATAATTAGGCTAGTGAATTTTTTTATTTTAAAAATTTAGGTTATGTTCTGTCATTACATTTCTTGGTGTCTTATTCTCATTTTCCTTATAATCAATACTTTTCTTTCTATTTATTAACTAAGCAGATATCTTAGTCCCAAGCAAATACATTTCCAATTGCTCTACTTAAGTGTTAAGAATTTCTATGAATTGATTTTATTAACTTTTGGCAAACTAGATACTTTTGTATGATATCGCAAATCAATAATAATGCAATAATGTAAAAAAAATAAATAAGTGGTCACATCAAATACTTCTTGTGCAGTTGGTCAGTTGGACCATAATAAACTGAAACATGGTGGTTAAGAGATTAATACCCTCTCAGGGTAATAATTATAGAAAAATATATTTTTACATCACTCCATTCTCCCTACCTGGTATGCAGTAAAATGGTAAAACTGCTAACACTAATTTCAAAACTATATTTTATAAGGATTTTGTTTGAGACACTAAGACTTTTAAAATTTTATTATATATGCATACATATATATAGTTCCTTATTTTGTATAATATGTATTTTATTTGTGTGCAATAAAGATTAACCTATTCTGTAGAGAGGAGTTGGAATCGTAGCACCTGGAAGTGAGAAGCCACGGCCAGTACCAGCTGCTGGCAGTAAAGTGACATTAGAAGATTTAGATGGACCTGGTAGCATTAATGGAGTTCCTGCACTAGAGTTTAACATTGATACTATTGAAGATAAACCATGGAATAAGCCTGGTGCTGATATATCAGGTAGTTTTTTAAAAGTTAGGGAATAATTTTTCCCATTTGTAATATTTTATTTCAACTACCAGTCGTAGGTATATGATCTAATGCCCAACACTATTTACTACTTAGCTCCATGATTTTAAGTCATTGTCTGTTGAGTAGCAGAACTCTCTATACCTTGTATTATCAGGGTGATACTATAGGGGACTGGCGGATACAGGCCACCCACACTTAAACCTTACAATGCTTCTCATGCAATAGAACAGTTTTTTTAATTGTGTAGTTATAAATATCACAGCTCAATAAAAATATATATATTTTTTGGATATTTCTGTAGATTTATATATTTTAAGTACACTGTTTGCGAATATATTGGGTAAAAATATTTCATTGGCTCTAGTTTTTTTTTAATTTCGTTTATCATAAATTTAAAACTCTTAACAGTTTACGTCGGCTGTTTGGAACACGAATTATTAAAAAAATTTTTTCTGCAAATGGTTTCGCGTATACATGCTCAAAAAGCAAAATGCTTACTACCACGCATGCTTTCCTGCATTTTTCTTTGTTATTCGAAAACATCGGAGGACGCATGGAACGAATTTCGTAAGTTGGTCAATGTATTAAATGAGCCACTGTTATGTAGAGAAAAAAATCACACTCCCGCCATTACACATTAAGTTGGTTTATAAATTGTATGATAAAACAGTTTGTCAAAGCGTTGGACAAGGAAGGAGAATGTTTTAAATATATTTGTACAACATATTCTAAGCTGAGTACGGAAAAGTTAAAAGCTGGAATATTCGACGGTCCTCAAATACGAACATTCATAAAAGACGAAAATATCACAAAAGCTATGACTGATGCTGAACGTGAAGCATGGAAAGGTTTTGTGTTAGTAGTAACAAACTTTTAAGGTAACTATAAAGCACCAAATTATATGGAAATTGTGCAACAGATGTTGGAAAGCTTCAAGAATTTAGGCGCAAATATGAGAGTAAAGCTACACTTCCTCCACAGCCACCTGGATAGATTTCCCAACAATCTGGGAGATTACAGTAAAAAAAAGGGAGAATGCTTCCATTAAGATCTATAAGTGATGAAAGAAAAGTATCAGGGTAGATGGGATTGTCACATGATGGCAGATTACAGCTGGTCCTTAAAAAGATATTGTTGTCCCCAAATTACCAATAGACGCAAATCTTACAAAAGGCGTTTCTTTAAATAATAAATAAAGTTTAAAAGTTTGTTCTCTCTTTTTATTCTACGTTAATTAATTAAAAACTTAAACAAAAAATAGTGACACTTTGGTAATAAATAAATGAAATTCAAAAATAAACTATCTGTTTCATTCTGTGTTTTGTAGTCAAATAGGAAAATAAAGATTAAAAACAGACTAGAGCCAATATTCCAAAACCATTCACAGATTTATAAATTATATGCATAAAATTATTCGAAACTACTTTCACATCAAGGGCAACAAAAGCGTTGTTGCCCAGTGTGCTTTATTTATTATTATTATATATTATTGTTTTTTTTTTTTTTTCTTTTTTTTTTCAGCTTCACGCTGTATCCCGCACTAGGCAGGGTAGGCAGAGGGAACGGAAGTAGAACCTAGTGTTATGATACTCCGTTCCACTTCCTTTCCCCACTTTCCGCCGAATTTGAGGCATTGCGTGTTGAGAGGCGGAACTCAACGCCGCGCTTTGCCTTATTACCAGAGCGAAGAAATGAAACATTAAATATTTTAAATTGAAAATATTAAATATTTCATTTCCTCGACTGGGGATCGAACCCGGAACCTGTCGGTTACAGTCACACTCTTGTGCCGTTGCGCCACGACAGGCCTATTTGTTTTTTGTTGTTACTATAACCCTTCAGTAAAGAAATACTTGTGTTAATCGTCCTCATCTGTACTGATTTGAGTAGATTTCCAATTAGATACCTTCATGTTGCAAACACATATTTACTCCACAGATTATTTCAACTATGGTTTCAATGAAGTAACGTGGAGTGCGTACTGTGAGAGACAACGACGTATGCGTGTCAATGAGGCGGGCGTCTCGCTGCACACTGGGCCTCCGCCCCGAGCCCCTCCGCCGGATGTCAGACGGTCCTCTGGTAAGTTATGATGGTTTGCTAGCTTATTTTACAAATATATGTATTACTATATTATAACAACATGGAGCAATATAAAATATTGTCCACTATTAGCCAACATGAATATAACATGAAGAAGAACAGAAACTAACTTATATTTATAGTTTATTTCTTGACTTCACCAATTTTTTTCTGCCTCCCTCTACAGAAACCTGGCCATTACTGGTTATGATCTATGAAGGACTCTTCCAGTCTTTCCAATACACTAATATCCATTGAACAATAATGAGGGGACTTCTAGGCCCCATAAACACTGAAATTCATAACACAACCACCAACTCACTGACTGAACTCCATTTCGTTTCACTGATCGCAATAAAAAAAGAACAAAAAAGGCAAGGAAAAATCAAAACTTTTTATAGACTTTATTCTTCAAGAAATAGAAATTTATTAAGTGTATTTACATGATTTCGTAACAAATAGAAATTTGCTAAATCTAATAAATTATAATTTCCAAATTTTACAATAAGTATATTTTTCTTTTTTTTCCAGGATCTGTACGACATGATGACATGCCCCCAGGAGTACAAAATAATTATCAATCACGTGAAAACACTATTCAGGTAATATAACATTTTATAAATAGAAGAAAAAATACTCTAGATTCAAGATCCATCTTGGAAAATTAATTAAAGAGCTATTTTTACTATATTTCCACAAGTGTTTTTCCACACTCCACACCCGCACCTCTTGGAAACCTTGAGGCGCGGTTTTAAATCCTACTTTGTTGAAAATTTTATGCGTTTTTTAATTTAGTATAATTAAAAAGCTGTTTAAACCTAAACCTTATCATTAAATTCAAAGTAAATTATCTTAATATATGTAATTTTTAAAGCAAAATCTATGAGCACTTGTCCTTTACTATGTCCTTCACATATTTATAATAAGTAATATACATATAGTATTATCTATGTGTAGATTAATTATTATAAATATGTGAATACACCCTTCGAGATCACGTGTGTAAACCCATTGAGATCATGTAATTAGGCATTCCATTCATCTCTATACCGCAAGTAAAAGCTACAATATTATAATTTATAATTTTTATTTTTAAGTTTTTAAGTATATACATTTGTTTTTTCTTTTTTTTAGCTTCACGCTGTATCCCGCACGAGGCAGGATAGGCAGAGGAAACCTAGTGTTAAAACACTCCGTTCCACTTTCCGCCTAATTTGAGGCATCGCGTGTTGAGTGGCGGAACTCAACCTTTGCCTTATTACCAGAGCGAAGAAATGAAACATTAAATATTTAAATTGAAAATATTAAATTTTTCATTTCCTCGACTGGGGATCGAACCCAGAACCTGTCGGTTACAGTCACACGCATGTGCCGCTGCGCCACGACAGGCCTCATGTGGTATAAATTTGTAGGTTCATATAAACGTAATAAATACTTTTTGTAAAGGAACCCGCATTCCACGGGTGCAATGGATGAGCATGCAGTCGTAATAATACAGGGTTAAACCAGTCCGTTCGTTCGTCAGTGTAATTTAAATTGTACATAATTCTATTATAAGGTAAGCAGTGGGTAGCTACTGTTAAGAAACTCAGATCTATAATTTCCATACAATTTTCGAGATATTGCGTATTGAATGGGGGATCTTAATTTAATGGCAGATAACTGTCGCGTTTATACGGCATTTATGTACATTTGTAATTAGTAGTAACGATATTTACTATATAAGGTGAATACACGAATCCAGGTGATGACGGCGGAGCGCCGCGAGTACGGGCGCACGCACGGCCGCGACGGGCCCGAGTACTTCAGCGCGCCGCCGCCCGACCACTACTACCCGCCGCACGTGCTCGCCGCGCACCAGCCGCACGCGCCGCACCAGCCGCACCAAGCGCACCAGCCGCACCAACCGCACCCGCCGCACGCGTACGACGAGCCGTGGGGTGAGTTCCAATTTTGAATTTCATTGATTGATTGATTGTTTTTTTTTTTTTAATTACATGATTGTTGTGACTTAGGTACTAAGGTAATGGGATTGTGTATATATTTCTTTGTTAATATATAATTATTGTTATGCAGCTGAAAAGTTTGATTGGTTTAACGAGTTACTGGTTCGATTTGATTTTTTTTTGTGATTTAGTTTTTGGCGCTTAGATATTGAGATTAGAGATGCCACGAATATTCGGCTACTATTCGGTATTCGGCCTATTCGGCTACTTTTTTAATATTCGGTATTCGGCCGAATAGCGTGCAGTATTCGGCCGAATACCGAATACCTAATTATGGTAAAAATATATATGGTATTATTCAAAAACATATATTATTTAAATTACAAATGGTTCATTTTCATACATAAATTCATACTTAAGTGCTTAAAATCTGTCAAAGGTAAGTTCAGATGAATGAAAACATTTTTTTCAGCATTTGTTGATAGCAAGCAATTACACTTTTCTTCATAAACAAAAATTTCTTCTGGTCTGGTGGTCGCTGTAGACGAGACGATAGATAAATCTTAACAAAATTTGTCAGTATTAAATACAATTTTGCGTTTGCTGACCATTATTTGTAATGGTCTGCTGACCTGTTTAGGCAGATAGTTTTCAAATAAGTATAAATCTCTTAAATTAAAAAATGTATAAAAATTTTGAACGAAGCAGGATTTAAACCCGCGCCTCTTGAAAATCCCTCCAGCGCTCTGACCAACTAAGCAATTCGTTCTCACCAAGCTTCGTTGAAATTCTTATACGTTTATTACAACTAATGTTGTTAGCATCTCTGTACGGAGATTTTTATAAATTTTCGAACCCACAGAAAGCTAAACTACCCAAAGAAAACTCGTAAGAATTATCGTTTGGCAAGAGAGAATACTATTTTATTTAATATTTTTACAATTTTTTTAAAGTGTTATCTCTGTAAGGAGATTTTCAAGAGACGCGGGTTCAAATCCTGCTTTGATCAAAATTTTTATACGTTTTTTAAATTTAAGTTTATTATTTTCTGTCCTAAGTGTGGAATAACACTTTAAAAAATAGTAAAAATATTAAATATCAATCTCGTTTCGTCATTTTTTCTCTGTACGTCATGTTTTCTCTACTTACTTTGCCTCGCCGCTCTCGTACAAAGTGACTGAGACAAGAAGTACGTAATCATTTACCAATATTCGGCCGCCGAATATTCGGTGCTTCGGCCAATTACGTAGCCGAATATTCGGTATTCGGTATTCGGCCAAATCACTATTCGTGGCATCTCTAATTGAGATATAGTCTTAAAAGTGATAAGGTAATTGAGATTAGTAAACAAAATACAGTAATTCAAGAGGGCGGGTCGCTGAATGTAAATATTTGTTAAGTTGTTGACTGCTCCGATTGATTTTAAAAATGTTGCGGTGAAATATGTATATTTTAATTATGAATATGATAAACGATTCAGTACTTTAGTTGTTACTTTTAGATGTAGGTACTGTGGAGGTTTATGACGTTGAGATTAGTATTGTATGTATGTCACATGTACCCGTCCACTATGAATGTTATTCCACTGCAAGCATACAAAGAGCCGTTGGTGGTTTTGCATATAAAAATATTATATGTATTATATAAGTATATATACGACTTACTGAACTTAATTTTTTTTTTAAAAAAGCGTTTAAAAATTTTGAACGAAGCTAACAACATAAATAAGTTGTAACAAGCGTATAAGAATTTCGACGGAGCTCGGTGAGAACGAATGGCTTAGTTGGTCAGAGCGAAGCTGGAACGATATTCCAAAGGGGCGGGTTCAAATCCTGCTTCGTTAAAAATTTTTATACGCTTTTTAAAATTTAAGTTTAGTATTTTCTGTCCTAAGTGTGGAATAACACTTTAAAACATAGTAAAAATATATACGACTTACCGGCCGCTTGTTACGAAATAAACCGTTGATGAGTCGTCAATTAATGGTTGCTTTTCTTTAGATATGTTATAGGTGTTTTGACTGACGGTGTTTAGTGAGGAGTACATTTGTTGATGTATTTCGTATGATATTTCTGTATATTTGTGGGGGTTGTTGTATATATATCTGTTGTATATTGTTCGGCTCAGGGCTTACAATTTAGTGTTCACTTTTCATTTGGTCGTCAAAAGTCAAGCGAGGTGCACTTTGTTTAAAGATAGCCCAAAATTATACCGTTATTGTGAATATCAATATTCTCTATGAGTGAACTCAAATGACACTTGTGATATTGTAATAATCCAGGTCTGATTATACATAACACTATATGTCCAATTACGAAAGGATGGCCCTAAACTTTCTCTATTTATTTTTGTTTTCTCTTTTTTATAACCCGCACATGGCAGAGTGACTTGAAAAAAGTACTAAGACACTCCGTTCCGTTTTCCCACTTTCCAAATTGTAGACATTGTGTATTATATGGCGGACCTCGACGCCTCGCTTTTACCTCGTCACAAGAGCGACAAAATGAAAATATATACATATTTCCATTCCTCGAGTAGAGATCGAATCCAAAACCTCTCGCGTTTTCATCATTCATCGAATACAATCATTATTACGTTTTTTGCACATAATATGTATATTAAATAAGCAAAATAAACCTCGTTTTCCGTTTTTCGCTGTATAATTCGACATATAAATTATGATGAGGGCCGCGGAACTTAACACTGCACTATAGAGTGAGGATGAAAGTAATTTTATTTCTCTGCATGGGGTCTCCGACCATGACACAAACCATTTACAGCCAGTCACCATCCTACTGCCCCAGAGACTAAAGATTTATCTACTTCTTTTTTTTTGTCGTAAATTGCTTATGTAATCGATTGCCCCGTATGCTATTTTTTACATTTGTATATAATGTGGTTATTTTTTATTGTTTTTTTCTTTTAGTTGTATTTATTTTTAATTTTCATTTCATTTAACCACTGACATTTGAAAACTTTATTTTTTTTTAATTTTTCAGGAAAAAAACGTGCACGTTGTAAGTTTTTTTGATTTTGCAATGATACTATAAAGTAGATGTAGTATTTTTAAGCTATTAACTCACAAACGTTTGATTTTTATCACACAGCTCACCCAGAACAAACCGGTTGGACGCCGACGGAGATAAAGGAATTGACGCCAGGGCCGATGGGGCCACCAGCAATGGGGCCGCCTATAGGAATGACGCCCCCATTGGGCCCCCCACATTCCCTGCCCCCATCCCACGTGATGGCAACTCCCCCATTCGCGCCGCCATTCCGCTCGCACCCGCCGCCGCACGCGCACGAGCGGGACAGAGAGCGGGACAGGGAGCGAGACAGAGACAGGGACAGAGACCGACTGAGGGAGAGAGATGACAGAGAACGCAGGGACCGAGATAGAAGAGATGATGTGAGTTATTGCTCGCTTTTGTGATGATTATTATGAACGTATAATATAAAAAAATATAGATTAAAACACATGTACATGTACGGAATATTTTTTTGTAACATAAATATTGGGTAAATTACTTATTTAAAAAACTTATACAAGTCGATCAGCCCGTCTTGGAAATATTTCAAGAGGGGCGGGGAAATCCTGCTACGTTGAAATTTTTATACGTTTTATAAATACATATTTTTCTTTCCTAAGTGGTGGTGCTTCATAAGCCTTAATATAAAGTGATAAATATTAGATATATTCTTTCCATTATACTTAAAAAAATTGATTAGAAATTGTTTGTAGAATAAGACATTGCCATTTATATATAGAAGATATTGAGTTAAGATGCAGTGCGTCAAACTACTGAAAATAATTTTTTTTTTTTTTCGAAATGGTAAACAGTTTTTTATTACCTACTCAGCTTCACGCTGTATTAGGGCATGGTGGTCCCGCACATGGCAGGGTGGGCCGAGGGAACTTTGGAACCTAGTATTAAGTCACTCCGTTCCACTTCCATTCTCCACTTTCCGCTGAATTTGAGGCATTGCGTGTTGAGTGGCGGAATTCAACGTCGCGTTTTGCCTTGTTATCAGAGCGAAGAAATGAAGTCATTAAATATTCATTTTAAATATTTCTCATCTGCGAGTATTAATGGAACCCACAACCTGTCGGTTACAGTCACACTCTTGTGCCGCTGCGCCACGACAGGCCTCAAATTGAAATTGTAATGTTATTATAATTTCCATTTATCTATTACAGGAGGACAGGGACAGAGACCGCGAACGATCGCGTTCCATTAAGCCGGAGAGGACTCGAGAAAAGTGAGTTAAATCATTTATGCTACGTTTTATATATATTGTATAACGGTCTTTGTGATGTCTGTTTTGTTCCTTATATTGAAATGTAGTATTTGTCTTTTCTAATATTTTTTAATTTACAATGGCAATGTCAATGACTTGGTCTATACACTTAAAATATACATAAATTGAAAGAATTATATGAAATAAAAAGTGCAATGAATATTTATAAAGTGAACCATTCGAATATAGCGTGCTACAGACACATCGACAATTGACTACAAGCTATTGAGATTATTTATTTATGTTTCTTTTCTTATTACGTCATTAATTACACACTTTACTTTGTAATATATTTAACTTTAAATGTGTTTTAAATTAGATATCCCGTTTCTCTAATTAACAAATGTTTCATATGACGTTGTAGATCATACCGCCGCGAGCGCTCGCGCTCCCGCTCGCGCCGCCACAAGTCGCGCTCGCGGTCGCCGCGCCAGCGCTCGCGCGAGCGCGACCGCGAGCGCGAGCGCGAGCGGTCCACCAAGCCCAAGAACAAGGAGCCCAAAGATAAGGACGACGACAAATGAAAGGCTCTATTGAATAGTTATAAGGAAGTGTTTAAATAATAGTGTTGGTATAATACTGAAAATAAATTTGCCAAGCTTAATTTTGAGTTTTATTTTGTCTCAAAATATTACACAAAGTATAGATTTTTTTTATCAATATGATTATCTTTGAATTCGTTGAATTTATTATTATATAGGTCTTTTGTATGGATGGATTTTAATTATAAATTTGGATTTAGTGTAAACCTTGAATGATTGATATGAAATTGAAAAAATGATTGGAATTGGTGGAAAAGTAAATATGCATTTGGAATCAAAATTAAATATATTTCGTTAACGTACCGGCAGATGTACTTATGTAAGTTTTATATTTCAGTCTTTTTAGTGATTTATACCTAAAAGGTAAGCTATTCTTACTATGACATATTTTTTTATAAATTCTTATTGAAATGTTAATAATATCTTAAAACTCAGTTCTGATTTTTCCTTTAGTATATACTGTACTTAGTTTATACTTCCTTTAGTTTGTTTACATAATTAATATGCGACAGTAAAATGAATGGTATAGGCCGATGATATGGCCGAGCATATAAATGATATTTTTACATTCTTAGCTAAGAATAGTTATATTAATTACAAAAATGTTTTATGTTTTCATATTTATTGTAAAAAAGTAAAAAGAATAAATTTTGTACGTAAAATCATTTGAACCAGCGTTTCTTGTACCGTTAATTTTTATTTTTCTAGTCAAAAACCATTAAGATTATCTGCCAAATTAAAACCCAACTTAATTTAATTCTTGTTAAATTCGATACCAATAAAAATATAAATGTGAATATGTATCCGGAAACCGAATTCACCGATGAAAGAATCAAGAATGACTTAAGTTTTTAACGTAAAGAATATACTATCTTCGCAATTTAGTGTACTTTTAACTATTACTAGGCTTATAATATATATTTATATATACTTTGATGGTTATAATAACAATCAATAAACACTTCATAGGTGAACAAAGTATCAAATATATTTGAATAAGGATAACAGGTGACAATATTAGAAATAAAAATACATATTTTGTTTAATTTTTTATTTTTCTATTCTTAATGGAATAATGTCTGTGCAATATTTTATCAAAATACGTAAGTATCCAATAGTTTGACCTAGAAATAATTACCTTGAATTAATAATACAATAATTATGATACTTATACGACAAATCAACTCATACTAAATTAAATAAAAGCAATCAATTCAGTAAAACAAAGAATGAACTTAGAAAAACTTTATTATAATATTCAGTTGGCGTTCTATTTGTATAAAAATGACAACGGGGTTTAACAATAAAACGACGGGTACTTTGTAATATTATTACAGAAATGCTTTATTAATGAATGTCTAAATAGATGGATCATCATATAAATGTTATCTAGTACAACCTACGAAGCGGGGCGTCCGGAGCCGCGAACAGTCACACCTCGTCGCTCCCGACGCCCCACCTCATTCCATCACATGCAGGTTTTACAAATCATTTTGTTAACGTTTTTGTACAGCCATATACAATAATTTTATTTTCAATTACATCTAAACGTAAAAAATCTGAGGTGTCGTAGGAAACTACGCTTCCTATAAAATAATTACAGAGGGGGAATGAGGAGCTACGCTTGTGACGTGCGACCGGCAAGGCGGACCTCGAGCGCGGCCCGCGCAGCCCTGTACAATCGCCACCACGCGAGACACAACACACATAAAAATATACAAAAATATCATTTCCACAAATCATATCAAAAACTATACAGCCCGGCGCAAAAATATTCGATAAGCTATGTACGATTTTAAGCCGGTTTAACTTAAACGAGAGCTCGACTCGATTACTACAAAATTATAACATAATCACGACGACAGTGCCGATTGTCCAGAACTGCTTGCGGCGTTCTCATCACTTTCGAAGATTCAAGGTCCCCTAGCCCAGCTAATAGTAAATCTACAACGAGCTAAATTAGGGAGGCGCGCGGGTCCGCCGACCGCGCCCTCCTTCGATTCATAAATTACACGAGAATGAGAGACGTTCAAATATTTATACATAGATTCATACGAACAAGGAATAATACTAGAACACTTAGGAGCTACTTACGTTACTTACAAATGTACACAAGGCCGAGGGCGGCGGCTAGAGGCCGGCGCCCGGCGGCGGCGGCGGCCCGATGGGGCCCAGCTCGGGCGCCTTCATGAAGAACTTCTCCAGCTTGGCGATGATGTGCTTGCCGTAGGTGTACTTGCGCAGCGAGCCCACGTGCGGGCGTATCTTGTGCATGAGCACCTTGCGCTGCGTGGGCTCCGCCACGTCGATCATCTTCTGCACCACGTAGTTGGCGTACTGGTCCTTCATCATGACGTGCAGCGCGTTGTCGTTGAAGCCGCACAGCTCGTCGATGAGCAGCGCGCGCTCGTTGCGCGTGGCGTGCGTGACGCACTTCTCCACCACGTTGCTCGCGAACTTGTGCTGCGACAGCTGCAGCACCTTGCCGCGCACGGCGGCCACGAGGCGCGCGCGGTCGTCGGCGGCGCCG
Organism: Eueides isabella; assembly: GCA_019049475.1. Taxonomy (NCBI): domain Eukaryota; kingdom Metazoa; phylum Arthropoda; class Insecta; order Lepidoptera; family Nymphalidae; genus Eueides; species Eueides isabella. The sequence continues at coordinate 5,900,433 of CM032385.1, forward strand.
TGCTCCAGCACGTGCTGCACCACGTAGTTGCCGTACTGGTCCTGGATGAGCTGGTCGGTGTGCGCGTGCAGCTCGCCCAGCACGGGCGCCGTCTGCTCGGCCGTGCAGTGCTCCAGGATGCGCTGGATCACGCGGCAGCCGTAGGGGTGCGTGGACAGCGCGTACACTTGCCCCGCGAACGCGTTGATGATGAACTGCAGCGCCATTGGCTCCACGCACTCTATGCACTTTTGCACCTGCAATCACAACGCCTGATTTGTTTTTTGAACAAAAACGTTGTACATAATAATCTGGTTTTCAGTTTCACGCTTTACCCCGCACATGGTACGGCAGGTTGAGGGAACCTAGTGTTAAGACATTCCGTTTCATTCCCCACTTTCCACCGAATTTTAAGCATCTCAATGCTTGATTAGCGGAACATAACGTCGCACTTTTTTGTGAAGAAATGAAAACATTTAACATTTACATTGAAAACATTTAATATTTAAATTGAAAATATTAAAATTTTATTGTCTCAAGTGGGGATCAACCCTACAATGTCAAATGCTTGTGCCCCTGCACTACAACAGGCCTCATTTACATAATACTTTAACATCTAAACACTATGCATATGAATATCTATCTGCATTAAAGACACATCAATGTCATAATAATTTTTATAGCTTTATTCTATACTTTAAGATAGTAAGTCTAATGTGTTTTATTGTAATATTACTACTTCTATACAAAATATATAAACTTGATTTCTATTTAATAAGGTCAAATTCAACAATTCCAGTCTACTATTTTACATAACAGAGTCAAAACTTTATTCAAATATAATGAATTTTGGTGTCATAAATATATAACATAACCAGTTTTGTATCTGTAAGAAATTTTAATTCTACATCAAATGTTCAATTGTTCTGATCTGATCACTAGTAAACAATTATAGAAACATATATAGTATAATTAGACGCTCATATAATCACTGTAAGGAATTGAGGTAATTTCAAAGTTATGTAATAGAAAATAGTACATAGTACAAAGATAAATACAGATTTTATACCAATTGAAACTAATAACAAAATGCGGACATTAATTTCATATTTATTACTAGATCATTAAAAAATAATACCAATAAATATAATAATAATGAATTTATCATAATATACCTTAAATCCAAGTATCTTTTTTAATTTCTGTAAGATATATATGTACTTCATGTTATAGTAGCAAACATGTTTTAATATATGCAACATTGGAATTCCTATAATGTTTTATACTATATTGTCATACAAGACTCTATTAGTAATCAAAACATAACAAATACCCTATTAATGGTAATAACAACATCATGTTATAATGCAATAAATGTGTGCTGTGGTTAGACTATAAAAACTGTGTGCTTTTCAAATATTATTTTTATGTCAATATTATTTCCATTTTACTTCCTTTTTAGTGCTACAATTATTATTGTGAAAGTAAATAATAAATTTATTATGTTGTGTAATAATTGTAATGTTTCATTTGCTATCTTGTAATTTCATTAACATAAATGCCTTATAAATCAAGTTGTGGCTTTTTTACTATACTATTAACATACATATGCTTTATTCTTTATCTGTTTGCTACATACATACTACTAGATATACAGTATGTATTCGTAATAACTTACAACATGGTTCCCGTTCTGGTCCTTGACGCACTTGAGCACGTGGCCGTCGAGCTCGCGCACCACCTCCTGCTGCTGCTCGGCGGGGATGGACTCCAGCGCCTTCTGGATGACGCGGCAGCCGTACATCTGCAGCGCCAGCGCCAGCACGTGCCCGCGCACCTGCAATATCTACACTTATAGTACACAACTACATACACACCGACACATACATTAATAACAGATTAAACAAACCTCACTATCATGTATATAGCGTACAGAAGGCGCAATGGAAATTTTGTAATAAAACATTGTTCCCCAATTATTTTCGAATAATTACTTGTTCAGTGTCAGAACAACGCCGCTGTGTTTTTTTTATTAGAGCAAGGAAATGAAAATAGTTCATTCACCCGCGAAGGAACGAATCGTAAGCATAGCAATCGCGTTTTAACTTAAGAAATCGTCCCACCGCACCAAGACATTACTAATTTCATATATGATTCATCAATGCAGACAAACTTATGGTGACGAATCACATAAACCGTTAACTAAGGAAGATAATTAAGAAGCTATTTTTTTTTTTCATAATTCCTTTTAAATTATATTAATTATAACAACATGATAACGGACTTCGAGACTTACGACGTCATCGTATAATCACACTGAACCATCCAACCAATTTACCAAATAACTAAGAAAATGGTTCTTTCTCTTTAAGTAAATTCGATGCACATTCTTATTATGAAATGCAATTATTAGAAAGCATTATATATTCTCTTTATTAAGACTCAACACGCATTTCAAATTCGGCGGAAAGTGGGCAACGGAAGTGGAACGGAGTGTCTTAACACTAGGTTTCCAAGTTCCCTCTGCCACGTGCAATACAGCGTAAAGCATTATATATTTATTAAAAAATGGCACCAAGTACGATAGGAATTAAAATATGTATAAACTGTAGAACCACAAAAAATGTAATCTCGTAAACGACGCTAACCGCAAGATTAATAGTTTCCATTATCGGCAGCTTGTCTGTCTCTTGTCTAACAAGATGCTGGCTGTATTATTACACAGTTGTGTAAAAACAACTTGTTTATTTATCAACGTCTTGCCTATATATTTAAATACATTTGTTAAATTGCCATTCAACATTTAGGTTTTCGCTTTTTTCCAATTTCATTTAGTTTTCTCAATGTCAACATATCAGAAATTAGTTGCAATTAGTATAGATTTATAAAAACCATTTCAGGTCCACCATATTTGCATAGAAACGAGACGGTTTAGTTCTTACTAACAGCGATCAAAACAAGCTATGCATGCATTTTCTAACTGGGAAAATGAAGAAACATCCGTACATAGTCAATTGCCTTGAAGTGAGTATTCTCAATATCCTTCCATTTTTCCTCTTTGCTATTTAATAGCAAAATTATCAAGTTTTACTGAGACGTACACATACAAAGGACTTGTATGTATTTTACTTATTGTGTGTAATTTAATTCTATTAGTTAGTAAATACATTGCCTGGTAATCTGGGGATAATCTTTAAGTAAAACTTGTCTTGGTCTAGCCTTAAGCAGCCTTGTCGTAGGTCAAGGTTTTCTTTAGGCAACATTTGCTATAGACGTTATTGCAATGTGTTCCTAAAATGATTAGAACTAGTTTGGTTTTGCTTACAAATGTATTTAATAGACCATCGCGTGCTCTGTTTTAGTTCTTTATCGTGGCTCTTCAGATAAATTTATTCAGTTGAGGACATTAGTTGAATATCGACCTACTTACAATAAATTTTGTAATTATAGTAACTAATCATAATTTTGCTAAATTATATAGAATCGTCGTGGAAACTTATTTTTAATAGATCATCAGTTCCACACAGATCATACAGTAATGTAGTTCGAAGTAACTCTGTACTACGTAATAAAAATTCTATTATATAACAAACTAGTACAATAGAAAATCAATGAACATTCCATTATTCATAATAATCGTAAAAAATATGTGTCAGTTACATACATATCATCATAGTTATGAATTATTTTTTCTGTAACAATATCACTGCACTTACGCTATAAAATATAACATGTAACATCGTAAGATATCAGTATACATTACCTTCTGAGCCAGTGTCGTCTTCTGTTCCGTAGTACCAAATTCGAAAAACTTTTGAATAACATAATTTCCAAAAACGTCCGTCATTAGACTGTAGGCGGCACCGATTATTTCATTGAACACCATTTGTTTCTCCTGAACTGTCGCCCTTTCTAATTTTTGTTGTATAAATCTGTAATAAATGGATTTATATAAAGATTATTTAAACGAGAGAACGCTTTACAATTATAAAGCCTGTTGAGCGATTGATCACTTATTTGAACAAGTATTTAAGAGGCTGTGTTGATCGACTTACGCGAGCCGAAAGCAATCTAAAACGAGTTAAATCAAATATATTTAAAACAAACACTTTTTTCTTCTCCCATATAAATACGAATTATATGTCATGACAACATTAATTGTGACTTTTAGTATAAAATTTAACTCCGATTTACAACACACGAAAAGTGTTTATTGTGTCAATACAGTTATTATTTAGTGACAAACAAAGTTTAACTTAATATTTGGGTAAGAATATTATGTCAAGGTTGAATATAAATAATTATCTTAAAATATCAAGTTTATATTTGATATTCCTAAAAAAATACGATAAAAAGTAAATATTCTTCATATAACAATATTAACCTTTTCTGCATTGTACATTAAATACAAGATAATATTAAAAAAAAATATTTAAATTAATACATAAGCTCAAATTTGCATTATATAGAAAAATCAATATACTAAATGTATATTTGGATGAGCTGGCACAGCGTCTAACTATAAACGCCACGATTGTGGAATCGACTCTTACTGGGACAAATTAGGTTTTCTTTCATTTCCTCGCTCTGGTAAAAAAAAGACAAAATCGTACGTAGCGGCGTAGAGCTCCGCTACTCAACACTGTATATTAAGCACTAGGTCCCTTTGGCCTATCCTGCTATATGCGGCATAATGTGTGTAGGTAGATGATGTATGTGTCGATAAATACAAATGAAAAACCCACCTAGATCCATGTTGATCCTGCGAGAACTCGACAATATGATTGGCGAGGTCGCGCAGCTGCAGGTTGGGGAAGCGGTTGTTGCGGAAGTCCTCCAGCAGACGTGAGCGGCCCGCCGCCGGCTTGTCGCCCGCCACCAGCGCGCCCACCGACCCCACGCCCACGCCCACGCCCACCCCGACCCCCACGCCCACACCACCGCCCACCAGCTCTGTATATGGAGTGGAATGTTGGAAATGAGAACGTCATACTTGTGTTAATCCGACGAACAAATTATTTCAATTCTTGGGTTAGAATAAACGCGATGTTGAGTTCCGTTGTTCTTACTTTCAATACCTAAGGTTTAGAATTTAATCAGAAAGTAAACAAAGAACGGAGTGTAGTAACACTAAACTGTATTCAGAAAGCTGTGTAATAAAAGATAAGCAATCCAGAAAAAGGTTAATTTAAAGATCTTTCATATATTTTATAAAAATAACAATAAAAATAGTATTTGAATAGAATTTATGATATGTATAGAATTTATGAAATCCTTACGGACTCCATAGAGATTTAATATTGTAAATGAAAATTTGCAAGTATTTATGAAACTTAATGTTCAAATTGCCAACGTTACCAACGCATTTTAATAGTAATAAATAATAGAGCACATATATAAAATATTAAATATATAAAATTTTAAATTGAATGTAACATGTGAGGTTTTCTCATCAACTCGGGTTATATTCGTTATTTTTACAATAGATCAATGTTGATATAAAAGAAGTCTTTCCAGATATTTAAATCTATTAACCTTGAAGGTTTTCTTTAGTTTTGTGTATTTATTGATTGTTTTGTTTTTGTTATAATAACTTCCGCGTGCCTAAAATATGAGTGAAATTTAATCAAGCAACACTTGCACTTTTCTCCGCTAAGGTATGATAAGGAGGCTGCTGTTAACCTATTCAAAGGTAAAAGTAATATGGCCGAAGGATTAATATTCGTACAAATATAATATTATCAACAAAAGTTTAAGAAACTTTGTTTTGTTTGTTTACATTTTCTCTCAAACCCAAATGAATAGACTAACTATAGCCTCTTTTTCTGCCGAACTTTGGTTTGCGGTATAAAATTAAAGCAAAACAAAAATCTATCCTGATGTATGTGAATATATAAAAACATAAAATAAGTTTGAATAGCTTCAGCGTCATCACGCTTTTAGTTTCATTTGTTTTAAAGTGTCCTATATTACTATATTACAATTTAATTTGCAATATAATTGAATTAGAGGCCTGTCGTGGCGCAGCGGCACAAGAGTGTGACTGTAACAGACAGGTTCTGGGTTCGAACCCCTAGTCGAGGAAATTAAATATTTCATATTTTCAATTTATATATTTAATGTTTCATTTCTTCGGCAAAGGCAGGTAATGAGTTCCGCCACTCAACATGCAATTCCTCAAATTCGGCGGAAAGTGGGGAACGGAAGTGGAACGGAGTGTCTTAACATTAAATTCCCGGGTTCCCTCTGCCTACCCTGCCTCGTGCGGGATACAGCGTGAAGCTCAGATATAATTGAAATACAAAAGCATTATAGTATAAGGTGTGAAAAAAGGTAGGTACTAACAATATATGTAACATTTTGCACGCACTGATTTCTGTATTAATTAATTAATAATGCATAGTGCAAGATTTCATTTTTACGTTACGATCGAAACGTGCAAGGTTATTACGTATTTACGTGATGCAAGATGATTGTATTGCGGTTATTCGCTGCAGTTTATACCGTTTGGTTAGGAACACGTGTCCAGATATATGAACACGGAGGCAATTTATTATAAATTATTTTCGTTTGAAACAAACCGTACAAATGAAATGCCTCTTGTTTAAAATGTACAATGTCCGTCAAAACAAGGACTGTCCCGAATTTCATAGCTTTTGTGCTCATTTAAAAAGCCCCGAGGTTGTTCTGCCGTGTTGTGCGATTTTTAAATGAAAAATATAAAAAGCATCAGAAATAATGACAATATACATTCACAAAAAAACTAAACCATTTAGTGTTTGCGTGTGTTTATTAGTTACAATAACAAAAATATACCAATCATTGACCGCGTCTTTACCTCAATGTGCACAAGAACACAAAGACGCAATATGTATATCACATAAGTGTCAAACTGCTTATAAATAGATGTATGTAAATACATCGATCTAATGCCGTACCAACCTGAGATAGTTCCAACGCCACTGAGTTTGCTCAATAACGATGATGATGATCCGAACATTCCTCCATTCGTCGTCAAACCTTGCGCTAAACTGTTGACAGCTCTGTAATATAAACAAATATTTGTTCAAACTTACAATACGCACGTTGTGGTACATAACACACGTAGGACCTAATTAAAAAGTATGATGTACAATGTAACTTCGAATGAGCATGCTTCAATTTAGGAATATCACAATGACTGTACAAATGATTAACGTGTGTTCTATGAGACTGAGGATTTACAAAGCTATTTACATCCCGTCTATACCGCGCCGATTTAGATACTCAAATTATTAAAAGCTATCTACTGCGTCGGTCTGGTCGCGTGGTGGCGGTGGTGGTGGTGGTGGTACCTGTACTTGGCGGTCTCGGCGCCGGGCGCGGCGGACACGGGGCGCAGGCCGACGGGGCCGAGCGCGGCGCCGAGCGGCGGCGACAGCGGCGAGGGCCCCCACTTGCGCGCGTACTCGTGCAGCGCGCCGCCCGCCACGCCCGCCACGCCGCCGCCCAGCTCCAGCGAGTCGCGCCGCGCTCCCACGCCGCCTGCAACAACATACCTCTGCGCTCCACTCCACTGCAACTCCACTTGGCCCAACTCTGTACACGAGCTTATGTACAAATTTGAACTTTCTATTCTATTCTAATTATTTACAATTCATCTTTTCCCTGGATTTAGAAAACTGATCATATTAGCTGGTTTAACGCTTGTATATTACAATTTCTCCAAATATTAGTATTACGAAATTTATTATTTATTTACACAAGGATGTGAGTTTTAATGTAGTCTAGGTGAATAAATAAAGAAACTAAGATACTGCAACAATTCCGTATATGCTTAATAATATAAATAACTAGGTACTCATATATTTAAGAGAAACAAATAAATTATCAAATAAATAGAATCAGTTACGGTATAAAAGATGATATAAGCCAGCGATAGAGGACCTAACATTATTTACATCAAATACGTAATTATGTGATATAAACTGATAACTACATGCACTTCACTACATCACTCGGTATTAAATCATAATCAAATTTTACTTATGCTTAAAGATGAATTTACACGAGAAACATAATATAGAAAAGATAAAAATACATAAAGACAACTAGCCATAGTGTATGCAAATTCGATACTTCTACAACCAGTTTTTTATTATAATTTATCATATTGCCTTTATATTATAATAATTATATTGCCTATTTAAAATAATAAGCTTCAATAATTTTTGTTATATTGGCGTCAACCTTGAAACTAATAATATAATTTTAATCAACGTGATCATAAAAAAAACTAAAACAATAACACATTTGTTATGTAATTTGATCATCTGCAATACGCCGCTGTTCTGAACACTGCAGTTTCGAATATAAATAAGGCGCTAGTTAATTAGATTTAAATTAAGTTGACTGAATGAATTGGTCAGTTATGCCAAATTTTTTCTCATCTACCGATACGGTTACTATAATGTTGTCTCATTTGTTTCACAAAATTTTTGCATCATTGTTTATATATATCTTGCATGCAAACTAGACATTTTGTTGAAATTAAAATATTTTTATTCGTTCTATATTTTTGTAGAAAGTAAACTTTCTAAATGCAAGAGTACTTTTAAGAATATAACTTCATTAGTTCCAGTTATTAAATCCAGCGGAATAATAAAACGTTTATTTTACTTTAATTATACTGTTGTAGAAGTATTACCTCTTTTACCTCATTATATCTTGTTATTCGTGTATATGTACATATCGATCGAAAATCATAATTTCACATTTATTATGCTACAACATGATTGTTACAACAGATTGTTTATTATACAATGTTATTTAATTGTGCAAGGATAATTGATGTAACAAAGAATCGATTCAATAATAATTAAAAGCAAATTCACATGTATGAAATGATCAACATAACCAGTTATTATAATGAACTATTGAAGTAAGATAATTGTTGAACGTACCGGGCTGCTGCTGCTGCGGCTGCTGCTGTGCCGAGGCGGGCGGCGCGGGCGTGGCGGCGGGGTGCGCGGGCGCCGGGTACTGTCGCGGCGCCAACACGCCGCCCGGAGACACCAGCCGCATGGGCGTGCCGTTGCGCGCGCCCATTACCAGCGAGCCGGGGTCGTAGTACGGGATCACGTACTGGCCCTGGCCGTTCACCTGCTGTTCACCCTGCTGTGGTGTGAGCGGCCGCCGCGGCTGCTGCGCCTGCTGCTGCGCCGGCTGCGCCACCAGCCCGGGGTACACGCCCCACGGCGCCACTCCGTAGTACGGTGGCACCCCCGTGATCAGTGCGCTCACATACGGGGCGCCCTCCTGGCCCGCGTTTATCACGTACGGCGCTTGTGTAAAGGCCTGCTGCGCGGCCAGCTGTTGCTGAAGTTGAAACTGTTGCTGCTGCTGCTGCTGGAGCAGCTGAAGTTGCGCCGCGGCGGCCTGGCCTCCGGCTGCGGCCGCTTGTTGCGATCGGAACAGTTGCTACAACAAAACAAATATATTCATATAAATCGTCGTAGAACTTTTTCATTGAGAAATTTGACTTTCATTGGCGATGGTTAACAACTAACAGAGATTAAACATATCTTACGAGCGAGGGAATATTGATTAGGTCTATTTCATTTGTATGTTAAAATGTCGTTAAATAGCAAATATGCCTAATAACTTTAAGAATTTGTACAAACAACAGCGAAAATTGAGTTGTTTCGAGTTTTATTTTGTTACACGAACCAGATGGTAAGCTCTTTATATGTTTAATTAATAGAGAATCGTATCGTTTACACTTTTTTCTGTGAGGTTGCAATGCTCGAGGGCTACTCGGCGTGAAGCGCGCTAATTAACACAATCGCTTAAAAAGTTAATAACAAGCCACAATCCTGTCTAACGCATATGCCGCTTCTGGTTACTGCTATTATCTTTTAGCTTGCTTATAGGAACATTTTGCAATACCGTTCTCATAAAAAATTGTTACGTTTTACTCCATAAGATATAAAATAATAACTTTACATTAAGTGTTTTCATTTTCTATATTTTTGTAGAACATAAAATTTTACATCTCGTCGTAAATCATAAGTATACAGATATAGTTGAATGGCATTTAGATATTTAGAATGAGGTGATTCATAGCGACGAGAGCGTAATCCGAATGTGATGTCATCGCGCACGGGCCGGCTCCATTTACCTGTTGAGAGGAGATTAGTTGGCGGGACTCCAGGGCGGGCGCGCACGCCACTACTGTAAACACAGTGATACATCACACACAACTCTTTATGCCGGCTGCGTCTATTGCTACCACCTGCCCACTCTCCTACGACTATATCTTAACAAGTCAATTCGTAACCTTGCCACTAAATGTTTTGATTAATCTTATAAATTTCACGTTGGTGCGAAGTTTTTATAGGCACCTGGAACTTGTGTTTATCAAAAAATACCATCAACCGTATTTACCAGACTCAACAAATGGAATAAACGGACATTTCTAGGTTAATTTTTTCTATATAAATGTCTATGATATATAAACAAAGACAATACAATACAATACGACAATTTAATAATATAGAGAAATCCCCACTTAGATAGAATACAATTTGTGTATACGCAAATTTTGAAACAGATGCCAGCTATCATACTAATTTTAATTACCGTGCTCCTATTACCACCGCGGCGCCTATTTTATTTTTCATTAGCTAATTGACACCGAATGATAATCTGAAGTCGTAACTTCACAGGAGGGGATCGGCGTTTGATCTCGCAGTGCGACTTGTGCTCGTACAACAATTTAATTCATCAAGGCGGTGTAATTAAGCGGCAAGCGAGCGCGATCTGCGCACGTGCGCTAAGCTGGGCAACTTGACCGCCACAAAATTAAGTCGCCTGTGTCGTTGGAAGGTGGCAGCGAGGCGCCGTCTCGCATTCAATTAGACGTTCAGTAATCCGGCTGCGGCAAGCTTCGATACCAATTACGGGGTTATTAGTGACGGAACGCTCGTGCACGTCTCTGTCTGCTCATCTGATGCTTTGTGCGCTTTGCTACTAGTACAATTACAAAATCTACAGGAGATTTTCTACTTTAAGGTTTACACTAACTAACATAACATTTAAAAATTTTAATGGATATTTCTTGTGTCCTTATCTGTTTATTATATATGTTATTTTATGTAAAAATAAAATGAAAAAAAAAAAGGATCTGAATGTAATCAGTAACAATTGTTTTTACATGGTGTAAAGATAATAAGTGATTTCTTTTGTATCTAGTAGGTAAATTTAATCGATCTTCTATAAAAACCTATCGAAGTTTATTCAATAATATGTGGCCTATCTTGCCGCAAGCGTGTAATTGTAAACGAGCCATCTTATGGTTTCGATCCCCACACGCGGAAATTTTTGTTATTTCCATTTCATCGCTCTGGTAACAAGGCAATTGCGGCGTTGGGTTCCGTCAACACGCAATGCTTCAAAAATAAATTCGGCAGAAAGTGGTGTACGGATTGAAGTTTCTTAACACTCCCTGTCGTAACAAGTTCTGTTCTATCTGTCTCTCTTGCATGTGCGGGATACAGCGTGAAATAATAACTTGACATCATAATACTTGGGAAGAAAATCTGACGTTTGAAATGTACTGAGGAACGGTAAATATTTAATGAATCAAAAAGTATTAGAAATTACCGAACTACTTACCGTTTATGTATATGCATTTTTTGATTGTGTATATTGAAAAAAATACTTGCTACATTCTACGCATCAATTATCTCCTTTATATCTCTTATTTTATATAAAATACACAATATATTAAATTAAAGACATTATATATGCTATATTTGTATAAACATGTATAAGTATAGAAACGAATGCCGAGTCACGAAATTAGTGTCTCGTGTCCAAGGTACGCGCAGTGTCGTTGCCTGCAGAAAATGGCGTTCGAGGGCATTTATTATTTACGCGGACGATGACGAGAACGTGGTTCTGCTCCCGCGAGGATCGCTCGCTCTAGGCGTCGGCAAACAAATTACGCGACAAAGCAATCAATTACAACGACAAGAACGTAGCAGTGCCTCTTGAATCGAACGTTGCGTCAACAAGAAGCTTTTAGCCGCAGCGCCGAGGTGCTCGTGCCGCTTTAGAGTCCGATACCTTAGCATTTAACGTATTTTTGCTATAATTGTTTACTGCCAATAAAAGTAAATTGTGATTTTAGAGAAAAACGTTTCACGAGTTGGAAAATTAGATTGTTGATCGAATACAAAAGCTAATTTAGGGCGAGTCGCCGTCGACGGGGTCGGAAGTCCAACGAGATTACGAGGATACTCGAGGTTGGCGCGTTCAGTCGGCTTCGCCTGTGCTTGATGTATCTTGCTCTAACGAGTTTATCTGCCCCGCGGGCTGCCGCTTCTTCGACGACGCTCATCTCTCACGCTATCAACGGTTGAATTTAATCAATTTCCGAGTAATCTTTGGAGTTTTATTTAACCAAAATACACGTTTAATATTTTTACAAAAATAACTAACTAATAAGTCAATTCGATAGTTTATTTAATTATAATTTTTACTATAAATAGATACATTAAATTTATCGAAGTGGAATGAAGTAAGGGTTAGTATTTTAATTACAAGATTTCATTGGATACCTATTACTGCTTTCGCGAAAGAGCGCCTGTAGATTTTCATGAAAAGGTGGCAAAGGGCGAGGGCGGGTTTAAGTTGGGCGGAGCTTAGCCACGCCTACATCGCCCACGCCCTGTCAGAATTACAACTTAATATTTGTATTGACGAATACTTTGCAATGTTATGAGACACTACATTTCTATCTGTTATTTGACGATATACGCCTACATTTTTCTATTACTTCAGAAAAAATATGTAACGACCTTAAGGGGGAGTAAATTAATTAAATGTTTCTTATAAGATTAATACAAAAATATTAGGCTATTTATTAATTCTTAAAAAAATACATAGTTTTTACTTACCCAACGAACAAGGCCTTTATCATTCTGTATGTTTAAAAATTCCGTCAGTGGTAGTTGACAATTTGGATTTATAGTTGTTAGTAAAGTACAAAGTTATGCGCGATCTACAAATAAACTTGCTTTATCATATAAATTAGTTAATGGACTTAACGTTGTTTTGCGTATTGTAGATATCATAGAATACAGAAAGTGCATTTAATACTTATTATAACACTTTTTAATGGAATTTTATATTAATCTTGTTATTGTAAAATCCATTTAATAAACATCAATAAGACCATGGAAGGTTTAGAGTACACGGCATATTGTTAGGTCCTACTCATAATAAATATTTAAGTTATGTATAAATGATTAAAGTATCTATAAGATAAGTGATATATAAGATGTGTAAAGAACTTGAAGTCACTCACTCACTCAGCTTAACACTGTATCCCGCACATGGCAGGGTAGGCAGAGGGAACTTGGGAACCTAGTGTTAAGACACTCCGTTCCACTTCTGTTCCCCACTTTCCACCAATTTAGAGGCTAAACTTTAAGTTAAATATATTCAAACAAAAAGGTGGGCATAAAAGATGCATGTCTTGAAAGAATGCAAAAAATACACGTTAATTTTGTAAATAAGAATGCATGTTTTCAAAGAATGCAAAAATGCACTTATTAACGAAGGCGTTAAAAGTACTAATACATTAACCTTATTATTTTGCTTGTAAATCAATAATGATAATAAGTCCCCCATGAAAAATTGAAAATTCTAAGAAGTACAGTGGCTAAGAATCATCGAAATAATTCGCAGTAAAAATAAGTTTTTATACCGTTAGTGTCAACGTTTTTCATTGTTTTTAACCATTTGATTTATTACACATATATTTCTACTGGTGTGAATCAGCATGAAAATGCTGACCAGAGGTCATGAAAAGGCGGATTTTTATTCCCAGAATTTTCATAGCAATCCAGATGTTTTTGAGTATCTTTGTTTATTTTGATTCACACTTTTAAAGAAAATCATCATAACCAAACAAAAAAGCATCAGATGATATCTATATCATTAGATAAGATCAAAATAAAGTAAACGAAGAAAGTAGCAAGAAAAAGGTGATGAAGACGATGACAATCAAAATTGTGTAATAGTTTCAATTCAGAAGTAACCAATTGTCAATTTTAATATATTATATGGTTTGAATTAATGATGATTTTGTAGTTTATTAATAATTATTTACTTGAATAGTTGATTTTTAGATGGATATCTAGTCGTGACTTGATATCCATCGACTATCCTATCAGACGACAAAATGTGGTAGCTCTTTCGATGAACACATATTAATAGAGCCACTTTCCTTTTTTTAAGTAAAGGTCCTCTATACAAACGTAGTCGATTGTATAACGAAAACTATTAAACAAAACCCTGATTTGTATGTAAACCATGTAGTTTTATTGCAGTCTAATTATTTATACGGCTTGTTTTCTACAATAACTTTGCCTATTTCGAAGAATCTACTACTATTATATATTAATTTCCCACTAATCATATTTTCAGTATTTTCGAAATACGTTACTCACAAATCTACATTTAGAACTATATCTCATAAGTAGTGACGAAAAATGTAATTAATAGCATAATATCGAAAAAGTTTTCTGTTTAGTGGGGGTATGAATGAATTTTATTGCAATAATTGTAGTACAACAACAAAATTACTTGAAAGTTCATTTTAATAATTTATAGCAGTACCTATTTGTTACATAGCTTTTTATTATCTTTTATTTTATAAATAATAATAAAATGCTATTTAAGTGACTATTTGAGCAACACAAAATTTATTCTTGTCAATAATTCATATATAAATTACCTAGTATTTCTTGGGACATAATATTTACAATTGAATAGAAAATGTATCATGTTATACATTTTCTATACCTATTCGATAATTTAAACCATGTGATATGCGCTTAAACAAATGGTTAAATTTAACTAGCGTGCATTTGCCTAATAGGTAAGATGGACAAACGTATCAGACAAAACAAATGTTTATCGAGAACTTATATAAGCCAATAATAGTATCTGCATGAAATATATTGTCTCTTTTTATCTACCCCAGTATCAACTATATACAGAAATTATAATATAGATATTACAATGATCTATATATTTTTTGAGAACAAAACGATTTAGTTCTAATAACATTTGCCATTCATGAAAAGAAAATTCACATACAAATGACAAACACATGTTGACATATGCCATATCTATCATAAAACATGTTGACTATACTTAATTCAAGCTGATTTCCGTTCAGAAATATTTAAGTTTCAAGAAAATTTGAAATTTGAAAAGTATTTATCTTTTAATTAATTGAAATTGAGAAAAAAAAAATCAGTTTTACGAATATCAGTGTCATTTTTATAAAATACAGAAAACTTATATAATTCAATAACAAGGTCCATAAAGACCTAGTTATTACCACCTAACTAACTATTTTTTTATCACGTATAAAAAAATAGTTTCAGTTTCACATGTAGGCATGAGGAGTTTTGCTCGTCTAACTTATATCTTAAACTCTTGTATTCTATTTAAAATTATCAACTGTGTAGATGTAATAGTTTGGAAGTGGCTGTGACATAAGGATGAACATAGTGTGGCAATACATTTATTTATACCGTGCTCACCCTCTCTCCCTCAAAAAGAATCAAATATATACAAAATAATACTATTAATTTATATGTTTGTTAATACAGCTTCTCAGTTCGAGAAATTTACATCGTTCAAAATTAATTTACGTTTTGAAAATAAAACATACGCTTTTTTTGGCAGATTTTTAAATGTTTTAACAATTTACTTTAATTTAGAAATGTATGATTTTCGTAACATACAAAAAAATAAATTAAATAATAGTTTTTTAACCAAACTTAAATAATCACTATCTTAGCCAACGAAGACGCCACATTGGTTGGATGATAGGAAAACATTTTGTGTACGTGCAAATTTTTAGACCATTCGGACGGCAACAGCGTAGTTTTTTTAGGAATGTCTTTGGTACGTTGCATAAAATGATAAAAAAATCGTATTAAATTCACAATTACAGACATCGTCGATGATTGTTTTAATCGTGTAGCTTAATTAGGTAGTATTCTTGCTCGAAGCAACGTTGAAAATTAGTATCTTTTAATACTTCTAGCGTGGGAAACTAGAGGAATTGTAAATATTCAATATAAACAATATAAAACAACACAATATACATAAAATCTGAATATATAGTAAAAAGCGATCACAGATCTATTATAGTGCTTCACATGTAATGTTTTTTTTATTCTATTCATTGTAGTTAAAAATTAGCACTACTATAGTTCATTATTTTAGTGCAATTTCTAGGTGATGATTCTAATCGGGTGGGATGGTGGTTGGTGTCTAGGTGTGGCCGGACGTCGCTTTTATCAAAATTAGCAGGCACACCCGCGTGGTGGCGCACCCCGCTCATAAAACACCACCGTCATCGTCGCATCGACGACTTGGGAGCCACACCTAGGCTGTCGCACCCTCGTAACTCACCCTTTGCCCCTTGTAGTGAAAAATAACACATTTTGCAACGCGACATTGCTACAAAAATCGCACGTATACACAAATTGGCATGAAGAAATACAAAGCAACCACGTCCGACAATATTTTTCACCCACTTTAAGTCCTAAATGGCTATCATAGGGATAAACACGGTCGGTAGAGATTTAGCGGCTCTTGCGAAGCCAACGAAGTAGAATACGGTAAAAAGGCAACATTTTGAGAAGTGTTGGATTTATGAGATAAGTCGTAGATCATGTCTTATAACTGTAATATATAAAGAAATAATATTTCCTAAAACATAAGAAATGAACATAAAATGTATATCAGCATAAAGAAAAGCTGGTTGCAAATACTTTAGTTCTTATTTTATTAGAGAATGATTAGAATGTAAACGGTCTTTAATAGATGGAAGTAGCGTTTGTGACACAATAAGTTGGTCAATCGGCCGAGTTAAGGTTGCTTACACTTTGCTTGTTGATAAAATCGACATCTGTATGCGTCAATGTGTACTGTATTTGTACTCGTTGTATTGTTTGTGATAGTTGTATTGAAGAGAGTTGAATATAATAAATCTATTTATGTACAACTACTTACATATTATCGTATCTATTATAATTTGACAACAAAAGTCAACTTAAAGTTATTAAAGTGACGGAAAATATGTTATTCAAATAAAATTATCAGAATATAGTTATCCATATTTAAAAATAAGTAACAACAACAGTATCTACTCTCACAGCAAGGAGGGCCACTACTCAACACGGTTTTGTGTGAGTGGAGAATTAGGCATGAAACTCGGTATAGTAATAACGGCCCATTTCGAACTGTCTGTACTTAATACATATAAAAATGCTCTAGGCACATTCGAAAAAAGCTCAGGTATAAACAACATAAGGAAGCTACTACAGTTCTCCCTACATAATATCGGCGTTTAACTGACATAGAAATAAAGCTAAGTGCTTAATAATATTATAAGTTTTTATTTTAATTTATAAGTAGACAAATAATATTTACAAAAAAATATGGACTCATTTGGTATTATTTTATAACACTTTCAAAGACACTACAAATATTATACCCGTAATCTGCTGCCTGCCTTTGAAAGGGCGACCTGTCGGATGAAACAACTCAAAACATACATTACATTATTTTTATAATTTTTAAGGTGTTAACTTACACTTAGGGGATGGTATAACTTACTGGTCATAGCACTTGGACGGACTCCAAGAGGTGCGGGTTCAAATCCCGCTAAGTTCAAATTTTTATTATTAATAAACATTACAAATATGTACATTCAAATTGATTTTCATTATCAATTAACATTCAAATACCTAACCCTAGGCAATTTAAAACTTCAAAAATAATAAACGTCATATAGAATAGCATTATTAATAAAAATATTTTGGATAGTTGGATATATATGTATAAGATGAAATGGAAACTGTCTTTGGGCCAGAAATAAAATATGAACCAGAAACAGATATATGGAAAGAAATTGGATGTCGATCATATTATTGATCAACCGAATGTGTTAATTCGGTTAATGACACTACAATAGTAATTATTTAGAATTTTGGCATTTGTGCTGAACTACAAATTGGCATATGACATGTTTACCAAAAAACAAACATTTTTCAGTTTGTGATGTCAATGTGTCATCAAAAAGTGAGATACATTCAATTAAAGAAACAATAAAATTTAGACAAAGTAACAAATTTTACACTGAACGCTAACAGCATATTCAGAATGCATAAATTCAGTTGATAGTGTTGGTGATTTCTTGCAAAATTATGTTAATGAATAACAAATTTACCGCTACCCCTTAAACTTATACTTAAATAAACAAATCTATGCTCAAATAAATATAATAAATGTTATACTCAAATAAATAAATTTATCTATAAGGTCTATGTATAATATCGACTTCTATTGACTTCTATTGGGTGGGATTAATATCTAGTAGTTCTACAGATACGATTACTTATTACTCGGTACTAGGAAATAGGTCGTTATTATTAAAATATAAAAAAATCATATATTTGGATAGTAACGTTTCTAGAGTACATTATTTTTTAACTAATTATATACTTATAAGTATAAACAGGTGTCTGCTAACTTATAAAATTTTAACAGGTATATAGCTATATACCACAAGCTAACCTGCGAGACTTTTGCGTGGTAAAGTAAATTTAAAGACTCTAGTAAAAAATTAAGACTTTTCCTGGTTCTATAGATTAAAATTTTGCGAAAAGTGCTTTTTTTTTTAAAGCAAAATGTTGCAAATTTTATGTTTTATTTATTTCTGTGTAAATTATCATTTTCCTCATATAATATCTATACATACACTGAAGCCTAAAGTTTCAATGTCAATTCAATAAAACTTTTATTATATAGAAACAAATATTATAATCTAAGAATGATGTAACATTTTTATCTTTGAACCCATTTAAATAAAGAAAATGCTATATTGTAAGAGACATTATCCAATAAATAAATACGATTGGACTAACAATACTAGGTACTACTAGGTTTATATATATATATATATATATATATATATATATATATATATATATATATATATATATATATATATATATATATATATATATATATATATATATATATATTTATTTATTTAAACATATATTACATATATCTACGTATATATACTGTGCCTAAAATACCTAAGAAATTTTAAGGTTACAAATTTTGTCTGTAAAATGTAGCCATTTGCAGATTAAATGTGGCAGGCATGAAGCAACCCAAGCTTATACAAAAAGCAAATGAAATCGATACGTTACGTATGTATGTGATAGTATTTGCTTGGCAATATCGATTTGTAAAAATATTTGTAGGCTGTTGAGATGTGCTCAATGTTAAGAAGAAGAAATGTACTCCTTATTACCGATGATTAGCGAAGAAGTTTTTCGTATCACCAACATTCATAGGCAGAAAACATCTTGTTGGTACCTAATATTTCATCATTTATACATTTACATTTCATAGTAGTAGTATATTTAAATTTTGTAATAGCCACCCGTCCAGTAAGGAGGAAAAGGAGCAAACGAAATATTAAGGATGCAAAGGTGGTGAAAATATGAATATATTACACAGCAATACGAGCAAAGTAATCACACGCACGCAAGAAAACGTTACTACGCTGTATAGCACTGTACGAATATTTGTAAAACCAATAATTCACCCACATGGACTTTAATTTAGGCTCATTTTTAGAACAATAAATTTTACCCAAACGAAATTACATATATTTTATGAATTCTCTATCCCATTAAATGTTAAGGTGTACATATTTTTAATATGTGTTGATAAATAGAAAGATATATGGCACAACTTAGGTATAAAAATATCTTATTAAAAAGTTTCATAGACATTCCAAAAAAGAACACCTTTCATATCACCTTCTATTAATAATACACTAGGTACTAATATTATGATAAAGCAATGTATGTTCCAAGTTTTTTCTATAAAAATAAAACCTGTATATATATTTAACAGTAGTTTTACTTTTCTCTCATTAAGTAACTGTCTCTAAATTTAAGTACAATGACCCCTAACGGTATTCCGGTATTTGAGTTTAGTTACATTTCTTGAGAATCGCCAAAAAACAAAGTATAAAGATGCGTTACTAATTATCTTACGTTAATAAAGATTTTAACTACTTTTTACAGTACAGGAGGTTAGGATATGAGGGTTTGCAAAACGGAGACAGTAAGATGGTAGAGGTGAATGTACGCGTTAAGTGTGCCACGCGCCGGAGAAATACTTCGGAATGGATACCGTTAGTGGATCGCGGTCAGGCCGGCAGCGGTACCGCTGTTCGTGTCTGCAACATCACCACTTAATCGCTTTCAATTTAAAACCCTCTATATGGTCACTTAAATCAAGACTTTAAATAAAATAAACAAATAAGAAACCCTAGATAGAGAGTAAGATAAGAATTCAACTCAGTAACCAAATTATACAGAATTTGTATGATGGTGTTTTGTATTTGTAAGCACGTCAGCAAATTGCTGTATAACGCAGTAATCGGAGCGTTTCTAATATCTACTATCTACACTTTGACTCAGTTTCACCGCACGCTTCTTGCCTCCGTTCTTATTTATTCGTTTTGCGAAATCGTTTGAAATCTGATACCGTTCAAGCGAGTTATCGAGACTCTAGGTTCTCACGAAACTTCACACGGACTTCTTGCAGATAGTGAGTTGCCTATTGAATTCTCCTTATTATTGTTCCAAGATGAAATCGCTATCGTTTTACTTAATAAAAAACAAGCCAGCGAAGTATAACTTACTGAGCATATCTACATTCAAATACAACTTCGTCGTAATCCTATATTATAAAAAGAGTTGTTCCATGGTAATGAGGGTTTAAAGCGGACAAATGAATATTTTTCATAATAATTGCGCTGGATGCAGCAGCAGGTAAGGCGTGAAGCGCGGCGGGCGCGACAATTTGCATCACAAATACGGGTGGCGGCCGCGATGCGCCCCGATGCCCTACGCCCGCGCTCGCGGCCGTTGCGGCTTCCACCCGTATCAGACAATGTCACAATCAACGTCGCGTGGACGCTTTTTGGCCTTTATGTGATTGGCGATTGTGGTTCACCATAAATGTGACTAAGATTTATTTAGATTCATAATTTCAGTTTTTCTAAATAACTACTTAAATTGATAATTCAGTAGCTATAAATATAAGCCACTATAATTATATTCAAATGTTTAATGTGATTATAAACTACATATTTCCAGAAAAATATATATCTATTGCATAAAGCCTATCGTCTATAACGGCAGTTTGTTCACGAAGAGAAAAGGTAATGCAAGTAAAAGCAGCCAAGTTGAGAAGCGATGAATTAATAACGAACTTCTCCCGCGACGCGTGATGACGGCCAACAAGAGTAGCGCATTAGACGCCAACTGAAATTCACCAAAATCTCCCCTAATTATCGTCAGATACTTTTTCTCGTAATTTTTATTCAAAAATAGAAATATACTCTAACTTATTACTTTAAACTTTGAGAATAAATTTGTTGTATTTTTTTGTAAGAATTAATCAAAATATATTAAATAGTACTTAGGAATGTTATTTGAAATACATTTAAGCAAAACAATAAATATCTATATAAGACAAGATGATTGTTCCGAATTGTAACTTATAAAGCTGCAATTAAACATTATTATTATTTGTGATACACGATGTAATCAGTGAAAGATTTATAAGATAACCGTATCCGTTTTTGTACATTTTTTTTGGGACATAAACATTTTAAGAGTATTTTATTAATACTTTTCTATGGATAATTTTTAATATATATTAAACAAATAATTTATCAAATTACAATAACCTAAGGTATTTGTTTTGTAAACTATAACTATAAGATTTTTTTATAAAACAGGAATCGATACCTATATTTTTATAATTAAAACTAGCTCAAGATAAAATTCATTCGGTTTTATATATTTTTATTGGATCATGTTAATCATGACATACAGAAGTAATTTTCTTAATAACGGAAGTACATGTAAATGACAAGGTAAGAAAGGGGTTAGTACAGACGGTTTCACAATATTGAAATAAATCTCTCATGGAATGACTTGCTTGGAAATTACCCGGTGGCGTAAGGTCTACGAAATAGGTGGAAAAGCGGCTCTTAATTAAATCAAGTGACACGTCTCGTACGTTGCTTCAATCACACGACCTCAATAAACTCAAGCTTCCGACGAATCTGCTCCTTTCATGCTACCTTAGTTGTATCCAATGAGGATACCAGTAATTATAAGACGCATCTAGCGTATAGAGCAATATGATCTATACATTTTTTCTTATTATAGTTCCATTTAAATTAAATAGTAGAAATGAGAACCAAATATAAAATTAATATATTTAAAGTCAATGAATGAATGTTGTATATATTTTTTTAGAAATTTTGATGTTTAAATTTTTCGACGTAGGCTATACTCTAATTTGAAATGGAGCGATATATGTCATTCAATACGCTATAAAACTTAGCAACAGGAGAAAAAATCGAATGTGTTATGAGCGTAATATCAAGTGAATATAAAGACCAAAAAGTTGT
Source organism: Eueides isabella (assembly GCA_019049475.1). NCBI lineage: Eukaryota > Metazoa > Arthropoda > Insecta > Lepidoptera > Nymphalidae > Eueides > Eueides isabella. The sequence goes on from CM032385.1 coordinate 5,923,003, forward strand.
GTTAATGGTACAATGCTCAACATATGTCGAGAGGAAAATTGTCGAAAATATTGACAAAATTGTTGAGTGTAAAATGTTATAATTTTATATATAACAAGGCAACGAGGCAACTATAAGCTACCTATTATTATTATTATTATTTATTTAATATTAAATACCTGTTAATATCAATATAAAATAACAATAATATCAATAGGAAAAGAGAAATTTTGCAAATCCCTATACTAAATATATGTACTTTCAACCACAATTTTTATTAAAAGCTTAATTTAATAAACTACATACCTTATTACCTTAAAATTCAAGTAACATTTTACGACTAATTTCAGAAAAGGAATACGGTTACTACACTGAATTTACGACAAACTTCAATAAACAGATTTTTTTTGTCGTATTATTTAAAACTGCATTTATATCTTAATGCAAGTTTGACTTTCTGCAATAAAAATAAACAGAGTAAAGTGGATAAAACAAATAATAAAAGGGGTGCTGCAACCCTGCAGGGCAAGTCGACAATAACTTGTGCAGTGGCTGCGCACCGATCGCACTCATTATTTCCATAACGAGCTCACGACAACCGCCGCTCGTTCTGCACTCTCGGAGTCCCGGTAACAGCAATTAATTAACTGACTAAACGGTATGGTGTTTTACATTGTGATGTTTACGCAACTCTCCAACGATAATGTCGCCTGCCATTGGACAGTGCAACCTTCGCTTCGCATTAATTAATAAATTATTATTAGCTCGACCCATCTCACTAAAAAATTAAAACACTCATTATTGAGCTCGTTATAAAGTTCATTGCATACAAATTGCTTATTTGCATAAGGAATAGATATAAATAGTCACGATTGTATTTGCTAAATAAACTATATATTTACTGTCCCATTAGTGAATATTAAAAATCGAAAATATATTTTCTTATTATAAGAGAAAATACATCAAGAATAATGGCGAAGCAATAAAAGGAATACAAATTTAGTGTTCCCAGGACTCGTGAATCAATCTGCTCGTAATCTTCAATGAAATTATAAGTGGTATTTTTACGTTGTCATAATGTGTATATTCGTGGGGAGTATGAAAATACTACCGCCTCAAAAAATACTCAGGTACATATTGACTTTATTATGTAGGATCAGTCATGCCTTTTTGCACATCTTCATGTCGTAACAGCTGGCAGTCGCTGTTACTTAAATTAGTTAACAATGACACATATTGCTGGCAAACAAACGCCCAGGATTCCTAAATAGCACACTCGCTATTCTTAAACTATCGCCGCCACACCGGTGAGCATGCGTCTACTGATTCATACACACCTCAAGGTGCTATCAGATGAGAATGAGCACACTTCTTAAATTAAAAACTTTGCAATTTAATATACATTATACTCATATATCAAAGCATCAATAAAAGATAACGCCTTATCATGTGTAAAGTAAAGACTTTCAATATAATTCATCAGATATGAAATGCAGTCGTTAAATAGAAAATAACTATTATCTAATAGAATGTTCCATGTCCGTTCGAAAGGCATGTGTGCGTATCGAGTGCTATTGCGTGTTGTATAATGAGAGACTCAACTGAGGACATTGATCTCGCGCTTGAACTTGAAGTTTATGATATTTTTCATAAAATTTAAACTTAATAAGCAAACATTTTGCTACGGGGTAATTAAAATTCTCATCAGTATTGTCAGTATGATGTGGGCAAGTGCTATAAATATTTAAATTCCCGGTTGAAGAGCAACCGTGACACGAGTATTATCTACAGGAAAATAATTTTCCAGCACGTCAGTGTACCAAACGTTGCCCGGAAATTGTAGGAAATTGCAAGAGAAAATGAATCCGACGGTTTGAGAGGTCCAGTTGAATCGAGCAAACCTTCACTATATAACACTCATATATTACTTTATAATGCTAAATTTATCTTTATTATCTTCTTATTAATTAACCAAATCGTTTGACATTCAAATAAAGACTATATATTTACATAAAACCCTTTCGTATATTGTTAAGTATTTGTTATTTTTCATGCATAGAGTTTTAAGAAATGTGCGAACTGGCATAAACCAAAAAGGAACAGAAAAATAAAAGAGCTCTCCATCAATCACATGAACAGAGCCCTGAGCTTCCGGACGCGGCTTGGCCGAGCGAAACATTTCTTTGAATAATGAATATACAGGTGGGTAGGTATCGTGTACCCTGTAACTGGACGTGATATATGCCGTCGTCGACCGCATGCATAATTTCACTCATTTTATGTGGTTAATTGTCGAAAATGACCGCAAGTGAAATATATTACAACGTAGCGAACGCCAACACCGCTACGTGACGGCTAATGTATTCTACGGCCCGAGTGCTCCGCCTTCACCTTCGCGTTACCTGGCTCTTTGTAGGGTTGTACTTTATACGCAGTAAAGCAACATGCCGGTTACCCATAATGCATACGTTTAAGTTGACACGTGTTTGATGCAAATTAAACTAATATCATTATAGCATCACTAAAATTATATTTTTGCTCTAAATTTTTAAGGCCAAATCATACTAAAACAGTCTACAAAGATGTTAACATGTTATTAAGTTGTTTACTTATATTAAAGACTATTATAAATGCAAATAAATAAACTTTTTACTATCTTGAGTTTCTAAGAGAAATTGGCCTTTCCCTTGCTTCTCTTAAATGTACCCAGCCATAGAAGGTTATTAAGTTGGTAAATAAAACATTACTTTAGTACGATATTTGAGGCATGTTGTGGCGCAGGAACTCAAGTATGCGACTGTAAACGCGATGGGTTGTGGGTTCGATTCCTACTCTACTTTCTACATGAAATGTTTAATATTTTTCTTTTCTCGCTCTGGTAGCTAGACTTAGCACGGCGTTTTGTAGGTAAGTGGGGAATGTTAGTTTTATAATGGGAACGGATTGTCTTACACTAGTAGAATATCTTCTTATGTTGTTGTTCATATGCTCATAATTTGTAGTAAACCTATAAGGCTAGTAGCCACAACTGGAGTACGCGTAGCGCACAATCGCTTCGGCTCGCGTTTACAATGCTGCTGCATTACAATTTTTCAAAGCAGACACAAGCGACAGGGCATAACAAAAGAGCTAGGAAGGCGCAAGTAAACGAGCGTTGCGGCAAACGAGCGGGTGAGATTCATACATAGGACGACTTCCTCCTTACTAATATCTAATGTTTTAGCGAAGTTTTCATTCTCAAGCTTATTCTTTGTTTTCATAGTTAAAACCAAAATATTAATGTAATTTCCATTATATTTTTTTTATAAATAAGAACCTTATAGATCAGTATTAATACTGGTAATATATATACATAAATATACAAATTTGAAATATTGCGAAAAAGAGGTATGAATAACTTTTAAAATACAAAGACCGAACTCAATTTGAGTAATGTAACTTTTGGTCCGTAAACACGAACTTTGGAAAAGCTCTGCGAAGCGGTTTGGAAGTATCTCTACATTTAGCGCGTTTTCAGGTCGTCGAAATGAATACGGCAAAGATCGGGTGGCGCGATATAGCGACGGCCGCCACGCGTGCGGCCGGATAACCAGAGTATTGCAAATACGTTTCTAAAGCAGGAGAAAAACCGCAAAAAATAACTTGAAGATATTTATTTTTGAATTTGATGTAGCATTCACACAAACTTCAATTAAAATTGAAATGCGTTTGTTTCATATCTTGTGTATCTGGTTGTTTTGCACATTATAATATTAATATTTGATGTTAACATATGTACCTAAGGTAATATTTCAAAGAAAAAAGAAGGATATGAACATTTACAACAATAGCGACATTACATTTTTTTAAGAAAGCTCCAATAAACCTCTAAAAAAACTTAATTTATCAGGTTAGCCGCCAACAAGCCAACAAGATTACGCGACTGATCCCGTTATAGTAGATTCTCATAAGTAATTAATATATTTCTTTATTGATTAAATATTTATAAAGTTTTTTTGTTGTTGTTGTTCTCGTATATAATTAAAAAATATTTATTTAAACTATAAATACTTTGTTGGCGCTTACTTACTATAATAGTTTAGTATTTACAAATAAAGATTTACATATTGAATGAAGTATGTTGCAGTGTTGTTTCATAAATATGTACGTACAATCTTTAATAAAATATTAGTTTAATAACTTATACTAGTCAAATATACGTATACATATGGTATGTATATTATAACAATTTAAAATTATATTTGAGTTTTGTTTCCACTATTTGTTGAAAAAAATTTTATCGTACCACTTTTAAATTGACTAATAGAAATAAATAATAAATATTAAAAAGTAAGTAAATCATGAAAAATAACTATGTATTTAACTATTTTATATAAATATATCGCTAAACAAGGATTTATTCGATCGTTTATAGCGAGGTTGAATTAAAATCAATGCTACAACTTACAATTTGTAGTTTGAGATCTTTTCCAGCCGCTGCAGCAGCCGTTACGGAGGTAGTCACAGGGGATAACCACTGATGGAGGTTAATATAACGTTTTGGTAAAAGTTTTAAGGAAACGTCTGCTTGTGCATAAGCGCGTTCCAGACATGCAGCGGTAGCACCATCCAGGGCCAGCGCTGGCTCCAGGAGCGCACCACCACCCTCTAGTACAACCATTGTCGCTAGGTAGCCGTGTCACCAAACAGATGACGGATTACACTACACGTAAAGTCACTTCACAGCATGCGAACGCGAATTGGAGCTACATGTCGCGCGGTACGTGGCACTCGAGCAGCGAGAGTCGCGGAACTGCCGCGTCGCTCACCTGCCGCGGTCGCGGTGGCCCGCGCCCCTCCTGCGCCGCCCACTATCTCGACAACAAACAACGTTTCTGCAGCAGCCGTCCTGCATCCTCTGACAATACTAGATACACCACTTTCAGCCTACTTTCTCGAAGTCGCGATCATCAAACATAGTAGTGATACACTAACTTGTTTATTCCATGAATGAACTTGCCTTCTTATCAATCTTAACTGTTCTTTACAATACATTATACTTTGAGATATAAAAGTATATTAATAATTAACTGTACTATTGTTACACAACGTTTAGTTACATATTTTATAATAATTTATCCGAGAACAAACAAAGATAATATTAATTTATTAAGCTAAGCATTTTAAACTTTCACTTTAATTGATTAATAATTATTTTCAAGTACTTTAAATATGTCCCCAAAAATAAATTATTTACATGTTATTTATTTAATAATATATAAATGTTAGCTGTTTGATAATAACAAAAAAATTGTGAAGGTTATAATAGACTTAAAAAGTTATCTATGATACCTATATCTTATTGTAATAAACAATAATGAAGTGCAGTGTCTGCACTTATTATGTAAATATCATAAAAGGTTTTTTTTTTAATTCTGTTGGTACACGTAGTCTTCTAACCTACTAGAACCTACTATTAGGTGAGATCGAGATATAGCTTAATTTATTTTTAAATGACATACCTGATGTGGAACCATAGTACCGATTAACGTTATGCAGTTTTTGTTGGTAAATATAAATTATTGAAAATTAAAGCCGGTGGGGCAGTATCTACTCGTAAACGGAATGTTATACGTGTGGACTCTAGAAATATATTCAAATTGTTTACTTCCCAAGCCCCGATAAAACAAAGTGTGGCATTGAGTATTTTTTAATAATATTTTTCATTTATAACTATACAGAAATCAAAACATAAAGAACAATCAATATAAATTAAATTACGTTGCTCAAAAGAAAAGCAAAATACGCGGAAAATTTCAGGAATCAATTGCCACGTGATTCGGTCTAAAGTCCCTCCTCATTGAATAAATCAAACATTTCGTCTCAATACACAAGCAAACTTCTAAACAATTAGCAAACTCTGAATAATAATTTAGGACTTTGTCGAAACGTCATGCATTAAAATTTCATAAGCCAAAGTTCATATAAAGCTATAACTACCATGATATCTACGCACCGATAGTGATTCCAACTTAAATCCAATTTAGAAGAATGTTCTCTTGAGGCATATATGACAAAATATTGTAAAAGTTCGATATCTCTTCTCGTCCAAATTTATAAAGCGAAGTAGTTGTACTTATACATATAACGACGTCGCGCGTCGGACGACAGTAATGCCGATTACGTATCTTTTTATATATTTATTTGTATTATTTATTTATACCACATATTAGTAAATAATTTACTGTGCTTTAAAATGTAACGGAAATCGAATGCGTAATAATAACTGTATAAATACTATACTAATAATAGCTTATATAAATACTATAGAGAAAATATTTAATATACTGACATAACTTTAACTATAAATATATGTTAAGTTTGAATGCAGCAGAAATTAATTCCCTGTAAACAGTAGTATTAATAGACGCAAGACAATAAGCCACCCCTGTGAACCTCATAGTCAGCGACCTAATGTTCTTCAGCACGCGAACCAGAGCCGCGCCACAACCTCAACAGAAAACACAATTTGCATATTATGGTTGAATATAGTGAAATAAAATGTCGCTACTAAACACCTGTAAAAGAAACATCAATATATTCTAATTAATACTTTTTGATATTGTATTTTAAACCGCGTTACAATCAACGTATACAACAAATGTACAGGACAACGTGGGCATGAATGTGCTGATTTCAGAAAATGAGCTATACCAATAACTAGACTAATATAAAACTACACGGTTTATGTATAAATCAAGGGCTTCGTTTAATAGCTACCTTTAAAATTGATCATTAGCTGCTTCTGAATTTGCAACTGTAACACACTTTTAAGTGTCATCTGGATTGCTATGAAAATGATATTTTGATGCTTTAAACATCATATATAGTGAAATACATTTAATAATGTAACGAATCAAATCAATGCATAAATACAATTAGAAGGAAAATAAACCGTTAAAAAGTAAAAATGCTGACAGTAACCTTAATTTTTAGTGTGATTTTTTCCGACGACGTATTGCTTACTGCGCCTCGTTCGATTCTCAAATTTTTGTGGAGACATATTGTCAGTATTGCCTCACAATAATAAAGTTAATGAAATGGTACTTTTTATTTTAATACTTGTATTAAAAATCGAAGTGGATCTTTTAAAACATGTATCTTTTATGCTCTCTTTTCCCAAAATAAGTAAATTATCAAATAAGAAGTATTAGTTACGTTCCATGAACTGAACATTACTATTATATTATGTATAATAAAAAAAAACTATTATTTCGAGTTGCAATTGTATACATGTGCCCCAACAATAAAACATATCTTCTAAAAGGGACACACCCTTAAATGATGTTATCTTATGTAAATTAAATATCTATAAAGACACTAAAGTTGTGTGCTGCACAATTTATTTATGTGTATATGACAATCTGCTATATCGAATCATTGCAATGCAACAGCTCAATTATTCACACGTCGCGGCTCCGCCTGCTACATCATCCGCTTGCTACCAAATTAAAAGTAAATAACGAAATGAAAACAAACGCGCCCGCACCGCGAGGGACTCGCAAACCTTTTACCGCTGTCGAGTAAACAACTACAGCTAAACACACTATCATTTTATCAGTTATCGGCTATCTATTTGCGCTGTAAAAATTGCAACAGCATTCAAATTTATACTGAAAACATAAATAAATACATATAACTATAAATAATAAAATTATAAAACACAATCTTAATTATATTTTAATTAATTAAGTTATTCAATAAAATCTTCTAGCTAGTACAGTATACTGTTGTTATTACAAATAAATAGCACAACAGCAAGAAGTACAAGCGCTGCCCCCAGCGCGAAGCAATTTCGAAGAACAATGCACTTGGATGAATAGTGGTGGAAAGTAAAAAGTGTGTTTTGCATCATATACACATTTTGTGGCAAAATATTTTTTTTTGTGTTATATTTTACATATTAATATTTATGAAAGAATGTAAAAAAAACAATCTATGAACATGTTATATAAATTGTACAGTTCGAATTTTATTTGTGGCATCATTAGTGACAAACACCTGAAAAACCTTCACGCAAGGTAAGACAGTAACGAGCGGCCGCAGTCATCATGGGGTAGGAAAGTAGCCCCTCACAACGAAAATTGTCACAAAGCAAAGTATGTCAGGAACTGTATCATTATTTTAACATGTACCACGAAATCTAAAGACATGCGTAATACATTCGTAATAAATATTTAGAAAAGAACTTTTACATTGAATCTTAAATTTGATGAAAGAACATGTTGTCTGATATATTATGGGCTTTTAAGCACTAACATTTAGGATTGCGTTTCTCATAGGATATTTAAATGTTTTCAATATACGGGGAAGGAGAAGCAAATTAATTTGCTACAAAAGAAGATTAACTCAATTCTGTAAATTTGCTAAAACTCTTAATCTCTTTATTAGGAGAGATACATTGCTAAAACTCTTTACACCACTTTTTCCAAGATGGGGACTGGAGGACAAGAATGACAACCCCATAAACTTGATGTTAAGCACATCCTGACATGTGCACCTATAAACATTTAAAAAAATTTCGTCCTCTGAAAAACGCACGTTATACCCTAAAAATATTACATACAATTCTTTGGACTACTTTAACACAAGAATAACTTTTTTCTCGATCCATTTTAAGTATCAGTTACAGAAGAACCTTCGATTTCTATTTTTAATTATACTACATAGGAAAACATAAGTGAAATAAATAAATTACGTAATTTTCATATTATGTCACAAAGTACTAAAATGTTTTTCTTTAAAGTGTCAATACACTCAAGACGTTTGAGGAAGTGTTTATTCATAATCAGAAAACTGCAATCAGAGCTGTAACACAAGTTGAATGGCCGAAGAAGCACCAGAGCGTAGCGCTTACGGCAGTATTTACACTTGTTTCTTATACATTCATTATTAAATAAAATGTTTGTTAAATCGAGAGTGTATACTTATAGATAAACCTTACTCTTATACCCGTATATAAGACGATAATGGATTCTCATTTATTAACAAAGGTTCATTACGTAGGAGGTCTAATGAAGGACGATTAACAGATTTGTGTGACAAAGCATTTTATGCACAATAAAACCGCCGAATTTAAAGAACAATTACGAAAGTCAAAGCAGGTATCTAAGAACAGTGCGGCGAGATGTAACAAATCGCTAGCGCAACAAAGGAGGCTTTCTCGCGGCCATTACGCGGAATGCACAGGAGAAACAGGCGTCGGTATCGAGGGTGGCGCGATTAGCGTATGCGGTGCGCAGTAGTAGTCGGGAGGCCTCGCACCCGACTCACCCTTGGGACCTACCCGATTTACGATTGCCGCAAAGAATATCTTCTATGTGGCGTTTTTGTGACCCACAAGTGACCCACTAGTGACCACCACAAATTTTTCTTACTTCCATTTGGTTTTAGAAGCAAGCATATTTGCAATTTTTTACAAAAAAAATGAACATCTTCAAATAGGAAATAGTACATGAAGTGGAAGACGGGGTGGCGTGAACCCGTAATAAGGGCTACCATAAAATGTTACATTAGGTAACGGCGGCTTCTGGGGCGGCTATAAATATCTCCATTCGGAAGTACGGCCAGTGTCCCGCGGGAGGAGGACACATCGCTGCCAGTCGGCGTCCGAGAACGTGTTGCGCGAATAAAAACATCTCTCACCTCGCATTCTCAATGTTTCTCGTCGTACGTACGTACTTGTATGTATCATATCTATACACTAAATGTTTGGTACATTTTATGACGTACTTTATCAATCAATATTTCTTAATAGTGCATAAACCTCGCTTCCATTTTTGATGACACTTAACCTTACTGTCACGTTTTATTGAAGCATTTCAAAAATGGTTTTGGTATCGCGCATACGCGTACCTACCTATACCATGTAGTAATATAAATACATTACAATTGCCAGATTATTTGTAATTAAATGAACTTATATTTTAATGTACAAACACTACTACAGACAAGAAATACGGCTTTCACAAGAGAAATATTCAAGGTTTCACTTATCAGTAGATAGTGAAGTTTATAATACGTTTGCACCATCACTGCTGTTACGTTGGCTACTTAAATACAACTATTAAATAATAAGTAAATAATTGTAACAGTAAAACCAACACAGCACACAAGTTGAATAAGTCAAAATCATCAAATCACCTCAGTAAACGAAGAGAGAACAAACAATGGGGGACCCTCAAATTCCTTGCGTTATTAGACAGACCTTAAAAGTTTAGAGCGGGCTTAGTTTACAGAGGTAAGCTTGAGGTTGAGTAGGTGAGTTTGTTTTTACAGCAATGTCAACAGCATATTGTGGATAGAAAGCTGTAACAAAGAGTAATGTTACGACCGATGGTAGTGAAAATTGTTTAAGTTACTATACAAATAAATTAATAAAACTTAAATTATATATTTTAATAACATAATATGTATACGTACATATATATTACATACATATATATTACATACATTGCGCAATTTTTTATTTTAAATCAACATTATATTTATCATAATATTCAGAATACGCAAACTTTTACGCACAACTGTAACGAGCTTTTCTTAGTGTTTTTTGTACTAGCTCGAATATGATGAAGAAAATTAGTCATTGTAGCAGTCACTTTATATATGGTATAAAGTCCCCAGCGGTGCAATACGCGTTGTTGCACGTCCATCAAATGTCACTATCAATTACGAGCCGAACGCCACCCTTCTCCCCGTACTATACTCGCCGATAAGCTTATTAAGCTGTCGATCACTACACATATTTACATAATTATAATAAGATCCGCTGCACATTCTGTTTTAGTAAAATTACAAGGGAAATCACTTGAAAGAAACTGCTACGTAATAAGTTTATAATTGTCGTAAGACTTCAGTTAAAATAGAAAAATAATTAAGTTTGTTCTTGTTTTCATAACGTCAGACGGACAAACTCGACTCGGCTGAATAACAATCTGCGAGTTGGGTAAACGAATTTTAAATAAAAAGTGGGAGGTCGAGGGTCGAGAGCTGAAGCGACCGAGCGGACCGAAGTTTTGTCATTGTTTCTATATTTCGCGAGGCAATTAGCGCAAGTCGAACGCGAGCGATTCTTAGCGGCTCTCAACCCATTGCGTCTAATCAAATTGCGACATTCACTTTCAAGAAATGTTATTAAAGTGCTTTTTTGTTATAATATATAGAAATTTATTGTTATATATAATGTTGTTTGTCTATATCTAGTACTTTTATAACTTTAAGTACACAGAAATAATTTATGTATTATCGTGCACACATTTTATATTTAATAAATAATTATTTATGAAATATTAACAAAGTAATTTAATCATGAGGAAGTAAAAAAAAATACAATAATCAAACATATATCAATAATCATTCCAAGTGTTGATGACTATTTTTATAAACTTACAGAAGCAGAGGTTATAAGCAGTTTTTAATATATCTGTTTGTTCGTTTAATTAAATAACGTGGTACCAAAAATATTCGCAATGTGTGTGTGTGTTTAAGTCAGACAAACAAGCATTAGGTGCGCGCAGTAATTACCGCGTCGTTCGGGAGTAGAGAGCGGCGACGTCGCCGCTGTACACGGCGCTCGGTAATTACCGCGCTCGCTCTGCGAGGGTGCGGGCGATCTCCTGTCAAAGGATCGCGTGCAGAGCGTCCGACGCCCGTATTAAACGCTAGCGAAGAACCCGTGCCCCATCTGATAACATGCAATCAATTTCGCGATCTACATGCTTTTACGTCGGCACCGCCCCTTGGAGTGACGTCACGTCTCATAGCCCGGTAGTGCCACAAATCATAGATATTATGTAAATGTTCATATTATAATGTTCTCATTTAATTTCTACAGTTCGGAAACATCTAGATTTGTTTTAATAATTGTTGTCTCTCTAGACTTTACAAATCGTTGCTAATCAGCATTTTAGTTATCTATTTTCGATGTGATAGGTACTAAGTCACGCTATCACGATTTATTTATTAACACACTTTTAAGTTTTAGAAACGAACTTTTTAAAAAAAGCTTGCATGTCTTTACAACATTGATGTCTTCCTCGTGACGAGTGGTGTAACGAGAAAGACAGCACATGTTGATATGCAAAAATAAAAAACATATATAATGGAGTGCTATTTTACGAATTAGTTGAAATAGTATATTTACTTGTAATATATTGCATATATTGAAACCACGTACTCTATATAAAAATATAAATACTGCAAAGCTGTTGTGAGATGGGTGCATCGTTCTAATGCTAAACCTTTTAAGAAGCAAAGCTATGAATATAAAAGAAAAACAAAGACTGGAAAAGCTACTCAGAAGTGGTAAAATCCTTTCCAGTCAATTTTGGTATTATGAGGTAATGGAGAGTAACGGACATGATTTACGTGGCTCCGAGGACGGCAATACGGGCGGACGGCGCGTGCCTTCGCGGGCGCTCGGGCACCACAATTATCGGCCCGCGGGCGCTCTCAATTACAAAGAGGCGCGCCCGTGGGACTTCACTTTGCTTCCCGACCAACCCGACAACTAATCTTTTAGTCCTACCATTCCTCACACTAGATTGTTATTTAGAACATGTTTTTTTTTTAAATTAAATTAAAGAATATTAAATAAACACACTTTTACATATATGGCTAACTCACAATGAACTAGATAACAATATTTTATTTGTTTCAATAATAAATATTAATAAATTACAAATTATTTATGTTATCATATTTATTTACTATGCTAACAATATTAAGATAAAAGCGGAGATTTAAAATTGTGCAAGTGTAATTATTTAAATAATACTGAACAGTTTTTTATAACAGCAATATACAGTTTGAATCTCACCATGTGTACATATCCTTTTAAAAAAAGTGTTAAATGATTCATTGGATAAGCGAATTGGTGTTTGAGTACGATCAGGTCGAGTGGAGCGTTTTAATTTGTGCGGCGACACACAAGTGGATTCCGAGCTGTGGTTTGCAGCGACTAGTCGAGTACCTTGCTAATTGCAACGCCAAGCTATCCCTGACGAGCTTTATGCGACGTTATATCCGATCATCAAAAATAACTACTCATTTTTTTTTACTCTTAACACCAGACTATTTCTTTTATTTAAAAATTTACATTCGAATGGTACATAATAAAGCAAGTTATAGGATAAATTTTACCCAAAGGACTATACTGATAAGCCTGACCAACCGTAATCATATCGGCGAAAACATTAATTACACCCCTCCAAGCTACAAATGAACAGTACAAAAACGTTCACTAATTATATTTTATTGTGTGTTCATGAATGCTTGTTTCATTCAGATTTAAAGGAGCTACAAGATCGTCTCAAGCAATTTCTGAAGAAACAAATGAAAGTGCTCCCCTCGCGTTACAGAACGCTTTGCAAACGCGCGGCCTATGTAATCGGATAATAAAAAGGGCAAACGCGGTAAATATAAGATGAGGAAGACAGTTTTACGACCGGTACCTAATTAAGTGGTGAACCAAACAAAAAGAAGAAAACGTTTACGGCGAAATAAGACGACCTTTTGCTACAAGTGATATGTAGACACTCGCTCTACCTGCCTTAATGAAAAATAAAACTAAAAATAAAATAATGATGTAATAACTACTTTTGAACAATGATTATTTACAATAATACAGTTTCATAGTGAGATATTTACATTTAACAACTAGTAAAAACGCGAGGGCGGGCGGAGTGCGCGCGTGAAACGGATATTTTGGGCGCACAGGTAGATCGTTACGCGGAATGCGACCTCACCTGAGAGTGTCTGATTCACTCTAGCTAATTCCGTGTGCTCTATTTAGCAAACTTTACCTTGTACCATTCTTCTGTGGACGAATGCATTTTAATAAAGTTTTTTTAAAATCACGTAACTTATTTTTCACTTATACTAATTTTATACATAACTTATATTGGCTTGTCGTTTCCAAAATTACGAGGCCTTACGTAAACATAATAATGATTTACGATTTATTTACACGCTGTAACGATTCAAAGGACGTAAAGTTTAATTCTGTCTAGGGATGAGAACATGGGTCCAGTTCAGGGCGATTCATTAGCTAGGCCGCGTCAGAGCAAACAAATTAACGCGACGGGCGTGTTTTAGTCGGTGATAAAAGGGCGCGAGGACTACGGGCATTGCGCCAGCTGCGTGCGCGGGTACGATAAATCTCGCAGACAGCATCGATAGGAATACAAGGTTGCGAGTCCTATATGTCGTTGACAACGAATACTATACTGAACCGATTTCCAAAATATGCATATGTCAAAGGTGCATTGTATAATCCGCTATAAAAAATGTAATACGTCTTCCTCACGTTGAGGCGGATCAAATCCAACTGAAATAGGGTACGTTGCAATATAAGAGCGAAGAGCGTTAGTCAGCAAGGTGATCATGAATTCTTCAGTTACTATAAATAAAATGTTAAATTCTAGTTATAGTTGCTTAAGTTTAAGACTTTAAAACTGACCTAACCTAATCTTAACTGCACGTGAACCGCCAAATCTACAGATGTTGCGACTTTGGATTTCTCGTTGCTGACACTATTCTTATTATCGCTATAACAATTAAAATTTACAAAAATCCGTGTTTGAGATTTTTTAAGCGCATGTAAGGTTAGGTTTTGTAAAAAAAAAATATAAATATATATTATTTTTTACAAAACTGTTTTGTAAAAAATTATATAAAAAATAATATATAATAATATATTTAGATTATAAAGAATATTCTAATTTTCTAAAAATGTTCTTTATTGCATTATGCCATTACAAACACTTTTGAATTATAAAAATGTATGGAAATGTTGTTGTAGTGTCAGTCCTACAGGAGCTACCATTATTATGGAACGGCCTGTTAAGTTTTGAGATTTTTTATAGACATTACTTCATACGTTGCTTCTGTCCAGTAAATGCGCTAAACATCGAACCACACTTTTGTAGAATGTCCCTTTTGTATGAAATAAGAGTTCTATCTTCCTTATTATGTCAAAAGGTACAGCGGATTATACAAATATCGCGGTTTCATACAAACTACAAACTAATAACAACAGCAAAGTAATGACATAAAAAACTCTTTATACATTTCGTAATTTTATTCTATTACTATAATAGTTTTTGCAGAAGTTATACACATAAGGCTAAGCTTGAAGCGCTAAGGACAAAATACTGTACTAGTGCGACACGCGACAACACGCCTATATCGTCCGCTCTGAAAATGGCTTCAGTTAATTAACTTTAATCAGAACCAGGACCATCTGCCCTGTTCACGCCTACATAATATTTGGTTACACTATCACGCCATGTGCACCCTTATGCCTGTTAGTTTATCAGGGAAACCTGACACTACTGAAATGTTTAATGCCCGCTTGTGCACCTATACTGTTGGTATAGGTATTTTGTATTGGTGTTTTATAAAAATTGTATATCATTCATAAAATTATATAATTCCAGTGAGCCAAATTACATTATCTACTTTTTAACAGTGTAGTCGTTTGTAAAACGTTGGTCTGAACTTATATATGATTGCAGATACTACAAGTCAAGTGGTAGCGTGTTGTTAGGCCATTAACGCAGCGTGACGAATCATCCGCTGGGGTTCACCGGCGCGGCGGGCAGTGGGAGGCGCAGCGGAGCGTGCCCGCCTCGATCTTATCGTGCTTTCCGCGAACATCGCATCGCACTGTCCGCCTGCGTCTATTTCGTGACTGACTTGGTACTATGACCCTATCTACACCACTACTTCTATCATAAATTAAATTTAAACTTTCACAACGCTGTAAATCCGCCCCGGCGGGTCGAAGCGCTTATGTTTATTCAAAGCGTTTAGCGACAATCCCGCGTCGGCACGGCAGGAGGTTGGTACGACGCGTAATGAGCGGCGAATCCTTTGACCCGCTGCGCTGCCTCTAGACCGATGCAAAAGCTAAGCTAATTAGGCGACGCTGATCTGAAGCCACAGCAAAATTAGTGCGATTTGTCAGTGGTTTAATTCAGAACTATCGTTAATTACATCAAAGCGTTATGAAAATATAACAAAAAAGTTTACTACACACGTACTAATAATTAAAAAAATAAAAAAATCGTGTCAGATATAAAATATAAAAAGAATATAAGAAGAATGATGATACGGGAGATAAAAGTATCATTTTTTTAATATTTTAAGATATACTAAACGAATGAAGATAGTAATAGGTAGTAGCTTGCTTAAATACATCTACATCTTACTGTTAAAAACAAACGCATCCATCAAAACAGCTGATCAAATTCTAATAAGTTCTTGATTTATAACTAACTCTAACGCTATATAACATATTAATACGAAATATTACTATAGACGTTATTTTATTTTACAAATGCGGTAATGTGTAACAAACAATACAAAAAAAAATTCAAGTTTTATATTAATTCTTATTACTTTCTTACAATATTTTTTTTAATATTAATAATACTAACAAGCTTTGGCTGAATTTAAATTTCATTTGAGTACTACATGTAGCTGCAGATTTAATAAATAGCGATTACACGTCGATATAAGTACATTTGCTGTAAACAGGTTACATATTTATCAGGAATTAGCGGCCCGCTCGCCGTCGGAAGCCCGGTTGAATTACACTATTTCATTTACTAATCTCAATTACTTTCTTGTTATAATTTCTTCAACGTTTAGTGTTAGTTTTATTTTAACCGATTTAAATAAAACAAACCTTAAATGTTGAAGGTAGGTTGTCAAACTATATTAGCGAAAACTGCATTTAAACCTGGTTAGCCGTTTCTGGAATTAGCGCGTACAAACGCACAAGCGTGACAAAAATTACAAAACTCAGTATTTAGTGCCCTATTATATTAATAACCTCCCCCTTTTAGATATATCTTCCATATGTAGCCAGTGAACAGTTACAAATTTATTATAAGTATTACGAATAACTGTATCAGAAAACAAGAATTCCCCGTCATTTACATAAAGCACTTACATTTAGTTCAAAAATCTTTAATGTTAGTATATTCAAATATCAAAGTGAACTTTAAAGGTCAAAATCAATGATTCGTGTAGAGTTTGAGGGGATTTTAGGGTGCAAGTGAGAAAAGCAATGTAAAAGGTAAAATGTCACGTGTTGTCCTGATTTCACAAATGAAAGTTGGAATAGTCCTGTCGATGTTTACCTACTTGTATTGTTGAAATAGTAAAGTAAGTTAATTTGATCGTTTACGTGAAACACTTTCAGTTCCAACGTGCTCTATTGTATGTAGTACTTAAGTATATTACAACGTTTTTTTCCCTAACACCTTAAACCTTTGCATGTAGTGAGAGAAATCAAAATAATTAATCGACAGGTTGGGGGTTCGAAGTCCTCTCGAAGTGAAATATTTAATGTTTTCAATTTAAATATATAATGTTTTGATTTCTTCGCTCTGGTCTTTACCAACGCCACGTTGTTCCTCTTTAGGCAAAACGTGGCGTTGAGTTCCGCCACTCAACAGAACGTGGAACGGAGTGTCTTAACACTAGGTTCCCAAGTTCCCTCTGCCTACCCGGCCACGTGCGGGATACAGCGTCAAGCTGAGAGAGAAAAGAGAGACAAAGAACGTTCCTTTGCAAAGACTTGACGATTTTTTTCAGCTAATGTATATGTGGGCAACATTAGCACTTCCAAATGATCTGTAAAAGCATTAAAAAAAGGAACAGATTTACCGTATTAAAGTAAATACATTCAATGACAAATCCCAGCAGTGTCAAAATTGGTAATATAACTCATTTTATACGGTGAAATTATACCTAAGCTCATCTCATTAATCTGGGTTTCCACACTAAGCCCAAAGGTGCCGATGGTGACATAGACAATCCTCGCGGTCACCACGGGTCGTGTCTGGCAAATCCTTAGGTGAATTCAAGACAAATGTAAGCTTATAGCAATTGCAAATTATAGTATTGATTTCGATTTATTTTTTACATATATTTATTTTTTTGTAGTACAAAGTTTGTTTATAAACTTAATTATTACTTTACTATGTATTTTTTTTATCAGTTAAGCAATTAGTTATATTTTATTTAATTATATTTTAGTAAAATATAATTAAATAATTAAATAAAATATAACGGCACAAGCGTGTAACTCTAACTGACAGGTTGTGGGTTGGATCCCCACTCGAGGAAATGAAATATTTAATATTTTCAATTTAAATATTTTGTTTACATTTCCTCGCTCTGGTACAAGGAAAACGCGGCGTTGAAGTCCGCCACTCAACACGCAATGCCTCAAATTCGGCGGAAACAGAGGTGGGGAACGGAGTGTCTTAACACTAGGTTCCCATGTTTCCTCTGCCTACCCTGCCATGTGCGGGATACAGCGTGAAGCTGAGAAAATTAAAGGTGAAAAAATAACAAATGGCAGCCAGAAAGTAAAGTCTGAGAATATGGTTAAATAGCCGATATCTAGCACTCTTCTCTTAAATTAATAAATTATGAAGTTTACAATTGTATTCATGCAATTCTACGGATTTCTTTGATTATTTGACCATCGACAACCTACATACACAATACACAATATTCTCTTGTAGTATCATGATAAGTAACAAATTCGTAATATTCAGTTTTAAAAATCTTAAGGACTTTTTATTAATATGTCAAATGATCATTCACCCTATGTTATCAAAACAAAACATCATAATAATGGACTTTTTATAATTTACATTTTTCTGGAGAATACGAAAATAGTTGCAACGCAAGCGTAACAATGTCCCCCGCTAGATAAATTAATAATTAACTTATTTTGAATTGAGAGGGAGAAATTGCAACCAAAACACAAATGCGGTTAGAAATTTAATCAACCCCTTGACCACGACAACGTATAGCAATTTCTCATAAATGCAGGAGGTAGTAGTACAACAGAGCATAACAGGAACAAGCAAACAGTGGCTATTGTGCGTGTGCAGAGCCTTCGCGAAGTCGTGTTGCATGGTAGTTTGCGGATTTCAAGTCAACATACTCGTTGTGAGATCGCATTTTATATTAATGACTCCCCCTTACATGCCCCTTACATGTATGGGTCACAGTTACAGTAATTTTATGTACTAAATCAAACTATATAATTTGAACCAAATACTTAATACTGATTTATAGAGGCATAATAAATAAACTATATTTAACAGTATACTCGGCGCGATAAGGCTCTCCAAAGGAAATAAAATCGGTTGCGTGACTGTCTTACGGAACGTTTCGATGACTTCCTTTGTTTCTTCACATAGTTCGTGTCGCACACTGTTGTATCACGCCAATTTTTAGTATTTCACAGATAAAACTACTTAAAAGTTACCATTTCCCCTTTACTCTATTGTTAAAAATAAGTATCTGTAGTAATATATATACACTATATATATTTTTGACTTAGTTTTTAAAACTATTTTTCATATAGCTAGACAGGTTTCCTATTTTTACCTTAAAAAGTGGTAGCTTAACGGTAGTGGTAGGTCTTAACTTTTAATCTTTTAATGATAGTAAGTGTCTTAACACTCCATTTTCAAACTTTACACGTGTGCTGGTATTCAATGCCGCGCAGGAATTTGATTTTCAAACCAGATATATATTATCTTACTGAACTTAAAATCTAAGCGGATTCATCTATTACTAAATTACAAACATTAATTTAGGTATTTTTTTATTATAAATAATTTTTCAATGTAACAAAGCAAAGGCGTCTTTATTGACAAAATAAATAACTATGTCAAGAAGGCTAAGCGAACGATTAATCTAACTTTAAAGAGTTAACAAGATGGTTAGGTGAAGTGATCAGCGGGAGCGTTGTTGAAGTTTAATAAGCGTTAGTTAGCGGACGGAGGGAGCGGCGTTGGCAATAAGGCGTTATCTCCGGTGCGCCGTGCCATGCGGCCGCGAGCGTGAACAAATTACTGCTCTCACATCCCTCCCAACCGACACGGCTGGGATGGTCGTGGTGGTAATTCGTCTAAATATAACAAGATCATACACCAACTAATTGATATTCGCGTGAACGATAGACTTCATATAACTATGCCATTATAATGGCTTGAATACTAAAGCAACTAATAAATATCACTGTTAGCTTAAATAAAATATTTCACATGCACAGAAAACTAGTAATCTTTAAAATGTTGTAAGATCAAAGTGGCCAATTAAAATTTGAAATTTCAGCTTGGTGAACGTAAAAGTGCATCGGTTATGAGAAAATATCACTACAAACGGATGTCCAAGAAATATAAGCTCAAAATTGGACGTTGAGTCAGCCAGAGTAATATATAAGTGATTTATTTAATATTTTTTTGTAAATCGAATATTTTAGGTTCATATATTGGTATATAAAATTAAAAATACATATCCCATAATATAAGACATATTTTTAAGCAATACTTTAATATTACATATTTAAAGTGCTCAAATATGGAAACTCCTCGATACGTTACTTCGATTACAATATTATTCAGGTGGTAATTAAACAGTAACTTTTGCAAGTCGTTCGTAACGGCCCCTACACCTCAATTTCTCTTAAAGCATCGATGCGTAACAACGCAATCGGGCGCAACTAAGTTAATTCGATCCAATTCACGGCAACTGTACAGTTCATTGCAACATTCGCCAGTGCGCTTCTTCCGCCTAAGAGAAAAATGCTGGTAGAATATATCACTACAGATTTAGGTCTACTATAAAGTGGGCCTAACCTTAATTATATTTTTTTATTTTTAGGTAAACACTTTAGATATATGTGTACAAACTCCTAAATCTTAACATTATACGAATTTGTAAACTATAATGTATAATATTGTCAATTATATTTTTTCTATTTTCAGGTAAACTATTTAGATATATGTGTACAAACTCCTTAATATTATACAAATTTGTATTAATTAAAGTTACCTCTTGATTCGGAAATTATTTGCTTAGTACAATTTGGTCAGAAAGTACAATCCTGATTAAGGTTTCATATTTAATGAAGTACTCACGAGGACCTCCAAGGAAAACCACAGGCTAATTTTAATACCCACTACTTCTTGACTTATTAATAAACAGTGTCTTACTTTAGTAACAAAGACAAAAGATAACCCACGACAGGTAATTAATTTGGAAAACAATGTCTTTGTACGCGGTTCACAAATTACACATTCTTGCAAGCGGCATTGCAAAGTGCATGCGGAAAAATGAGAAAATTCACAAGAGAAAGTGTTCATATGTGAGAAAGGGGCGGCGAGGCGAGGCGAGAGTCGGAGGCGGAGGCGCACAAGACGGGCCGCACACAGTTTAATTTCCCACGAGGTCGATCTCAGCGCCGCGGAGCGCAACCCGCGGGAATTAATTGCCAGTAATGAATAGTCAAGTGAGCGTCCGTTAATTATGTATAGATATGCTTAAATTAAGAAATAATAGTCATAAAAATTATTTCAATTGTCATATTGTTTTAAAAACCATTAATACTATAATCATACATTATCAATACATCATAAATGCTATAATTTAAATACTTGAATGCTTCTCGGTCGGACATTAAGCGCTAAGTTCGATGAAATTTTTGAATAGTTAAATTCGAATAAAGCTTAATTTGATGTAATATCACAACGACGGTGATCAGGTCAATTTTAAAGCGCATTGTTGTAATGCTGTTGCAAACGTTGTAAAAGTGGTTGCTAAGAATGTTACAACAAATTATATTAACTTGAAGTAATCAATATGGAAAAAAAATAGAATATGTTTATTCATTTTAATATGGTTAACAATAAATATAACACAAAATTCTATTTTTTTAAAGATCCCAGAAAGCACAATTAGAAAAATGCTTGTAGCTCTTAAGCTACTAATCTCGATTTTCATAAAACATAGCTAAAGACCACCGCGATGAATAAAGTTTACGATTTTAAAAACGTACTCATATAGGTTCATCCACAGCGGAGCTACGGTGTCACAGATAGATTGGTCAAACTTATAGGTAACACCCGTCTTTCCGTCGAGTAATAACATCGAGATTTGCCCAAGAGGTACTATTTATAAAAGTAATAGTCATTTTACTGTATATATTTACATGACCTATAACTGTTCTATGTAATATGATATGTATCCATTCATATCCATTAATTATCATTTAAAAAGGGGATTTTTTTAACATTAGTATAATAATTGGTTTATATATCGTACTCGTAATTAGCTTTTGAGAAGAAATAGAATAATAATAACAGTTGTTAGATATAACAAAAAAAAGTTGTACATAGTCTACACATTCTGAGAATAAATGTAGAATTTTCACACGAACTATAAATTGGAGCGAGTTGCAGGTAGACAAGAAAAATATTGTTTTGAGTTCATTGACCCCTTGTTGCATGCTCTG
This sequence comes from Eueides isabella, assembly GCA_019049475.1. NCBI lineage: Eukaryota > Metazoa > Arthropoda > Insecta > Lepidoptera > Nymphalidae > Eueides > Eueides isabella. The sequence continues at coordinate 5,945,354 of CM032385.1, forward strand.
TTTATATCCATTTTATTCTCTACTGTAGAGAAATATATAAAAATATTAGTATGATTATTAAGATTGTTGATTTTATTTTAAAAAACGTGAAACAAAAAAAAAACTGTTAAATATTAGTCAAACTAACGCTACGAGTTTAAAATATAAAATCAACGAGGATGTCTGATATTAATATAAAATATTCTTAAGGCACAAATTAATATGGGAATCGCAGAAAAATATGTGATCGTCTCTTTTTTTTTAATATAACATTATAAATCATTTTTTTACTTTACTAAAAAATGAAATGCTAAAAACTAACACTCACAAGTCTCAGGCAAGTATAGTTAGATAAGGCGCTGTCGAAGCAATATTGCTTCTGAATAGTCTTTGAGATAGTGTGATCTTCACCAATTTTATCACATACGTATGCCGTTACAATCGATAATGATGTGCAGTTAAGGTGTAGCTTTATTACTTCCTAGTTTGACGCGCGTCGTGGGAACAGGGCCGGAGATAGAGGCTCGTAAGGGGCACGAGCAGGCTTTGCTTGTTCGTACATATAACCGTAGCCGTAATGCCATCTCACTACACAGTGCGAAAATATACATGAGCGTTTCGCGTCGACGAACTTGATTACATGTGTTACATTTACGTTACATTTCCAACTTGTTAACTATACAATAATCACTATTCCAGTAGCAGCATATAGTATTCGTGAATCGTTCACACGTTAAGACATAATGTAGGTTTGTTTCACTAACCAAAGTTACAAATATGTAATAATAATAAACGAGAAAAGCGTTCTCTACATACGATAAAAACTAAACTTCACTTAATGTTTCCTAAAAAAATATAGTCAATTTAACAAAAAAAAAAATATCATAGTGAATTAAGACGTAGATGGTATGGAAAGAAAATTTACTGTCAAGTAAATGATAGCTAACTAACTTTGGGAATGAATAACCCTTGAAATACATAGCGCCGAAGGCAACAGGATACAGTAGCTTGTAATACCACGAGAGTTGCTTAGGTGCCTGTCAAGCTGCGAAGGGTTTTGGTGCAAGCAACCAGGCACCTAAACATCGATTGACATAAGCAACTACGTTTTGGCATATGGAACTGTGTGTTCTATATGACTTCTGCAAAGTGTACCAAATGTTTAGTTTTCAAAAATGTGTATGAAACAATATACGCGATTTATCCGGTCAAATTTGTTACATTTAAAATGTATAATAAAAGCGAAAATCAAAGATAAATTAGTGTCTATTGGTGGTCGATTGATAAATAATTGAAGATATGCGGATGATACTACACTTTTTGCATAAATATAGTATATAGTACAATAACGACAAGCACAAAGGTTCGACTTATAAATTGTCAAAGGATCTGAAATTTGATCCCTGCTGTTGTATAATAAAAAACCGCCGAAAAATCGATGCTTTAGAGATGTGGTGCTAGCGGCTTTCTCTATGCTGCAGGCCGACTGAGATGAAGAGGTATTAGTAGAGTAGCAATCCGTCATCAAAGCAACCGCACGTATTCTGTCAAAAGTGCGTGACTGAGAAGAATTTAGATGTAAGCTCTTTTTTTAGTATACGACTGCGTATACATTTTTTACATTATTTTTTACTTTTTACCGAATAAAGCATAGTAAAAGCTTATCTAAGTTAAACTTCATTTAGTTCTCCTACCTTTTCTGCAAAACTGTCAATTTTTTTAAATGTCATTATTTCGTGTTTAAATAAAATGTATATTTTTTTTACCTTTCAACTTGAGATAGAGCATTTGTAAATAGTGAATTAAATACATTTATCCATTTGAGATTCAGTTATATAGTTGTTTATAGCGCAACGAAAGTAGGTTTACGATTACACCGGACTAAAACCTTTCACTGAGTCTGTTGTGTTCCCAATGAAAGTACAGTAACCACCAATTATGTATTTATAGTCGTCCTATATATTCTAAAGTTCTTATTTTTTTATAGGAGTACATTCTTTTATTAATAGCAATAATATAATATTTAAATAATTATAATTAAATCTCTGAATTTCACATTTTAAATCTCACTTTCACCGATTAATCACGTATATTGTAGTAAAAATATAATTTTTTTGGAAAACCGATGAAACTAGACCAACTACCGGTCTACCCGTGACTGCGTGACCATCGCGAAACGTTCGAAACGTCGGTTAAAAGTTCAATTTAATACGTATTTACAAAAACATTTATTGCAGTTTCAGGAGTACCACTAACGCCGATTTTTTAAAGAGCACAACTCAAACATTTTTAATAACATCAAAACTCATACAGTTAATAATGAAGCAGAGGACAATATAAACAAACATTTTTAAAGTTTAGCTCAAGAGTTTAGGTAATATTTATAAACAAAACATACTCAACAATCATTGTAAGTACTCTCTATTAAAAAGTTGTTAATTAAATCTGTAATTTATCAATCATTAGCCTGAACGAAGACAGTAGCTTCATAATGGCATTATTTATGACCAGGAACATTAATATTGATACTCTTTTGTGTTCTTCCAAAATGACTTTCATTATTTCACGAACAAAGGCTTTTTACTGTTAGACAATACAAAAATCGACAGTGTTAGAGGTGGTAGTAAACTAAGGGCACACAATTCAACGTTTGTATTATTACACGAACAGTTAAATTGTATTTAGTACTAATGAAAATTATAACATTTACATGGATTGTCTGAATGATTCATAGGTCATTGCCAAAAAAGCATAACACGTTTTCGGTAATACCTAAAAACTATCTCATAAACCAAGTTGCGGGCTACAAATGTTAATAAATTAAAGACAATGCCCATTGTATTTTATTTATATTTAAGTAACACGTTGATTAGGAATATATATGCATCAATTATAAATGTATTTATTATAATTATTTAGTGTATTATAAAACAAATTTATATTTGAATTTAACGGAAATACAATTCTGGGAAATATTATTATCCATCGTGGTAATGTGTTGTGGGACGTTTAATTGTAAACGCTTTTCTAAGGTTTCTAGATCCATCTCCAACTCGGCTATTGTCGTATTTAATTGCCACTCTCTGGTCAAACAGAGCGCGACTGTCAGGTCCATCACTAAGCTTGAACAGACAAGGAACACCTTGGTACTACGTTTTTATGTCTATACTATCAAGTGAGATAAATAATATTAAAGATTATACTTAAGAGTAAAACCGTAAGCACATACTTCCTCAGGCCACATGTACGTTGTAATTAGAATATAATATACATAGGTTCAAGGTAGTAGGATTCGCCCATCGAACGTTCCATATCCACAGTTAGACAGTTATTAAATAGTAGCAATAAATAAGGAGTCGTTTTATTTGTAATACAAATATGCATTCTGGAAGTTGTCACTTTTTGTCAATTCTATGCAGAGCTATAGGAAATATAGGTTTTCATTAAGCGGCAAATAAAGTGGAAAAATCTAATTTTGCTATGTATATTATGTATGCATTTATTTTGTTTAAATTACTAACTATACATTTAATTTTTCCTCTATAAATTACAATTTATTACTTTAAACATATTTTCCCTTAATTGTATTCTAAGTTTTTATTTCGCTTTAGCTACACAGGAAGTTGTCCCGTACAGGTTTAAATACGCGGCGAATTTCACACAATATGTTATTTGAAAAACGACCTGATTAGCGACCGTCAATATGGTTTTTGACATAGTCGCTCAACTGGTGATCTTTTCGTGTATCTTACACACCGTTGCTCCACAACCATTGAGAGTGAAGGTTAGGCATTGGTAGTTAGCCTCGATATAGCAAAGGCCTTCGGTAGGGTCTAGCACCGGAGCCCACTGACGAAATTGCCATCATACGGACTGCCTGAGAGTTTGTGCAAACTTGCTCCGAATGCATAGATATAATCGCTGATGCCCCCGCAAGACTCTACTTTCGTCGACACTGTTTCTTCTACATATTAATGATATGCTGTCTATCGATGGCATTCATTGCTATACAGACGACAGCATCGGACACGCGATTTATACAAGCCGTGCAAACATCTTTCGATCCGTGGCAGTATCACGAATAACTAGTGTCTCAAACCGAGACTATTCTATCCAGAGTATCTGATTGGAGTCGGGACAATTGAGTCCGGGTGCCGACATATGCAGTGACATCCAGTTCCAAAGTCACTTTAAAGCAAGGCCAAGATGGCATCTAAAAAACTATGTGTGCTAAATAGGGCGAAGCGGTACTTCACCCCGGAGGAAAGACTGTTATTTAAAAATCGCAAGTTAGTCCCCCAAATATTTATTCGTTCTCACCTCTGATAGGGAAGCGCCAACATACTAGCTTGGGCCTATTGACTCGGACCAAAGGAAAGATGTGAGACTTGTCGCCGACCACATACTTGCGATCGATATCGAGCCCGTTAGACTTGACAAAGATTTTGATCCCTTATGCGTACTCTACCACTTGACTTACAAAGAGACGAGTTCCAAGGAATTGTTTGACACGATGCCCATGGTTACTTTATCATCGCACTGTGCGCCATATACAGGGAGTACACGATCGCGAGTTGGAGCCGAAATGGTTCCCGCGTAGTGTTGTTTCACATGAATTTCCTCCCACGGACCATTCGATTGTGAAATGAGCTCCCTACCGAGATTTTCCCAATGAGTGAGTTACAATGTGGAGATCTTCAACAGACGAAGTAAATAGGTTTTTAAGCCGACGAGGCGCATGTGATACCAGGGGCATCATAGGGATTGCAAGCGTTCATAGGTCACAGTAACTACTTGCCATTGGGTGTACCTATATATTAAAAAAATGAACTTGATAATCAAACAACAAGGTCGTTCTATTAGGGCTCAGTTCATTTCTTTTGAGGTCCGGAACCCTAATCAAGCAATTTTCCAAAATTCCAAATCAAATCAATCGTTTTCATTCACTTATTAACGTAATAGTTTTAATTATGTGAAATAACTTTAAATTGGTAAAGCTGTTTCTAAAATTAGAGCGAACAAACGCACACACAGACACAAAAAATAATTACACTTTGGGGTCCAATTGCAATGATGAGTGTCCCAATAATATTTTTTTTCATATTTCTTTTAGGTACAGACACCTAATTATCGGTTACTATTTTATTATAACTATACATAGACATCTAAGAATGACAATAGTCATTAATATTTAGTAGAATGTGTCAATTAATTAGATTTTTTAAGAAAACATGGATTAAAAACTTTTTTTCACAAAAATGGTAGAACTCATTATTGACTTTATTTATACACAACTTTGTCTTGCTTATAACACTTTAATAAAGGCTTTTAGTCAATTTTTATTGAACAATGTTTCTTGTTTTAATACTATAAATTTTTGTTTTTTGAATAAAATTTGATTATATATTACATTCACTACTTACGTAGGTACTTTTGGCGTCAAATTAAGTTGTTTACTAAATAAGGTCATGATCGAAATACTTCATTTATGAACATAATTCAATAAAAAGTAAATAACAAAAATGTATGATTGGAGCCTGTCGTGGCGCAGCGGCATAAGCGTGTGACTGTAGCCGACAGGTTGTGGGTCGAACCCACAACCCAGTCGAGGAAATGAAATATTTAATATTTTCATTTCTTCACTCTGGGTCAAAGCAAAATGCAATGCCTCAAATTCAGAGAATAGTGGGAAACGGCAGTGGAATGGAGTGTTTTAATACTAGGTTTCCAGATTCCCTCTGCCTACCCTGCCATGTCCGGGATACAGCGTAAAGCTGAGTGTATGATGTGTCATATATTGTAGCATATTACTAAAAAATCAGTTGCAGTATTTGTTAGTAATATGCTACAATATACAATTTTCTACAATTTTCTGTGTTATACACAGAAAAGAAGAAGTAGAAATATTAATAAGATAGAAGTAGAAATATTTTTAAATTATAATTTTAATTTATCAATAAAACAAACATATTTTTTTTCTTAAATTGCAAGTGTTCTAAGACTTATTTTGTGTTGTTAACATACCTAATGGCTGTTCATTGTCTGTTAGTTACTAATGTAGTGACTTTATATTATACTAGGCCAGCCCGCGGCTTTGCCCGTTTGTATTACACTATTTTATTTACTGACCTTATTTATTTCTCTTTATAACAACATTATCGCTTATGACAATATCTATACATTGTAAACTAAAATTTCAGCTAAATTAATAAAAAATGAAGTTAAATCAACATAACCGTTTTATTTATTAACCGATTTAAAAGAAAAAAACAGCTACACAGACAATCAATCATTCATCAATCTAAAAAAAACACTATTTATAATAAACGTGCCCATCATAAGCTTTTTTTAACTAATTTTCCTCAACTATATAGATAATTGCATTAACGATGACATACATATTTTCAAAAGCAATAATCCGCGGCGTTTGTTCACCAAAACTTTTTGTTTAGTCATACATTTTCGATTTATTTGTTTTATTTTTATTTTCGAATTAGTCTCACATAAAATAAAATCTTGCATAAATTAAATATAACTTGGATCCTCATTTAGTAGCCAACAATGCCATCTAGTGGTCACACGGGAAGACGTGTGAGTTAAATTTTATGGCAGTGTAGAGCAGGCCCGGTCGACTTCCTTAGGGGCATTGGCGACATACCTACGGGGGATTGGCCGTGGGTCTTTAAGAATAAATTTATTTAAAATTTAAGGTATTCGGTCTTTCATAATGCTCGTAGGTGTTTAGTGCTGCTAGGTTTAAGTAAAACTACTAATTAGTAGTATTTTAAAAATTTTTAAAGCAGATGTATTTAATGTTTTGATTATATGAATATTTAATAGTTAAGAAATAACTTTTCGTTTAATGTTTTAATATATAGTTTGAGTATTATAAAAAAAAAAAATTCCAAAAAGGGATGAAAGTTGCTTGTAAATTAATGTTAAAAAAGAAACTAAAAAGAGAGTGCTATAATTTAATTTTAAACAGTTTTTGTTAAGTATAAGATACAATTTATCTAATCAGTATTCAAAGCATAGTAGTAAAATTGCCTTTCGATATGGCAGCATTATAATTTGACATTTAATAATAAAATTGAAAATAATGTTTCAATTTGCAAATGGCCGAAGTATTGTTTATTTTCGAAAACGTTAAACAACGCTATCCAGTGTTTTTGTTGTATAATTAGCACAAATTGAAAGTAGTGTTCTAGAAGTGATTCGTCGAACTTTAACATCAAAGGAGACATTTTATACAGGGACATTTGATACAAGGATTATCTGTTCTTATAAAAGGCAAGGGTAAAGTGGAACTATGCTATTTAGTTAGATTTGTAACGCTATAATTTTGTATTCAATTTATATTTTTTTTCAGGTTTTCCATGTTATAAAATTGATTTAAATGTTGGTGATATGAGTGGAGTCAACAAAAGAGCAATATCAATTTTAGAAGATTCTAAAGACAAGACAAGAAATGGTTACTACATTAATCTACTTCACTGCAAGTAAATTACTTCAGAAATGTTTCTTTTAAAACCCAAAACCTTCAAACAATATTGAAGAAGAAGGTATTATATTAAAATAAGGAAGAAGGTTGACAGTAATATTGTAATACAAATATGTATTACAATCTATTGTAATTAATATACAGAAATTATTTTTGTAAAAAATGTTAATATGCAATAAATTGATATATAAAGTGTTTATTAGTTTCATTTCAGTATTTATATTTTATTATTATGATCACACCAGAAATTATTCACAGTTTCAAAATCATTTGAAAGTATTGATGTTTAAATCAATATTTCCATGATTTTGAAAGAGTGAATCTTTCTGATTTTGCATAAAATAAAGGTTTCATAAAGCCAAACTTCAATTTTGCCGCCGAGAAATTTGACAGATTAGTTTCCGTGGGATTACGGATGGTGGCAGCAGTGGCGATTTTTGTCCCCCACTTTTTTGTATGAAGTCGACACTCTTCCCGTAGGGTAAATGTGCTCTATGGTGTAGAGTGAATAGTATCTAAATCACAAGCACAGCCACAGATATATTTAACACTAGCTTTTGCTCGCGGCTCGGCCCGCATGGTAGAATTTAATTAACTATAGCCTTTCTCGTTGAGTGGACTATGTCACACGATATTATTTTTGTCGATCCAAACCAGTAGATCTCTGATTATAGAAATTTTATAATAACTAAAATATAAACATAAGGTATAATAGGTACACGCTACGCGCTGAGTGGTGACGCGCATACGGCGTATGACACTCGATGTGACGGTCATTCTGCTCTTATATATTCATAGTGTGATAGCTTTTAAAATATATATTTATTGACATGCCGCAAAATGTAATTTTATTCTATATAAAACGCATAACGTATCTATCTTTATCTAATGTAAAAAGTAATAGGTTATTTAATTTAACAAGGAACAATACTGTGTAGCTTAAATTGGTTTCCAAAATAACCCTTTTATTTATTTGTAATGGGTTGTTCTTAGGAGATAGCTATATGCTCTTGCGGATTTTTTTATAACTTTTAAGTTGAACAATTCTGTCATACATTATTTATGTGTAGCTTTAACGGCTAACTATAATCAGTATACATAATGAGTAAGCTGAATGAATATACTCACTCATTTTCAAACACAAAGGTTTTGAATATATTTTAAAGCTAATTAAAAACAAAAAGAAACAAATTTATTGGTAATTTATATGTACTTTTTATAATACAAAATCATAAAATATTCTGTTTAATTTATAACATTAAATAATTTTCCATTAGTAATATGTGTTTAATAGTAATAGTAATATATGTAAACAAACTCAATGAAAACAATAATTTTCTATATTCAATTGTTTCTTTTTGCACCAGTGGAAGCAATATAAGAACATTTAAAAATAATAATCAAGCCTAACTATAATAAGTAAAAATAAAAAACGTGCTAGCTTGATATTATGAAAAAACTGCACTGGAAAATTAGCTGAATTCATATAGTAATACAAAAAAAACTTTACTTATGGTAATGAGTTGACCATTGAATTATTAACATTTTACAAGAAACATTGAATTTGTGTAAACACAAGCACTTAATCGTGAACTTGAAAGAAAAAGCAAAAGTACACTAACCTGTAGTTCAAAGGGCTGATGGTGCTGGGTAGAGTCTGGTGCGGGCTGCACGACGGAGGCGCCGTTGACGAGGCCGGCGCCGCCCACGCCGCTGCTGGCGCCGCCCACCGCGCCCACGCCGCCCACCCCGCCCACGCCGCCCACTCCACCCACGCCGCCCACGCCGCCCGCGTACTGCGACAACCGACAGCGTTCATACATCTTATAAAGAAGGACCCAATTCATATATTATACCACCAGTATTACATCTATGCAGTATAAGCAACTTCATGTTGTATCTCTCACATGGTGGCGGAACTCAATGTCGCGCTTTGCCTTCTTACCAGAGCGAAAAAATCGAAACATTAAATATTTCGTTTCTTCTGGTGGGAATCGAACCCACAACCTGTCGCAAATATAGTATGCATACATGCTTTATATCTTTGACATATTTGCTTCCATGCCTCTACGCCACGACACGCCACTACTATACGAACGTACGTATTTATACAACAATGTTTTCTAATAATCTAAAGAAAAATAAAATGCATAGTGACATTGTTTATATTATTCATTACAAGTCGTATTAATTTTGAAGATGTTTGTATAAACACCATCTTGAGTGAGGTTCATTTATTATTCGGGGGAATTATTATATTGAAATAGAATAATTTTATTTCTTTTCATATTTGTACTGTCACCCATCACACTATATCTCAATAAGTTCCTTTATTATACAATAAAACTGGTGATATTTGTACATATATATTTTATGCATCACTTACCTGTTGTGTACTAGCAAAAGTATTGTTTTCGAATTGTGGATGCTGCTCCAATTGCAATACAAGTTCGAGGTGTTGATTAACATTCATTGAGTCATTAAGTGTCATACCTGGAATAAAAAATATACAAATTAACTAGGATATTTCATTTTCCTACTAAGTTTGTTGATTACTACGACTTTGCTTTATACAAAATACTGAAGTTTTGTGTGACAATAGTCACAGGAGCAATAAAGTCAAATTTAATTTAAAACTTTATTATTGGATGTTGATGAGATCATCAATCATTCATATATTAAGTAAGTTTTTCAATATCACCAGGATAAATACAATGTAGTATAATAAAAAAGATATAGGTTTATATAACCTAAAAATATATACTTCAAATTTACTAACCAGGATGGATCTGCGGATGTTGTGGATGCGGTAAACCTTGCAATGGCGCCACACCGAGCATTCCAGGGTGATGCTGTAACAATGACATTTTCATATAATTCTTATTTCATTAACAATTTAAAGACATTATACTTTTTTATTACTATATCAAGGCTATGTGTTTTTCGTAAGCATTCATTGGAACTTTGCTATTATATATTTTTATATTGCTCTGCCAGATAAATATGAAAAATACATTTTATGAGACATTACATAATAATAAAATATGATTTTTGGTAATGTTGTCAGGTAGTTAAAAACAAGTAAGTAAACACTAAGTTTTTTTATATATGAAAAATGCCTATTTCACCACAATAATTATTTAGGTATAATTATTATTTTCTATATAATGTAATAACTATTAATTCATAAATATATTATGATATATTTTACAGGGATGGTACTATGTGTGTGGTATATGCACACTACATTGGTATATAATATGCATATAAAACTTCCATTAAAATCAGTCTTTTCGTGAAAATCGCAATATGGTACTAAACTTAAATTTAAATTTTCTGTCTTAAGTGTGGAATAACACTTTAAAAAATAGTAAAAATATGGTAATCTTTTTTTCAGCTTCACGTTCTATCTCGCACATGGCAGGTTAGGCAGAGGCAACTTAGAAACCTAGTACATATTAAGGCACTCCATCCCATTCCCCATTTTCCACATGAATTTTATATTTGAGATAATAATCGATTCAGACCTGTCTTGGCGCAGTGGCACAAGCGTGTGACTGTAAACGATAGGTTTTGGGTTCGATCCCCACTCGAGGAAATTAAATATTTAATATGTTCAATTAAAATATTAAATGTTTTTATTTCTTCGCTCTGGTAACAAGGCAAAAGGCGGCGTTGAGTTCCGCCATTCAACAAGCAAGCAGTGCCTCAAATTCGGCGGAAAATTGGAAATTTAATCCTAGATTAAAGACAACTTCTCTCTGCCTACCCTGCCACGTGCAGAATACAGCGTGAAGCTGAGTGAGTGAGTGAGATAATAATCGATTTTGTTCATCTTACGTAGAAAGACGAGCACATTGATTATTGAGAAAATGTATATTAATAGTTATTAATTTATAAAGATGACAATAATTTATTTGGTATAAAATGTCTTTTACATCAAATAAGCCCTCGAAATTAATAAACCTCGAAATAAATACCTTTTATAGTAACAAGTAACATTAAAATACAGTAAAATGTGTTTGTTGGCCAATTGTCTTATCCATAATAGTATATATTTATATATAATGACCTGCGGGTGCTGCATGTGCGGCATGTGGTGCAGCGGCTGCGGCTGCGGCGCGGGCATGGCGTGCGGCAGCAGCGGGAAGGCGGCCGCGTCGCCGTTGCGCACGCCCGCGCCCCCCGCACCCCCCACACCCCCCGCGCCGCCCTCCTCCTCCGCCGGCGACGGCTGGCGGGAGCCCGGGGTGCGACTGGAATTATATTGCACTTTATACATACGCCCTCTGCCAACGGTCTACGATCATCGGTTATATTCTTAATAATTATAACATTATTAATCTATGAATAAAAAAAACTAAAAGCTGAGTTACACCAATATACAGGCAATGAATGACTCAAAAATTGAAGGGAGAGTGAGGAATGAGTAATCTAAGCATAAGATCCTTCTGAACAAAAGGACCGAGTGTTCCCACACGACAAAAATAAAAAAAATACAATTCAATTTATAAAAAAAATATAAAATATATATTCCACTATTAAATAGTAAAAACAAAAAAAAATACATTTCATTATCCATAATAACATTAACTAAAACGTCATTAATATACAAAAAAAAAACGTTAATTATTAAAATAAAATAGTCGCATCTTCCGCAAACATAAGTCTTATAAAACGATTAGATAGACACACAAGTACTGTCGTATCTAAGTGAATCTGTTGACACGATGAATCAGACGTTCACAGCGGGGCCAGTGATAAAGGCGCGTGGCATTGACGGAGGCCACGACCAGCGCGGTTATTGCCCGCCGACGCTCCAGTTTCACCTTCGGCGCTCGCAAAACGCTGCCGGCGAGTACACTTTATTTAAACTGGTTATCTTGAACGCATAAAATCCGCCGTTTATTATTGTTCTCAAAACTCGAGTGCCCTATTCGATTGCATTAGTTTTGGTAAGTAGCCTTGAGATTACCTTAAAATAATTATTAATGTACGAACATACGAGCAGTAACTTATATTTCAATAGAACATTTGATCTAACATAAAAACCTGAGAAATCATATTAAAACTAGTTCTGCTATCTTGTAATGACATAAGCATGTTAAAAAAAAAAACACAAAAAGCCAGAAAAAATACACCAATGACAAAAATTAAATTTGACCACATATGAAACACCTACAGTACAACATCAATTATTCGAACTTCGATCAAAACAACGAACGACTGCTTATCTTAACCAAAATACTCGCCCAACTCGCGCATTATATAACTAATATACTACCATATGTTCATAGTATGTTTTTGTTATGAGACCACTGTTTAATAAATATTTGACACTAAGATATAAATGTATGTAAAAACAATTTATAAGCGCCTGAATCAATACAGTTCGATCATCCCAAAAAAATATTTTTCAGAAACTCATTTCCTCTAATTGATACACTACTCTACTGTGTTTGTTCGAATTTTAGATGCCACTTACTTAAACGCCTTATCGTCCTCCTGCCCGTTGTGCAGGCCGTTGGGCATGGGCGCGTGGTCGTGCAGCTCGTGCAGGTCCTTGTCGAAGGGCGAGGCGGCCTTCTCGTCGGCGCGCTCCTCCAGCACCATGCCGCGGAGGCCCGCCACCACGCCCGCCACCTTCTCGCCCCCGCCCGCCACGCCGCCCGCCTCTGTACAATTGCAATTTTACTATTTAATATATATACTTATGAGGCCTCAGAAATGCTACTACCCTGCTATATTCGAAAAAAAATATGAAACAAAAAAGTCATTTATATATTCGTATATTTCTTATACTACAGATTAATACATGTTATACCTTATAATTTTAATGTTAATTTTGCGTTTATTATAAAATCTTCTTTTACTTTTTTCAATCTAATTAGGTAGGTTACCAACTTACGGAATCATTTCCACAAAATTAAATCGAGTTGTCTATAGTTTTAAGTTTTCTTAATAAAAAGAAAGTTAATAAATGTTAATAAAATATTGTTACACAAATATATAAAGCGAAACAAAATCGAAAGTATTACACTAAATTTCGTAAATCCTAAAATGTAATAAGAAAACATTTCAAGTGTGATTCTGTAGTTTGAACAAGAAGTCATCAATTATTAAATTTGATAGGTCCTAACTTTTATTTACGTAAATAATAGTCTTTAATAAATTATTCTACTTAAAAACCAGTTGTACTTTGTCTAATTAAATACAAAATATTCAATAATAAGGTATATTCAGAACTTAATTGCTCTCAGAAACGAATTTTCCTTGAATATGTAAGTAAACAAAACTCAAAATAATAATTACAGGGCCTGCAAGAGCAGTTTGCGAGTGACAGCCTCACCAATTTGAAACTTCAAGACAGAATAAGCAGAGTTAGTTGTTATATATCCCCTTCATCTTTTTTGATTGGCAAAATAAAATAGATAGAGAGCAGATATTTGAACATGGATACCCATACACACACTTTCGCGTCCATCTACATGTTAGACCTTTGTCATTCTGTAAACCTTCCAAAAGGCCCTCTGAACTTAAAATACTCAGAATAGAGAAACAATAATAAACTAAACATTTAGACTTGGCTCAAGAAATTATTGCCATGTGGGCAAGTGATGCAACAATCATTATAGGCCGATAGTTGTATCAGCTCAATTACAATAAATCTAAAATCGTCCAAATTACCTGTAGGTGAACCGCCAAGCACGTACTCTACCATCTTGACCCCGAGGCCGGCGGTGTCCCGTGGGGAGAGGATGCTGCCCGCGTCGCCGCCGGGGAACGCGACGCCACGGCGTGTACTCATCATTGGTACTCCCACGTTATGTTCCACTGTTTCAGTAGACACAATGTTTATTTAATAAGAGAAGGACTAAACATTGAATTATGTTACCTAAATATACAATGTCTCCAAAGAAGACCAAATAAAAATAACAGCATTATAACTTATAGAACTATCTACAACTGTGTATATAATAATTGAAGATTCCTTTAGCAAAAAAATTATAAGACACATATTTGAATAATGTGTTTATTTTTTTAATCTCGTAAAAAAGAAAGCCTAGTCCACCTTTACCCAGTTTCTTACAAATTCCAGACATTGCATGTTAAGTGGTAAAATTTAATTCCATTTCAGTAAGTAGAGAATTAAAAAATATTTTGATATATCATAGTGAAAACTCCAGGAGATGTGAACTCGCATCATGGCATTAACTTCTGAACACTATTTCACTGAACAACATTGGCCAGAAATTAAACAATTTATATGTAACATTTAAATTGTGATCTGAAGACAGAAACACAACTTTATTGTGGCCTTTCCTGAAATCTTTTAAAGTATGTGTTTAAATTTGCTGAAGTCTTTTAAACTACACAAATGTACCAAATATTTGTGAATTTTCAACTTTACTATATAAGGTTTTATCCTGGGTTATATTTACAGTTATATCTTATTCCACTACAGACTGTGCTTTCTTCTCTTAGGTTTACAATTTACTAAAATAGGTAAATCATAAATTTTATGTAATAAGAAAATATTTTAAATTATTCAATTTCCATGGTAAATAGTACAAACCTTGAGCGGACCAAGTGGGATCTCTCCACATTTGTTCAGGGTTGAGTTGCAACGGAGGAAGGTGTGGCGGGCCTTTGCTATCTCCCCCTGCTCCAGGTCCCTTGTCCCATAATTTTTTTGCAGAAGGTGCAATCTAAAACAAAAACAAACATAAATACAACATGATACATATACTAAATTCATTATAAACAGTACTTTACACAGAAATTATATATGTATATTATTTTAAGCAACATAAAAAAATTAAGTAGTGTAGATATAAAGCAATAAGGTATGTAAACAATAAGAAAATAAATAAAAAACGAAATTTTGTCAATAAGTAAAACATGTATCTATCTAGAAAGAAAAATGTTACTAGTTAATTATTAAATTTAACTAAAAAAGTTAAAAATATTGATTTACAATTACTTATAAAATCTTTGGTAAAAATTATTGTAACAGAACTTAAATCATGTTAGACCTATCAATAATATTACATAATTTATAGTTTACAGCACCAAGTGCTTTAGCACTTAACAAAAATATAAACATTTATGATGTTATTTTACATATCTATAAATTATCTAATCAAACGGGATTATTTATAGCTATTTGTTTTTTATCTTAACATTGAAGTATTCTCTTTCTTATTAGTTTCCTGAGACCATATATATAAATGTAACATAAGATTTCATGCAATCTCCCAAAGATTGAACAGAACAAGAAATAAATATTAAGAATACTAACTACCCTGATAAAAATTTTAATTCAAGATTATAAATTATGTAGGCATTATAAGTTATATAGATCACACTATTGCAGCAAAAAAATTATGGCTTTAATTAAAAGCAAGCACTAATCATAGTAAGCTCATACAAAATACATTTATACAATCAAGTTTTAAAATAAATAAGGTAAAAATAATAAGATATGGACTCTATTGCGTCCATGCGGATGCAAGAGGAAACAGGAAAGGACTAAAATTATTTTCACATTAAATAATATTAGTAGCTTTAGTAATATTTAATTGAAATATTACTGGAATTCAAAATTGTTCACTCGCCAGACATACAAATGTTTTATATTTTCTAAAGAGAGTAGTGTCTTGTTTTTAATATTAAATAGTATACTATATAATTATAGTAAAAAATAAAGTTTCTATTTATAATATTTGCATTAGAATACTGTAACAGAGCTAAATATGGTGGATGTTTACAATTAAATTAATTTATACATATAAGTTTTTTTTTATCAAGTTAACATAACTAAGCAAGGTTAATTGTAATGCAAAATATGTTTTATAAAGATTCCACCACGTAAGGATCATGCTATTAGAAAAATATATTTTTATATTACTTAACATAAAAATTTATTGTACTTCTTTGAATTAAAACAATTTCTTTAACCTTTTCACAAACATAACCTTATCAGAATTTGTATAAATAATATTTTATATATATCAAAACACTACATTTCAAATGTTACAAGCTAAATTGAAATTTTGATTTTAATGCACTTATCATATTCAAAATTGGCATCTTCCTTGACCTATGCTTAAGGAGATCAAGTCCTTTGATAAAAACATTGAAGGATTTCGGTTGAAATAAATGTGTTACCGTTACGAGCGTTCTGTATTAAACATGTTGTAATTCGATACAATAATGATTAAGTGTTTTTAATAATATCGCTTATATTTGAGTCAGCAGTTACATCGGTGAATAAAAATAATTACAAGCTAGTAATGGCGGACGCCGGTGACAAGTAAACAAAACAAAAACGGACCTGTTGCATAGAAAAAATGCGAATTTTACCACTTCATGACATAAACCAACTTCTTTATATAATAAACTATCTTATTTAACACAAAAACTCACCATGTCGGGGCCCATATCCTTAACATTAGGTTCATAAAAAAAGTCGCCTAAAGATTTCATGCGTACAAACCACCTAAAGCTCGGTCATGTACCACAATGAAAGCTTGTCGCACTATTGAGAAATCTACACATCGAGCATTCGTTTCTATATGATATTTACACTAAATACAACAAACAACAACACATTTCTTACACCAAAACTTTCATAAACAGCAAAATAAAACTGGAAGGTCTAAACTTAAAAATATAATGTTGACTTGTTTCGAACAAAGGACATACGCCGACCACAGCGCCTGCGTTAATTTCCCGAGTGTACGGGAGCGTCGGACGAAACGAGGCTTCACAAAATGTTTAACAGATGGCGCAAAACGCGAAGCTACTAATTTAAATGAGCGTTTTTGTGCTTACTTAGTTTTTTACGTTTGTATCATCTAATAGCATATAAAACATTTGAACGTTACGAAATTTATAAGCCAATAAATATAAAAGTGTACGTAAATAAAAACATTTCCTATTTGTATAAATTTTAGATGAGTACTTTCAATGAGCTTTGTTATGGATTTACTTTTAGGCACTTTTTTTTTTTCAAATTGTACAAAAAGTTTTAACTTTACTTTGAAAGTATATTTAAATATATATAGTAAATATAGGTCTGAAGTAAACTAGTAATTCACAGAAATGACTGACTCAATTACATAATTTCATGTATTGTCTTAATTTGCTCAGAAATTTAGTATTGAGGAAGAAAAGCTTAATAAAATTCAACGGCTTAAACTGTTAATGTTCCGGAATAACATAAATAGTTATAGTTTTGAATTAATTCACTAGTATTAAATGTAATAATTTTAGTATTTGTTAAACACCATAAAATATAATTAATACCATTTGTATGTTATTATTACAATGATTTAGCTTTTTTAACCTATACTGAAAGTTTAATAAGTTTAATAAGTTCTGTTATTATATTATTCACATTTGTTAATAATAAAATCAACTAATTATTAGCATATGATTAAGCAATATTATGCTAATGTAATGGTATATTTGTAGGTAAAAGGTTTAAAATGCTTGATATTATTATTAATTTAAAACATCAAATCATCATATAGAATAGGCCAATAATTTTACTAATGCACTTTAAAGTTTGAAAATAGTTTCTAAAGCAATAATCAAAAATGAATTTGTGTACAATGTTAAAGTACAGTTAAATTAAAGTTAATAATTTATAAAATGATGTATTGTACTTCCTATAATAGTTATCAAATAGTATTAGGCAGGGAAAATTAGTATCAAAAGACTGCTCTACGGCTTTTGGCCAAACTCTGAGACAATCAATTTGTAGTGCCTAGTTGATCTAACCCACAACTATTACACATTATGTCTAATTGCTTTAAATATTATCTAATAATGATACTAAAGAATCAGATTTGGAACAATAGTATGTATAAGAATATCTTTTTTTATATATTAATATCTTTTCACTTAAAACAAAAGACTTCTCAATAAGAAATCAAATAAAATATAAGATCCATAACAAAAAAAATGTTCTAATTATAATTGTTGTCATATATAATACTAGTCTATCCTTATTACATATATAAATTTTACAAAGCTCTTCTATATATTATAAAATGAAGCCCATATCATTCAAAGTAATTTTCATTTCTATTATATTATAAATAATAATTAATCACACAAATCTAGTAATATAACTCAAAAGATTCATTGAAGATTCACATCAAAGTGCCAAAGTAGAAAAAAATACTTCAAAAATTAATGTAAAAGAAGGTATCCAGTAAATTACCTAAAAATGATAAAAAGGTCTGGGATCTCATAATTTAAATACAACCTATAAAATTCTTTGTTTCAAAATAAAATAAGTAAGACAAAATTAACATACCTGATTTCTAATAGCAGCTACAGGTGTAAGTCCAAGTTGATTTTGTCCTTGTTGCAAAAATTGATTTGTCCCAGGTCCTAGCATGCCAGCCTGGCTTAAGTACATAAGGTGTTCAGCACTCTTGCCAATACCATTCATTGCCTGCATGGGGTTCCCAGGATGTTGATGAATATCATATAAACCTTGTTGCCCAAGTTGAGGGGCATTTTGAATACCTTGAAGAGGAGGTAACATCATTGCACTATTCTGTATAGTTAAATTATTGCCTAATGTATGGTTCTGTAATGGTGCCAATTGTGTGTGGACCATGTTTGTGGTCAAGTGAGCTGGATGACTTCCAATAACTGAAGGATTAATAGCCAAAGTGCCAACAGATGAGGCTATTGCCTGATTTATAAATTGTTGTTGGTTTGTCTGAGAATTCTTTAACTGCACAGGACCTTGTTGTATATTATTCATTGTTATTGGTATAGGATTTTTCCATTTATCTTGATTCTGAAAAATAAATATTCACTGTATATTTCCAATTTTAGATTAGTTAAAATACTTTTCAACATATCAATTTCATTCAAACACAAAGAAACTATGTACTGTCTGTTACTTGATTCAGTGACAAAAGCTTTTAATTACAAATGTAATTTAATTGTATTATATAGAATTGCGATTGTTCTAGGTTATCTTATTTGTCATGCTACAAGCTACTAGCAAGTTAAAGTATACAACTCAATATGGTAAACAAACCTCTACAATTGAATCGTCTCCAACAGCCCAGCGTTGTTTAGACGCTAGAGACGGTATCTCGCCTTCTTGATTATCGCGCTGGAATACATAATGAACTGCAGCGTCGTCCTGGGCGCGATTCTGTGCTGCTCGCGCGTTTTGCAATCCTGCTTCGCCCGCCTCTTCCTCTCCACCAGTGCCCGGCCACTTCATTGGGCTACCGTGGGGTTCGAGCATTCAGTTTGACTACTCTTTAAGCCTTCACGCTTGTAAACACTTAAATCTTTCGATCTTCTGTTTATACACAAGGTATGGCGTCAATACTTATGATTATTCGAGCTAATCACTAGTCTCACTGTTTACTATCATCAAAAATACTGTGTAAGACTAGTTGAATTGAGTACTGAAGCCATTTAAAGACTATAATAGTCTTTTTGTCTTTGTAATGACAGCTACTAGTTTTATCGAAGCACGATGACAGCCGCTAAGAAAATCAAAATATTGCAGGAAACTGCAACGGTCCGTTTTTCAAGACAAACACAAAGATATTGGGCTATTTTTACTATATTCAAGTTATTATTTACGCTTAATATTTGAATTTAGATACTATGAAATATGTACGAATGTACTAACTTTTGGATTAAGAGATTTGTCGGCGTCGAAAACTGAATCGAATAAACACTCAAAATATAACACTATTCACACAATTTCTAAACAAAACGACCACAAATATAATTACTATATGTACACAGAACTATTTACAATGTACAATTTTTACAAAAAACTCGGATTAAGCCATTGGCTACCGTCGATACTTTCCGATTTAGAAAAGACTACAAACATCCTTCACTGCCTGTCCGCCATAGTCGGTCGGGCAGATGCGATGCGCGCGCAACGCGCAAAGCTATACTATAAACATAAATAAATGCTGTGAACGTTCCATTTTATATATTTTTGAAATAAAATTTGACTGTAAAAGAATTTTATATATAAAATAATAAAATTAGGAAGATTTTAAAAACTAAAATAATTAATATATATAACACTATTTCGAATTCAGTGATCGTACTGTCATTATAATAAGCAAAGATAAATTTATATAAAGAAACAAATATGTATTCTCAAAAAACTTTTTTCTTTACTTAAGTTTTTAATTTTTTTTAACAATTTTACTTTTTTTATTTTATTTCAATAAATGCGTTAAATGAAATAGTTCACATTCTTTAAACACAGATAATTAACAGCACAGATGGTATAAAAGTATTGTTGTCATAAGCATAATTGCTATATAGCAAGTTCAATATTTTAAGTAATATAGTAATAATACTAAAAACAAATAAATGAACTGTTAAATAATTATAATAAAAAAGCACCGGAATAGAGTAATAGCAATGTAATAAAATATAATACTTTATAGACATTTTTTACATTATAAAAATAAGGAAGAACAAAGAAATAAAATCAAATTATAGGAAAAGAGATTTATTTAATGCAATAGTAATCTTATATTATATTGGCTTAATCTTAAAATGTAAACCAATAAGGGAAAATACAAGGCATTTTAGATCCTGTACTAAATAGTAAAAACACCGCAATCCTTCTGGGTCCCGTGATTGATTTACATCCACTAATGATCCAGTCTTAGAAGTTGTAAATGAAATATGTTCATCACCAATTACAATTTCCAGTTCCTGTAAGTAAT
This sequence comes from Eueides isabella, assembly GCA_019049475.1. Classification (NCBI taxonomy): domain Eukaryota; kingdom Metazoa; phylum Arthropoda; class Insecta; order Lepidoptera; family Nymphalidae; genus Eueides; species Eueides isabella. The sequence continues at coordinate 5,966,585 of CM032385.1, forward strand.
ATAAACATTATTAACCAACCAAAATACTAAATATATAAAATTTTAAATATATTGATAACTCTTCAATTTAATTTTATTGCTGAATAATGCAGTTCTAGATAAAGTTTTGCTTAATCAGGACTGCATTATTAAGCTAATGAATAAATGTTATTTCGGTTTTTGGTGTCTTACTACCAAATATTCTTTAGAAAAAGAATGAAGGCCTGTCATGGTGCAGGGGCACAAACACATGAATGTAAATGCGACAGGTTGTGGTTTCGATGCAAAGCAGAGCATAAAGCTAAATATAGAAACCATTTTTACTACATCTCCATACATATACATCACATCATTAATTACAATGGTCTTCATCCTCATTTCTTCATCAATTGAAAGTAAATAAACATAAAATTGTAACTAAATGTATAACTTATTTAATTATATAACACATTTTAAGTACAAATTCACATAACATTAAGTTATTTTTACTATGTTTTAAAGTGTTATTCCACACTTAGGACAGAAAATACTAAACTTAAATTTTTAAAATTTTAAAAAGCGTATAAAAATTTTGAACGAAGCAGGATTTGAACCCGCGCCTCTGGAATACCGTTCCAGCGCTCTGACCACTAAGCCATTCGTTCTCACCGAGCTCCGTCGAAATTCTTATACGCTTGTTACAACTTATTTTTGTTGTTAGCATCTCTGTAGGGAGATTTTTACAAATTTCCGCTACCCAAAGACAACTCATAAGAATTATCGTTTGGCAAGAGAGAATACTATTTACTTTTTAATATTTTTACTATGTTTTAAAGTGTTATTCCACACTTAGGACAGAAAATACTAAACTTAAATTTTTAAAAATTTACTTAGGACAGAAAATACTAAACTTAAATTTTTAAAAATTTAAGTTTAGTATTTTCTGTCCTAAGTGTGGAATAACACTTTAAAACATAGTAAAAATATTAAAAAGTAAATAGTATTCTCTCTTGCCAAACGATAATTCTTATGAGTTGTCTTTGGGTAGCGGAAATTTGTAAAAATCTCCCTACAGAGATGCTAACAACAAAAATAAGTTGTAACAAGCGTATAAGAATTTCGACGGAGCTCGGTGAGAACGAATGGCTTAGTGGTCAGAGCGCTGGAACGGTATTCCAGAGGCGCGGGTTCAAATCCTGCTTCGTTCAAAATTTTTATACGCTTTTTAAAAATTTAAGTTTAGTAACATTAAGTTAGCTGACTCTTCAAATGTACTGTTTTAGTGTCTTAATAACAAATTAAGAATATTACATTTATGTTAATTCATTCTATAAAATCTTAAACAATTCAAATAAATATTAGAAAATCATATTTAATAAAATAACTGTACAAAAATTACCTGTCTACCAACACGGTCTGGTTGTGGCCAAAGCCGGTCGTCTTCGTGCATAATTTCAGAATCTACAATAACTCTTTTCAGTTCATCCATCACACATGGATGAACATAAGCTTCTTTACGAATCATAGTATCATTTTTGTAGTTTGAATTATTGGCGTATCTTAATTTACCATCAGGCCGGAATTCGAATTCGAGAAACTCATGACCAAATTTACCTTTATGGCCTACATAATATCGTATGTAGAAATCTGAAGACATTGCTGTTTCGGAAGATGAAATTTTGGAAATTGTGAAGGTTTTCTATTTGCTTATTATTCAAATACCAAAAACGTGCTTTTATAATAATTTTGATGAGTTCAATTAATCAACATCACAAACCACATTGAATTACAGACGCTATACTCCGACAATATTAGACGCCAAGTCAATTTTCTTTATTATTTGACATTTACATTCATTACAGACAAAAAATAAAAACATCGATAGATTTCTATAGAGTAATAGATCTCTATAATGTAGGTAAAAATGTCTCTATAGTGTAATAGACAACTAAATAAATAGTCACCTGTATCTGTAAAAGGGTGCTTATGTACATGTGAAGGTTTGCCATACTTTTACAATCCCCTATTACCTGTGATGTCTTGCGAGAGCTTGTCGCTGATCTGGACAGAAATTAGTTTTTCAACACAGATCAAACGAGTTTGTCGCAAGCATTTGTTTAGAGCTTACATTTTGATTCATATTTAGCTTCACTTGTGACACTACTCTGTATCGCCGCAATAATATTTTAATATATATGTTATATAATATATAATTGTGCAATCGAATCATCATTCTTTGAAGTATACCAAAGCCTGCCGTGCCTACGGAAACATATTAAACATAAAGATAACAATAAATAAAAAAAATCAAGACACTTTACGGTTCTAAGATACATACAAACCTTGTTCGTTTTATACAAACGATAATTGCAAAGATTAATTTTAAATGTCAGTATATATCTGCAATTATGTTATGTTTGCTGAATCGATGTGTGTAAAATAGAATTATAATAATATAACAATACAATCAGCATTTTGTAAAAATAGAGTATATAATGAGATCTTACTTATTATACTTAAAAGATTAATTTTAAAATAAACAACAATTACTGTCATTCTACCATTGAAATAAAAAGATGTCAAGCGTAACCAAGAGCTGAAACCATTTCGACATCGACATTTGTCACAGGATGTCAAACAAACCATTTCTATGGGCTCGTATCTTGTGGGCGTTTGCCAAGCCATTACAAGCGTTTAAGCAGAAAAAACCATCGCCCGCTACACGAAATAAAATTTATGGACTACTCCCAACGTTAGTGTCCACATCTCGGCATCATATGCCATCACCGGTAGGACGTAATAGTGGAAGACTTTCGTCTTCAAGCATTATGGAATCACTGACGTAAATGGTTGAAAAAACCTGCCCATCTCAATCGAATCGATATCGATAGAGAAACTTATAGGAGATAAGTTTCTCTATCAAATTTGTGCAGCCCTACTTGGATAGTCTAGCCAAGGTAGACGTAATCCTACACACCCAAGGGGGATGCCGTTGACAGATAGTGGTTCCGGCATATATCATTGAACATGAACTTGGTTTTGTCTAAGTTCATGCCGAGAGGACCACCTGGGTTATTCTGCATTTCGCGAATCATCAGCGAAACGATGATGTGAGATGCGCTCTCCATTGACATGAAGATGTCCTCCATCGTATTAACAAACTATTTTGGAGATATACGAGTACCATCTACCTGTTTCCCCAGCGAAGGAGCCCAATCTTCAATCGGAGGACTTTTTCTCTAGTCCTTGCAAGGTCCTGGAACTTACAAGGGCATCGTCTTAACATTGCAGCAGCATCGCCTGTCAATATGACATTGCTGCAGAGATTCTGATCACAAATGCCGTACACATCGGCGGAGGTCTGTCCGCGTAAAGTTTTCCGTCCATCTAGATAGGATCTTGGATTCCACCGACGAAATTTGGTCAGTCAGAGTTTTACGTCTACGCTGCATGAGATGCAAGGTTTCAGCGGAGAGTTTGGACTACCTGCACCTCTGAGCAAGCGGAAAATATTTGCTCCCATATAGACCCACATCGTCTGTTCCGTCAGTTTTTGGTGAAGCAAATCGGTTCTGGTGTTCCAGCTGGAACTCTTCGTTTTTTATGGAAAAGACAAGGCAAACGAGCGTACAGGTCACCTGATGGTGAGTGATCACTGTCGCCCACAGCCCCGTGTCACACCAGGGGAGTTACAGGTGCGTTGCCGGCCTGAGTACACTCTGAAATCAATCACCAATCGGTGATCGCTGCCAGTATTGAACAGGTTAAGGACGGAGATCTCAGAATATTTGCGTCTTATCCGCTATTATGAACTTAAGCGGGTATCTGCAAGGCCCACCTCCTATTTCATCAAGACTTTCTATTTCATCAAGAAGAGTCCCTGCACTTCGAAGAAGTTGACCCGTTTGATTCCTGCGCCTCAATCAACGTGGTCCGATACAAGATTAGTCGCGTCCTTGTTCTCTCACGTTAGAGTTAAAGTCCCCCTTGACAACGTTATGAGCCACGGTGGTGCTATGTTTGGCTCTAGTTATATGAGGATATATATGTATGAAGATACGAGTACATACTCTCCACTTTGTCGTAAGAGTGTGCCGAGGTCGGCACATATATTTGTATGAGCTTCAGGGAATACCTGTCGGTCAGTTTCAGTATTAGATATGCTATCCGTGTCGACACCCTACTGCCACCGACGATTTTATTCAAAAGGGACGGTTTCCTTGTGAATAAAATCGTCAGTGGCAGTAGTGTGTCGACAAGGTTAGCTTACCTAATACTGAAACTGACCGACGTTAGTACGTCGCCCAGGGACCTTTGGTCACATTGACGGATGTAGTGCAAGTAACTAGACTCTAGTATTATTGTGTCCTGGCCCTCTCTTCGGACTACTGATAACCCTAAATCGCTTACTAGCAGTTATAATGACCTAACATCCAGTTCGGCGATGTGGTGATCGAGGCTCAGCATTCGTCCATTATAACATGCCAAATAGGGAATGTTGGCAGTCTATCGTCGCACCTTCCACTCCATCGTTACCGCGAGGGCTGTCGCTGTGGAAAATATAGTTAATAAATCTCTCTAATGTGCTTATTACTGTTGACTTTGACATTTTCATACATATTCAACGATTTAATCACAACTTTAAAAAAATATTTGTATGGAACAAATCGTATGTCTTCAATTTACGCTTTACAAAATCCAAAATTCATAATTTTTGACAATCAAAATAAAGCAGAAAAATCAAAACTTTCACATCTTCAATCAGTAACGTTTGAATGCATTTCTATATTTAACGAAAAATCTGTTATTAATCTTGGTATGATCATGGATAATACTTCATTATGAAGTACAGTTTGTCACAATATGTTTGAAATACTAGCCGTAATTATGTAATATTTATTATACAGTGCATCTATTTACTATTATTATTTTATTTACTAAACTTGTATGCGCTACGAACTTCTTATATTAATAAATATTTATATATAAGGTTGCCAGTAAGAGATCAACTGCAGTTATAAGTTTGTCTTTGCATTCTAGAAGTGTGAATTATACATATATTGTTGATTTTATTTATTATTATTATTTGTTGTATGCAATAAAGTATTTTGTCTATCTATGTTTCTGAATGTAAGCATTACAGACGTAGGTGGTAAATTTATTTCTGATTTTGTAATAGGCTTAATGTATTAATTTTAATATTATGAAAAATAAAAAGAAGGCTAAAACTTCGGCAGAAGGTCAGTTTTACATTAGTAAAAATACACACAAAAGATGTAATAAATATATTTTTATTGAAAAAATAGCTTTGTGTCTTTATTTATTCTGAATATATTAATATTTCATATATTTTAGAGCTTATCTACCATTCGCATAATAATTTATTTTTATTTCTCGGTTTATATGAAAATACAAGTGTAGGTGATTTAATTTTGTATTATTTAGTTGCTTCTGAATTATAATTATATACCATTGTTTTCATTAACGTGTAACAAACCTTAACACGATGTAAATAACACATAATATTTCTATTGAATTTTATATGTTTCTTAATATTCTTAAAAGGAAAATGTTTGATTTATACTAGAACTAGATTATTCTCATAAGATAGATTATTCCCATAATATTTCCCCCATTGAATTTAAGTCAAAATTAACATGAAATATTTTTTATAAAATTATAAAGCATTTTGTATTAATTTACTTTCTTAAAGTAATATTAAGCTACAGAATATTTTTTATAGCTATAAGACTTCTTAAGCCATAGACGTGAAAATGAATGTAAGATACCATAGAGCATTTGAGGTTTGATAAGTTTCAGCCGTCAAGTAAATCTTTTCTTTCTGACCCAGCCAATATGGGTGAGTGCTTCGATATTTTTCTAAAATTTATCCATTAAAATCTTTGAATTACTTGATGATATTGTACTCTTATATCAAAATATATTACTGAAGTATACGCAAGTGTTAAATTTGGAAATATTTTTGTATTATTGTGGATATCAGTGAGAAAAGTGCTTGTGCTGACTTAAATATTTTATTGATTCTGAAACGTTGAACATGTTCTTTATTGTTCAGGTATCAGCCGTGATCACTGGCATAAACGAAGGGCCACTGGAGGCAAACGTGCGCCCATTCGTAAGAAGAGGAAGTATGAGTTAGGTCGCCCGGCTGCCAACACTAAGGTAAACTAACATAACCTAACAAAATTACAATACATTTACCAAACATGTTAATTTATCATTTATGAAATATAATTTTACAATTACAGCTTGGCTCTCAGCGTATTCACTTAGTGAGAGCTCGTGGAGGTAATACTAAGTACCGTGCGTTACGTCTTGACACTGGCAACTTCGCATGGGGCTCAGAGTGTAAGTTTACTAAACAATAATTGTTAATATTGTATACCTACTTGTCGTCATATGAGTTACATTTTATTAGCAATGAATAATACCTTTTTATTAATACGTTGTTGTGATTTCCAGGCTCTACTCGTAAGACACGTATCATTGATGTTGTGTACAATGCATCAAACAACGAGCTGGTTCGTACTAAGACCCTCGTCAAAAATGCCATTGTGGTAGTTGATGCTACACCATTCAGACAATGGTATGAGTCTCATTACCTACTGCCACTTGGAAGAAAGAAGGGTGCCAAGCTGGTAAGTAAATTTATTTTAACTTCCAGTATATATGGATTGGATTAGATTTTTAGCTTATTATTTGTTCTTATTTTATATTTTGTTCATACCACTCCCATGCAAAGGAAAGAATCAATTCTAAATATATATTTGTCAACAAAAATATTGAAACGTAATATAAATGGTTGAAATGTAATTATCTTTCTTATATTTATTTTTCTTAGTAAAATCGACCAGCTTATAAACACAATTGCTTCTATAATATAGAAGAATACCATGATTTCAAGACATTGCTTTTCGATTAGTAATACTGAATGTTACCACTCTTTGTATACAATTAATAGTTAATGAAATTAACATGTCAATAAAGTGCGGATTGAATACACAACTATCCTTTTTGCAGTCTGGTACTGAGCCATGATAGCCTGGATTTCTATATTCACAACTACTTTAATAACACATTAAATAAATATCTACCACATGATGAGAAACTTTGCGTGTCATATGAATGTTACTCATGATTATTAGATGTTTCTGATGTTTAACATAATTTCTCATATTATTTAACTTTACTATACAGTAAAAATATACAGTTTTGTTTCAACCTTGTTCTTGTTTAACAGACTGAAGCTGAGGAGGCAATTATAAACAAGAAACGCAGTAAGAAAACAGCTAAGAAATATTTGTCAAGGCAGCGCCTGTCCAAAGTGGAAGCTGCTCTTGAAGAACAATTCCACACTGGTCGTTTATTAGGTATGTACAATATATAATTATAGAATTATGGTAATTTGTCAGTGTTCATATATCATATTAATTCTTTTTCAAAAAATATCTAAAGAGAAAGTTCTCTTATTAAAATTTCGGTATTTTCTAATAGTATCTTTAAATGAGGCAAAGTTAAAATTAGTTGATTGTGTAATAAAATGATGATATCGAGAAGTTTTGAGGCTGCATTCACAAGTGGGGACCGTTTTGGAAACTACTTAGCAGTTGCGTGATTTCTGTCATAGTTACTCTGATTCCACTCTGAAATTGATATTTTAAATATATATTTTATTTTATTTTCAGTTAGTAAGATTTTTATTTAATATTTTACAGCTTGTGTAGCCAGCAGGCCTGGTCAATGTGGCCGTGCTGATGGCTATGTGCTTGAAGGAAAGGAATTGGAGTTCTACCTTAGAAAGATCAAATCCAAGAGGGCAAAGTAGGGTTTTAATGTATAAATAAAAGAAAAAACAACAAAACATGTTTCATTTTTTAAATTTAAGTTTGTTATTCATTTAAATCTTTAATTATATAATTTAGTTTACTAAGGTGCTCTAAAGAATGTGACTATTTAATATATATCACTAAAAACTTTGAACTAACAGTACACTTTACTTTTAGATTCATGAGGCAACAAAATTTTATAGATTCTTTATAAAAAAAAAACATAAAATATACATATTTTCAATTTCTGTCTTATTACTTTTAGTTTTGTATTTCTCATCTTATTTTTGTACATAAAAAACAATAAAAGTAAGTAGTAAGGAAATAAAACAAGCTTTTTAAAGTATTCTTGTATTTAGTGGATCAACCATTTTGCCAGCCATTAGCGCAACATGTATGTTTGCATCCATTACAAAATATAGAAAAGGATGTGTCGCAGAAAAAACAACGGGATTCCGGCTACTTATGTATCCTGAAATTAAATGAATATTATGTAAAACTTACAAAGAACGTTCACCAATAAAAAATCATAATAGAAAAACAAAAAAATCAACTACATATTTCTAAAAAGATAACAAACCAAACTTGTATTCAATAAATTGTAATAGGTATTATCGGTGTGAATTTTGAAATATCAAAAAGATAAACTACATATAAACAAAAGATTCTGTTATTTGGCGCTTATGTTATGTAACATTTATTTTATATTTTTTTAATGTCATTATCAGCAGTTATTCTTAATCGTTATTCCCTTTATCAACCGAATTAATTTATTTAACCAAATAAAAAATATTCAGTATAAGCCAAGTATAATGAATTTGTTATTTCGAGTATTTTAGAAAACCTTTTAAAGAGATTAGTTCGACAGAATCATCACAATAATAGATAAATCGTCCTTGCCATGTAAATGCGACAGACCGTTGAAAAAAAGCAAAATCATTAATGGGGTACAGGAAACGAATCATCTCGTAATTTTTCTGTTTTTCTGATTGATGTAATTGAAAAGCCTGCCTATCTGATCATAATTTCCATCTCGATTAGGTATTTAGGTCGTAATGCCGATGCTATGAAATTTCTATAATGCAGGTGGCTCCGCGTGGCGCATCAATGGATTCAAATGCGCGTGTCGCCGTGTTGCGCCACTGCAGTGAGAAACAATGGAAGTGGCCTGTGCCCACTCACCACTTGGCAATACGTTTTAAGCATTCTTTTGACATTAATTATCTTGGCCCAAGACCGTAAAACGAGGGTAAAGTGATGTACGCAATTTTATGTAAGTCGTTAGAAGCACGATTACATTGTTCATAATATATAGAATGCTCTTTATGTTATTAATTATTATAATTTAGCGACGAGTTTATCTACAGTGTTTTTTACACATTTTTTTTCAGCTTCACGCTGTATCCCGCACATGACAGGGAAGGCAGAGCGAATTTAGAAACCTAGTGTTAAGTCACTTCGTTCCCTTCCCCACAATGCAATACGTCGGGAGGCGTCTCATCAACGCCGCGCATTGCCTTATTAAGGAACCAGAACGAAGAAATAAAAACATTAAATATTTCATTTGAAAATATTAAATATTTGTTTCCTCGAGTGGTGATCGAACCCACAATCTGTCGACTTTACAGGGGGTTTGTGGGTTCGATCCTCACTCGATAGGCTTCAACATTTTATCATAAATTTTATGCATACATAAATATTAAAGTAAAGTTATTAATGTAAAAATGTAAATACCCTTTTAAACTCAACTATGACCTTACACGTTTTTGATCTCTTCTCCGACTTTATATTTTTTAAATGTTTAAATATTCGTACCTCTAAATTGTCACTATTTATTTTAGATTACATATATGAAAAATAAACCTATTGATAATATTAAAATTTGTTATTAAGAAAATATTTAAACTACTAAGTTGCCTCACGTAGTTTTGTAAATCAAAATTGTAAAAATTTTATTGTTAATACGTGAATAGATATAATTATGGAGAGCGGTCGCATAAGTCAACGTTCCTCACTCTTCGTTTAGACCCTGAGATTTTATATTAGGCGTAAATTTTATTTTTTTGATGTTATCAGATATCCGCACATACGGTCGCTACGCAGGTCGCTACTTTTTTTTTCTGTGTGACTTAATTGTTGTTGACCCGGGATAGTCTTTACAGCGTCACCGGGCGTGGAGGGGCGAGTGTGGCTCGTCCCTAGCAGGTCGCTACAATACGTTGTTTCTTTTATATTACCTAGTGCCTACGGCAAAGGGACACTGAGAATCTAGCGTTGAGACATTCGGTTGCAATTAAGACACTTTCGTTGCAACTAATCTCTGAATTCTAGAGTCATTGCTTATTGAGTTGCGGAACTATTTAGAGTTATTGGGTTGTTAACCAAAGCGAGAAAAAGTATTAAATATTCATTCCCACGATTGTGCCACTGTGTTTGGCCGCACGGCCTCATCTTGACGTGTATCTATAATTCCTAAAATCTGGCTGCTATACAATAAATACCGTTATTATTTTATAAGTAGTTATTTAATGGACAGAATTGTCTCCTCACACGTGATATGTTGATTCTACTTATAGATGACGTCTCAAAGATTCAAGTAGAAAAGTATAAATTATTTAGACAAATACATTTCATTTAATTAGCCACAGCCTACAATAAAATATTTAGAGCATTTTAGTGTCGTTCAAGGATAAAGGATTCGGTGGGCGGCGAGGCGCGACGAGTGGCCCCGGTCTTGTGGTCCCACGCACCTCGTCCTCCGCTAATTATGTGGATCACACCGTAACCTTACACCCTGTCTATCTTTGTTTGAGGTAAATGACTACCAATGGCCTCTCCAAACACGTAACAAATACCTACATAAATCAAGTAGAAGCGACTGATAAAGTGTTTCTTCTAAATATGAGGATTCTAATTTTAGTTTAGTTCTAAAGTGTTATATTATAGAGTTCTAATCGATTCGGAAATATGATGTGTTAATTACGAACCATTTTTTTTTTAATATAACTAAAAAAAAACACTTACTATTTTTGACATCATCAGGTTGATATTTTCGTATGGCTACGGACACAGCTTGCTCTATACTGCGTACATACACGCCGAGCTGCGGCGTCATGGGGCTGAAATCGTGCTGCCTCGGCTCGAACACGTCGCGTATGCCCAGCTATTGTGATTATTGTTTACTTTTTACTTTAATGTATGAAATCATTTGATAACTCGAAACTGAGGATACTTAACTACGGAATATAACGCAGTTAATTCATGTCGGTTAAATCATATTAAACAGAGAGTTTAAATAACTCAGGAAAATATATTATTCTTATTATTACTATGTTTTAAAGTGTTATTCCACACTTAGGACAGAAAATACTAAACTTAAATTTAAAAAGCGTATAAAAATTTTGAACGAAGCAGGAAATTTAAGTTTAGTATATTATTCTTATTATTCTCAGAAAAATATATTAAAAATAGTACGTTATTAATTAGATTTTTTATGAATTTCTTAAAAAACTTTCACGGTCTTAGTCCTCGTGAGGTTTCATAGAAATGATTAACCAGTTTTTAAATGCACGTACGTAATGTTGCTTCAACGATACATGATAAAATTTAATTTAATATTTTACACACTAACAGTTTTTACTGTCCTTAATTGGCATACACTTTGATAAAAAAAAAGATCATCACAAGCAAAATGTACCTACTGCATTCAAAACCAGTTCAGTATTGAGCACGTAAAACTCAAGATGCTCATTTGTAACCTGATCATGGTGTTTTAATACGGTTATTTTTTACGTATAAATAACTATTTTACGATGTAGGCAATAGGCAGAGAAAAAATCTAATTTACTATTTATAAGCAGTTGAAGTGAAGCTACTTATAATTAATAGCGCGCTCCAGAACATGGCTTTATGGTTATAAAGGCATGTAAATACATGGTAGGAACACATAATTTGTTTTAAAATCTTACCTTCTGCAAATCCGTTGTAAGAGTAACATGGCCTTTAACGGTAAAACTCGGTACCACAGCTTTTACACGTCGCGGTCTTAAAACTGAATAAATATCAGAGAGATCGGACTCTCGTGCCATTCGACCTAATAGTCTTGCAAGTTCTCCAGAACCTCTTCTCAAAGGCAACACAACGAGCAAGTAGTAGCGATCGCTGTCTAGTGGCAATCGAAGTGCAGATGCCTCAAGATGCGGTAGATACGCGTATTCCAACATTGAATCATATTGCATGTAGGTTACCTAAAAAAATATTACGATAGATACGATACGAGAACTAGTTTCGATAAAAAGAAGTTATTGTATAAAAATAAAAACATAACGCTAAAAACGTTTTAAGCTTGTTATCTATAAATTATAATGGTGTACCTGAATATTTCTAAGGCCGTTAACTAAAAACATATTGTCATCAACAGTTTTTTCAGGAAGTTCAACACCGATATCGAAAGATCTGTATACTAAATAATCATCTGCATATGATGACGGGCTTGTTAATAGGAAATCTACAGATTTCTTCCGACGTTCAAGAGTCTCGATCCCTTGAGTGGTGGTCGGCATGGTAGTATCCACTGTACTTGAACCAGTTTCAGATGTACTTGTTTGGTCTGTTTGACTTTCTGTTACTGAAGTGGACATCGTCGGACCTTCAGCATTAGTAGATAATAGTAATGTACTCATTTCAGATGTTAATATTTCAGTTTCAATATTTACAGATGATCCAATGCCTGTAATAACACTCTCTGTAGATATTTGACTAGTAGTTGTTTGCGAAGTAGCAGTAGGAGATTCAGAGGCCGAGCTTGTGACAGTTGATACTGGTTCTGTTGGAGAACTCATGGTTTCCGTCTCTATCACTAGAGTGTTTTCTTTATTATCAACATTTAATTCCGTTGAACTTAATGGTGAACCGGTCACTGTAGATGGTGGAATGGTAGAAGTGCTTTCAGTACTCTGCCCACGATCTAAATCAGATATAGTTTCTACATTTGGATTGACTGTTGTTTCTTCACGTGTACCTTCTGTAATTTGAGTTGCAACATCTTCACGGCCGGGAACGTTTACTGTTGAGCTTGAAATATTGCTTTCCGGAGATTGTGTTGTACTGGTTACGTTGCTTGATGATGTAGTTGTGTTATCGCTTTCTAAATCAAACCCATAAAATCGCAGAATGTTTCTATAGCTATCGTTAAACGTGACGTTCTCATTATTTAAAGCTAATCCAGCCAAAAATCCTTCTTCTGGGACGAAGTATGTCTGAGAGCAAAATAAAATACTTAAGTCTATGTTATTTATAAAAAAATTTAATATTAATCCAAATCCAATAATAAAACCAATTATAAATTAGCTGTAAAACCTATTAACTTTAATATGCTACTTTTTTTCCAATAACATACATAATAAATGGTCATTATTGAATTGGGTACCTATTCTCGATTATTAAAATAAGTCTTGAACTAGAAACGAAAAGCACAATGTAGGTACTTAAGTAAAGTATAAATATAAATTGCGCTTTTCGCAATATTTGTGGCGCGTTATTATTATTGGTGTAGTGTGCAATTTAAATTGTAAAAATTATATATTTAAAAGCATAATGGTAAAAATAATATAAAATATTTTGAACTAAGTCATAAAAATCGGTTGAACTTTATGATTTTCTAGTGCTACTATGATTAAACCTTTTGAAGATAAAAATTTGCGATGTAAACAATTGAAATTAAATCAATTAAAAAAAAACCCAAAATTATATTAAATATTTTACTATTATACTGCAATGAAATTTTTGTTTCATGAAGATGAATAAAAAGTCAAATATTAGGTATTTTTAAGAATTTTGAACTTCTTATTAACATTTTTTTTAAACACAGAACAATGAACATTTTTAATTTGTATATTCATATAATAAGATAAGAATTTTGTTTTATAAAATGACTCACTTTGAGTGTCCGATGTATATCTCGAAATCCAATTCTCATTACATTTCTGTTCCATGGTAGCTGCATACTCCGCTGGATTTGATAAGAAGATTCACCATCGACCCCTTCGTATAGAGCTACTAATATTCCCATTAATCCATAGGGCGAAAATGCAATATTATTGTCATTTAAAAAATTATGTTCCGCAAGAATTTTTATACCAAATTCATTTGTTACATCAACCATGTGAGCCAACGGAGTCCGTTTAGAGTCCCAGAGCTTAATTTCAATAGGGATCCCATATTCTATACCGACTACTAAATTAACAATAGCAAGAACGTAAATTATCGGTGTTAAAATATTTGCGCAAACTCCGGTCTGCGAACGTCCGAGCTGAATCATCGTGCACGCGACTCTGTCCGCGCTTGGATGGCTGCAGGCTACAATAGCTAGAGGCTTCTTTGAGACTCATTAGCATTTAGACCCCGTAATTTTCGGTGAATGGCCTCTATAGATTAACACCTAAAAATTCGCCACCCAAACTATTTAGAGTGATTAAAATAGTGATAAATCTCCTGATATTTACAGTAACTTTTTTTCAATTCAATTCAATTTGAAATTGCAATCAATTTTGTTGGCTTATTGTTTAGTACTTTATTTATATAAAAGAGGCCTATTATGGCGCAGGAGTATAAGCGTGTGACTGTTAACACGACAGGTTATGGGTTCGATCCTCACTCGAAGAATGAAAATATTTAATATTTTCAAATTAAATATTTAATTATAAATAAGTATATCTCTCCTGATCTGGCGATATCTTATACCTGCTTTTAAAGAGAAGGTACCTACTTTTTTTTATCGACGCATCCAAACCACCTCAACACGTTCTTCTTCATTTTACCTAGCATTTGTGTATATTTTCATGTCCTACGAAGGGTACGTTTCGCCGTCTCATCAATGCATCTAAAGTCGATTCAATCAGTTACTGGCAGAAATACACTTTTCGATGAGCATTTCGTATCTTCCGTCTCTTCTAAACTTTCCATTTATATTTCAAATATTATAATAAGGAAAAAATATCTGGATTTGTTCAGGAATTTTAGAATTTAATAAATTATTTATACAAGCAGTGTTTGTGTTATTACTGATCGTTGCAGTTCAATAAAGTAAGCAAATCTAATTCTATAATCCGTCTGTCATAGTGGCTTTTCGTACAGGTAACTTTAGAAGTGATTCCGTCACCGCTCTTTTTTTAGATCTTAAAGTTAATACTGTTAGCCATATTAGGCTTTAAATCGGGTGAGAAGGGAAAAGGAAACTGTCACTGAGAAATTGCAAGCACTATGTGGCTGCTTGAGAGGATCTTGACCGAACGAGAAAGCCGATCTCCTGGCCGATCTCTTTACCTAGGCCCCTATTATGGATGATTGATTTCCACAAGTCGAGTGGACCAGGTGGAATCTCCCTTTTAGTGATCCATTCTGCTTCTGCTGCATTAGATTAAAGCATCATTTCGGCATAACGGAAGAGAACTCTTATCCGCTCGTTCCTAAACAACATTTTATATTCTAAAAAGTCAGCTCTTGGTTTATCATAAACCAATGCCCATGCATGCAGTTTCTACATACATAGTATGTAATAAGCTGGATTATCATCTTCGTCATCTGGATATGCAGCACTCCTACTACTATGCAGTTTCTTAAGAATTTCCTTCCATGCGCCACACATTTATAGATGAGCCTACTGTGATGTGACAGTGTTTTCAGGTTGATACGACATGGGTGCCTTCATTATTACATTGATAAAAACTTAAACCAACTATTGATTTTAACTGTACTACATGAATTAACTTTAAAATCCCAAATAACATGGCAGGGTAGGCAGAAGGAACTAAAGCACCTGGTGTGAAGAGTCTCCATTCCTTTCCCCACTTTTGAGCAAGCTGCCACCTCGGTCTGCGGTTTACAGGAAACCATGTGGTATAATGATGATAAAACTTAAATATAAAATAATGCAGCCACCTCACAGTATACTCTAGGTTGACTAAGGCTAAGCCAACCTTTTATTTACCAAGCTTAAACATGTTGGTCACTAAATGTCAATAATTTGACTGCGAGTCAAACATTCACATCATCTGGACACGTGGCACTCGACTACTGTGCGGTTTTGTAGGATTTTTTTCTACGAAACTGCACAGTAGTTGAGTTATCATCAGCAGTATTTCGATATGACATGGGTACCTTCAAGAAGCGTGTCTACCTCCACTTTAATGGCCGGAGATGCGCCTATAGCTTCCCTGCTGTTACACGGGGCTATGGGCGATGGTCTCACCATCACTCACCATCAGGTTTCCCGTCCGTTCGTTTACCTTGTCTTTTCCACAAAAAAAAAAAAGAATTATTTCAGTTTACTATTTTCCGTCAATTTTCGTAATTTGAGGCGTTACGTTGACTGGCGGAACTCAGACGTTTAATCTCCTTGCCACAGCGAAAAAATTAAAACATTAACTATTTCTTTTTATGTACTGGGCTTTGAACCCACAACCTATCGCATTTGTAGTCTCTTGTGCCCTTGCGCCATGACAGGCCATTTTAGAGAATTCGACGATAGCGCATTTTATGTCTCTGATATATTAATGCATAATGTATGCCATAAAAGTTAAGCTATACTTAAGGTATCTATATGATAATAATTAATTGGCGTACAACAACATATAAGAAAATAAGAAAAGGGCGATTTGATTAATCCTTTTTCCATTTGCCATCAATCTTGCTCAACAGTTGATCTTTTCAAAGTCAATTCTGCTTGACATTTAATAGATATTAATTCCATACATCTTTGTCTTGTATATATTCTTAAACAGTATAATAAGCATTTCTTATTAGTATTCTTTATACTGTTACTTTAAATTTATTCATGGGCAAGCTTAGGATACATTGTGGAGTTTTATCATAGACACGTATGAATATACGTACGTGTCTAGTCATCAGACCAATAAAAGATTTAATATCTTTTAAGAGGCGGAAAGTAGACGCGACAAGTTCATTTTATTTTTTTTTTGTATTTATTTTATTTATTGTTTGTCTGTTTTTACCATAACGTTCAATAAGTATGTTGTCGGACTAACAAAATATTATAATAAACATATTGGGAAGAAACAATAAGAATGCTTGCATCTTTCGCAGAAAATCTCGAGCTCTTAGTTTACAAATAGACCTGATGGCTGTTTTTTGGAGAGTAGATATTGTTATTATATTAGCAGCATCATCAGCAGCAAATGCGGAGTGAGCGTGTGAGCTGGGTTTAACTCTTCAAGACTAAAATTATGTCTCTTCAAGATATGATTATATCTCTTTACATTTGGAAAATAAAATCAATATATTTAGCTTTTTGGCATTCAACATAAGATTATTAAAATTATACCAATGTAGAATTTGCGGTAATGCATTGTTTACTTTGTTTCTTTTTGGTTTTCCGTATAGGAAGGCAAATCTAAAGTAGAAATAAAAAGGGGTCAAGAATAGATCTTTGTGGAACGCCCGTCCTTAGAGGAGATCTACAAGTAACGGCTAAAGCAAATTCAGGAGCAATAATACTCGTTAAATCACTAATTTACTCAAAAATTGAGGCTTTTGAACAATTTCATCTGGTGATACATTTTGAAAGATAAATTAATATTTACAAGCACATGGTAGTTTAGTTAAGTAATATAGTATAGTATTTATAAAAGTAGGTACATTTAGTTTACAATATACAATAATAGATATCCATGGTTTCTTATACAATTTGTTTGTTCTTTATATTAAAAGTTGAAATAAAAATGCTTATTCCGCACAAAATACTCTTTTTATATAAATGATTGAGAAAATATTGAAGATTCATCTATTAAAATGAATACAATGTACATACTAAATGTGAACTGGCTCCTTTCCAATTGGAGTTCACATCACCGCATAAATTAAACACAATATTACCATTTATCAACCATCAACTGATAAATATATTTTACTTTTCAAATTAATTTCACCAAAATTTTAAATATTTTTAAATATTTTAAAGCTAACCCCGATAAATATAACCACCCACTACTATCATACTTTATAATTATTATTCCGTACAAAGTTGTGAATGCAGCCGCTGTCAATAGCATTTACGTTGTATTGGAAAAAATAAAACTGTATTATTTGACAAAATGAATGAAATAAAAAAATATATGTTTTTATTGGTAAGTATTCGTTTTTTCAGGATCTTGCTGTATCCAACACATGGCAGGACGGAGGGAACTTGGGAACTTAATGTTAAAACACTACGTTCCTTTCCCCACTGTACTAATATATAGGATTATGAAAAGATTATAAAGAGATTCTCTGCGAGATGTTCTTAAAGATACAGGTATTCTTACGGTTGCTGTTCTTGTTTGTCCAGCAACATATTCTAAGCTACAGCAAAAACAGTGACAGACACACGATAGGTACGAGAAACAAAGACAAACTTGTAACGCCTAGTTATCGCCTCCAAAAAGTAAATAAATCAATTATGCGTCTGAGTATACGTATCTGTAATAGTATTCAGCAATGTATTTTTAATTTATTAAGATCATTTAAATTTCATGCAGGCCATTATAATGTTATGTTATTCAATATTGATAATTCAATATTGATGATGCCGTGTCTTCTCAGCAGAACTGCATTCCGAGCAGGTGGTATTTTTATGTTTCTTTGACGATTCAGGGTTGCAGCGAAGCTTGCAGCATGAGTTACTTGAGTACGCAACATAAAATTAGTGTTTCGGAGAACTTTTTAAATTTAATAATAATTTTTAAATTTACGTAAATATTTAAAACTTAAAGTCTAAAAATATGTATAAAAAGTTTATCCACCTAATTTTAGTCTTATTTAGTCTACTGATTTGTGTCGCTCTGGCTTGGCGAGTCGACTCAGCGATCAAATTGTTTATCTGTGGTATTGCGAAAATGGCGACATTTTGTCATTTCAATAGCAATTTGTGAATATGATAAGGTGTAACAACCAATTTATCATATTAGGATTTGAAACTTTATTTTTCTTTTCTATGTCAGTGTAAGTCTAATTTTAAACTCAATTACAAATAAAACGTTAGCTATACTTATTAATTTATATGGATTGTGGTTAGTTTTTCTACGTCGACGGATTGATTGGACGCCTAAAAAACTTGACAGGTGTAGTATATTTATTATCCTTTCCATTTCAATTCATATAATTCATATTTTATGAACAACGAATAAAAATATTAATAAAGTGTAACTGTGATTACTGACATCGCATTTTGGACTCCCTAAGTACTTATTAATAAATACAACGTTGGATACTACATGAATCGTCTTATTTCATGTTATTTGCCGGGTTATTTACACATTGAAATAAATAATAACGCTACAAATAATATAAGTAGTGAGTGTTTATTTAAATGTATATTGTGGAGGTGAGTACTTACCATTTTTAAATTTGCATATTCTTTACTTAAATGCCCCTATCCCAATTAATAAAATGAATAAATATTTCGTTTCGAGAAAAATAATTTTCTAGCTATACCAATTTTAAAGATTTGGTTAACATTTATCGCAATAACTGTAACATTTGATTTTTTTTTTTTTAAAATAGCTTGTAAATCTTTTTGAACTGAATGTAGTGAATAACAACACACAAAAAATAGTTTGAATTCTCCAATTAGAAAAAAATACTTTTTAAAATGCCTATGTGCATTTTGTTATAGTGACCTTATTACTGATGCATGTATTGTGTAAGTATTCATTTTGAAGTTGTTATGTAAGTATAAACTAACATTTATTATGATCTTTATATTATTTTAAGAAGCAATCTATTACAATGGTTTATTTTCCAGTGCAACTGATAGAAGAATCAAAAGAAAAAATAAGATATTTTAAGAGTGATAATAGCTTATGATCAAAAAATTGGTCATAAGCTAAGTGCTTAGTGCGTAAATATGGAACTACCCGATTGCCCTCCCGGTGCGGAGGGCTATCAAGATACTGTTATTGAAGTGCCAAGGAAACAACAAGAAGCTACTAATTGCACAAAGGTAAGATAATTTTTCACTATTATTCAATACTTCAATATATAATATTATGAAATTAGTTATATTAAATTATATTATTACTGTAATAAGTCTATTACTTTACTCATGGTCTATAAAATGTGATTATATTATGCTCTTATTGGTTTTGGATATTAATTTTAAGTAATATGGTTGTGATATGGTAATGAAAAGAAAATAGGAAATGTTTATAAGGTAAGATAAGTTAGATATCAAGAAATTTGGTAAGATATTCTATATACAGGTGTAACATATGATGTTTATAATAAAAGAATAATTGTGGACATATATGCATCGGCAATTACATCTATTCAACAGTTCTTGTTGAATTTCACATGTTTTTTTGTAAAATACTGTATTTTGAAACTATTCGTCTTCATAGCATAATTTGATATAGATAGATACACCATACACTTTATCACAGCTATGAGTCCCAAATTTTGCAATGTTAAGATAGTAAGTGCAGAATGAAGCACTCTGATAATAAATTTATTTCACTATCCCTGTGATCCCGAGACTTCTCCTTATAAAGATTCTTAAGAACAAACTCAATTGCAATCTATATATTGGGCCTATATAAAAGTGTCTAAATCAGTTTTAAAGTCATGTAAGACCTAGGAACTGTCTCATACATTTTTTATAAACAAAAAATTGCGGCGGACTGAAATGATTATATCAAGTATTGAAAAAATTAAACATTTTTGGTGTAGTAATATAATATATAAGAATGTAAACTTATAGACAGTAAATTACTATACTGTTCCTGTGCTTAACTCAATCTAGTGAGTGTTGTCATTTGTGGATTATTTATTGGTAAGTATGTACTCAAAAGTGTAACTAATATTCTATTTTATAAGCTGATTTCTGTATGATCACCCTGTTTAAGGAATTAATGCGCAAAGTATATGTATATTAAAATGAATGTTTTATATGTTAATGTTATTCAAAAATAAAAGGATTTTTTTTTATGTTTTTGGGAAGTGTTTATATTGATTGGGTTATATTAATTGTTGAATGCTAAGTTTACAGTATATTAACATTATGTTACTCCCTTTTTGATATCAAGGCAAAGTTTTGGTGGATATTTGATTGATTTTAAAATTATTTTTCAGGCCGAGCAAGAATTTCAAGAGCATTTAAATAGTTTGAAGATCAAGACTGAGGATGGAAACTATCGATGCATGGTGGAACGCCGCGGGCGCGATGTTTCGGGCAAGTGGATATATTTGTGCTACCCCTGTGCGGCGATGTGCAGCGGGGAGAGCGTATTGCAGGTGAATATGTTTCTACCTATTGAACCACAACCATTGTGTACAGTAATAGTCACTCTAACTGTGCTATAACTGCGTAACCACTGAAAATTAATCAATAAATTACTTTTTCAGACTCATATATCTGGCAAGAAACATAAGAGCAAACTCAGCATGAAATCAATATGGCCTGTAAAAATCTTTGATTCACATCCCTATGTGCAAAGTGAGAGAGGAAATGTCAAGAATGTTGTAGGTAATATATAAAAGAAGGAAATCACAAATATTATTATTTTGTCATAGCTATATTTACTCATTTTAATGAATTAATCCACACTAACCGATGGCTTCCAAAAAACGTGGTTTCAAATCTTGCTACATTATTTTTCTTATACATTTTGTGAGCAGTATTGATACATTTTACATAATTTATATGTTACAACAGCTACAGACATAGTCCTGCAGAAAATGGCGGAAGAAGTTGAAAATTTTAAAAGGGATGGCACAGTTTTGGATTTGAAATATGATAAGTATCGGGACATACCCTGTCACATCCAGGAAATCTTGGATAATGTAAAGTGAGCATTTTATTTTTTTTGTCGTTATACAATGTTTGTTTATATATCTGTAGTTTAGAATTGATCTGCAACTTTTAAAAGATATAATCTTCATAAAGTATGTACCAGAATGTACCAGATATTTTGCTTTCCAAAGGCGTTCAATATCTTTGAATTGTGAATTTGTATAGTTAACATTTTGATTTTGACAGTGGCCTTTTAATACCATATATATATTTTTTTATTTACTTAAGCTTAATCTGTATATTACATAACATGTCTCCAGAGCACCGCTCATCGGCATTGAATATTTGATTGAACATCCACCTGAAGAAGATCACTATGAGCCTTCATACATATGCGTTTTATGTATTAAACATGGACACCCTCGGACTATAGTCAACCATTTAACTTGCTTCTGGCATAGATATAATTATCTTGTAAGTTGTTTGTTGTTTTATTTATATTTTAGTGACTACTTCTTTATATTCTTTCTGTAACAAGTAAAAAGTATCCGTTACATGTCATTTTACTATCTAAACATTTTGAGCAAAAAATCTAAGCATGTCCAATATAATTATTTAAAAAAATACTTGCATGAATAGTACATTAGGCTTGTCGTGGCGCAGCGGCACAAGCGTGTGACTGTAAACGATAGGTTGTGTGTTCGATCGCCACTCGAGGAAATGAAATATTGAATATTTTCAAGTTAAATATTTAATGTTTTCGTTTCTTCGCTCTGGTTGTTACCTCAACAATCAATGCCAATGCACTCAATAATTTTCGTTGTCAGCAATGACAACACGCGATGGGCAGACTCGACCGGACCATTACCACCCCCGGCATTTAAAACCGGCGTTAAGTAGTGGCTTCGGCCACTGCGTTTCGCATTGGGTAATGCCGGGCCCCGGTGCCCATTCATCTTAAGGACCGACAACGCTTCTGTAGCTCCTCTGAAGTTACACGGGGTCGTGGGCGACTGTGATCACTTACCATCAGGTGACCCGTACGCTCGTTTGCCGTGTTTTCTCCATAAAAAAAAAATTACACTAAGTGCCCTCTGCCTACTCTGCCATGTGCGGGATAAAATGTGAAACTGAGTGTGAGCGAACCTAATACATTAGCAAAAAATAAGCCTTGTTCAATATATTGTGTCAATTTAGACTTACTTAATATATTTTGTTCCTTTCAAGTTGAATTTATATAGAATAGAATATATAAGAAGTTATTGCGGCATAAGTGTCTCTGATTAACACGAGGATTGTTAATTTTAAAAATTATTTATTACCATTTCTTTCCAATAATGTAAAAACTGGAATATGTCTACTAGGTCCCATCTGCTTATACATATTAACGATTTAAAATATATCAATAAATTATTTAACCATAGACATTTATGATTGCTTAATTCTATGCCCTCAATTGTCCACAGCTGCGCCACTTCTCCAAAGCGACATCCCTGTTGTCCCCCTACCGCAACCAGACCAAGTACCGCGAGGGGGTCGCTGTCATCATGAACCGCCTCGCCGCCCGCGTGGAGGACAAGTACGGCCGGATGAAACCGATTAATATCGAAAAGGAGGAGTATGAGAGGGACAAGTGGGTTATACTCATTATTATTGCTTAGTGCTATTAACATGTACCTCTGTCTTTCCTGCCATTTGTGGGATACAGTTTTAAGCTAAAGGAATAGAATGTAATAAAATATTTTTATGGCTTTTTCGAGTCGTTTCCGTCCTAGTAATAGCTGATTATATTAGTGAGACACTCGCCAGACCTCACCCCCCCCCCTACTTTGTGTGATTTTATATTTTTTATATATAATATTTTACATTTATAAAATATTATATTGAAGTGTGTTTTTGTATGAATGTGTTAACAAAATTTAAGTTAGACAGTCTTTAACTGTTGTCCTATTTTATCGACCTCCGGTACCCCAATTCACGTGGGACGTATGTTAGGAATAAGTAGATTATAAATTTATATTCGATTTTTTTTTGTAAAATTATTTATAATATAACTATAATATATAATAATGAAGATATGAATATAATTATTGTTTTTCCTTAAAATTTTGGATATATTATGTGATTATCTTAAATACATTTCGGTTAGTTATTAATGATAATCTTTATACTTATTAAACCTTATTCAAATTAAAATTATTACTGTAGAATATTTTCCTATACACGAATGGAATGTTGTAAATAAATATATTTTTAAATTATATTTTAAACTTTCTCTTATTTTACAGGGATCATATACACCAATGGATTTTCAGAGGACCTCATTATTCCGAAACAGACAAGTGCACTTTTGAGGAGATGGTCGACGCTGATCTAATTACATCATTAGGTAAATAATATGTTGTATGGTACATCACTCTAATCTCAACTTTATATTATTTTAGTGACACTTTGTATTGAATCACTCTCTCACTATACATCACACACCAGGATTGGCAAAGGTAACCTGGGAACCTAGTGTTGGGACTCTCTGTTTATTTCCATTGAACTTAACGCCGCGCTTTGCCTGATACTAAAGCATACAATGACTTCAGAATTTGGGTTAAAGTGAGGAACAGAGTACCTTAACAACATTTTTTCAGAGTTCAGACGAAACTTGGGATTGATTCGCCAGTTATTAAAACATTCCGTTCCCATTAAGACACTTCTTACATTACCCATTTTCTTCCGACTTTGAGGCATTGCGTGTTCAGTGGCGGAACTCAACGCCGCGTTTTATAATATGTTTAGGTTTAATTTTGCTAAATTTTTTTTTAAATATTATTTAGAATTACTTTATACCATATTCGCTATAATTGTTTTGCTATATATCGTGGATACTTAAATTTTATTATATTTTTACAGATTCAACCAAGATTCGGGGAAGGTATGTGCTTAATAACTAAATGTTTAACTTATTTTATTTATACTCAGACATTTTTTTTTTAATTTAAAAAAAACTAAGGTAACGAGATTTGAACCCGCGCCTCTTGAATTCCGTTCAAATCACGTGAATGTAAAAAAAGATGTACGTTTCTTAGATAAGTATTTTTCTTTGTTCAATGTAGATTGACATTTTAAATGTATTTTTTATTAATATTACTTTAAGTTTCCCGACTAGTTTTCCCACTGTGTGTATTAAATGATGTATCTTTTGTATTCTAGGAAAAACCATGATCCGTCTCCGCCCGTTGTTGCGGCGCCATCTAAACCAGTGCCTAACTATGTAAGTTATAAACTATTTATTACAACTTATTCATAACAGATGAAATGTGTACTAAAATGTTGCTTGTGGATTTGAACTTGCAACTATCTCTGAGGTGTATATAAAATTGTTGCTATATTATAGCTTTTGTTAATTTTTATTTTTTTGTTTTTTGTAGCATTTTTTCCCCCTCTTCCCTTAGTGATACGTGGTGAAGTTTATACTTTTTAATTACTTATATGTACACCCCCCTCCCCCACTTACCCCCTTGTAATGTTGGGTGAATTTCGCCGAACCCCCTTCCCCCCATTTCGAAACTCACGTGGATAATGGGCGGCCCCTTACGAGATAGAACTATGTGTCTATATTTAAATCTAAATTCTAGACAGTGCATGTCAAGTGATGGGGTTAAACGCCGTATATATGTTTTTTTTTATGGAAAAGACGGCAAACGAGCGTACGGGTCACCTGGTGGTAAGTGATCACCGTCGCCCACGGCCCCGAATAACTCCAGAGGAGCTACAGGAGCGTTGCCGTCCTTTAAGGTGTATGGGCACCGGGGCCCGGCATTACCTAATGTGAAACGTAGTGGCCAAAGCCACTACTTAACGCCGGTTTCAAATGCCGGGGGTGGTAACAATCCGGTCGAGTCTGCCCATGTGTCTTGCCATTGCTGGCAACGAGACTCTCTCACACGCACTTTAGTCGCCTCTTACGACACCATCAGATCCTATTCTAAGCCGGAATCACTTTACTAAAGTAGAGAATTGATAATAGTTTATGTAATACTTAATCAAAGTGGCAATCGGCTCGACGTTATAACTTTTACCAATATTTTTTATTATACAAAATAATGTATAAAGAGAAAGAAAAATTACTTATAAAGAGAAGTTATTTGTATAAAAAAATCTTATAGACTTATAACGTCTTAAAAAGTGATAATTTCATTAGAACAAGTAAGTTATAAGTAAAATAAAACAGTATATTTCAAGCGGGCGAAGCCACGCGGGTAGCTTTTGTTAATATATAATGATTAATTTGCTTTGTTAGCGACAAAGACGCGGCATCAAGCGAGGCTCCATGGACTCGCTGTCGGACGTCAGCGACGAATATGAAGTGCGCGTTGTGCAGCCGAAGTTGACTAAGTAAGTATGTTATATTACCAACAATATTTTACTTTCACGCTGTATCCCGCACATGGCAGGGTAGGCTGAGGGAACTTGGGAACCTAGTATTAAGACACTCCGTTCCATGCTCCAGTTAGTTAGTTCCGCCACTCGCGTGAGTGCTATAACTCAACGCCGCATTTTGCCTTGTCCCGGTTTTCTTCCGGAAGAAATGAAGACATCAAATATTTAATTTGAATTATAATTTTTTTCGAGTGGGGGTCGAACCTACAACCTGTCGCGTTTCACACGCGTGTACCCCTACACGCCACGTGCCACGACAGACTTAAATTTTAATAAATAAAAAGACAATAGTCACAGTATAGCTTGTTTATAATTTTTAAAAATATGAAAATTTATGGAATTAACATAACTTGAATAAATAATTTGAATTAGTTTTACATATACATATAAACGTCAGTGTACTTAATGATACAATTTTACCATTGTTGTTGAAAAGGGCAGTTGTTAAGTATCTCACCAGCTCTTCTTAGCAGAACTGCCTTTTGAGTCAGCGTTAACTTTATGTATAGCTATATTCAAAAATGTTTGTAATAATGTTATTGAATAAACATATTTTTTGAAGATTAAAACATTTCACGAACAGAATGCTGAAATTAACTTGTTTGCACTATATAGTTTCGAATATGTGTTGTCCGTCAGTCATCAAGCTACTAACTAAGAGACGTTTATCTAAGTGTATTTTTGTGTGTGAAATATTCTTATTAATGTGAAACATATTTACTATACAATTAATTAGAGAGCCTTACACTATAATAATTATTCTAAAAAAAAACATCCTATTACCTTCCCGCGCCTGGTGGAATCCGTCCAAGCGTTCTGATCACTAAGCCATACGGTCTCATCAAGCTACGCTGAATTTGTATACTTTTTTAAATTTTTTTTTCCTTTCCTATATTTGGTTAGAATTTTTTTTTTAAAAATCTCTCTACTGAAATAGGCTAGAACAGGCGTGGGTGGGACAAATAAGTATTTAGCTATACTCTTTATTATCTCTGATCTCTGTTAAAATAATCTTCTAATCTAAATGTTCCACGCTATATATAGTAATTTCAATTAAATTTTTCCTACAGAGGTAACGATTCAAAACGTAACGAACAAACGTTACATCCTGATAAGCGGCGGGCGAGTCCGAACCGAATATATTTGGCTTCTCGTAACGTCCCGTCCAAGTCACAGGAAAAGGTAAAAAAATACATATATATTCCTGTATATAACATGATAATTAGAAAGAATCTAGTGTTAAGACTCGTTTTTCTATGATAATTTTTTTTCTAAATAATCCTTTTGCTTCTTACAGTATCCTGCACCTAGCAGGGTAGGGGTTCCCTTTGAGAACTTAGTATCAAGATACTCCGATTCGTTCCTCATTTATCGCCAAAATTGAGGCATTGCGCGTGAGTGCTTGAACTCAATGCCGCACTTTGTCAATATCAAAATATTAAATATTTCATTTCCTCGAGTGGGGGCCGAACCTACAACTTATCGCGTTTCCAGTAACACACTGTGTTCTTGTGCCACAACAGGCCTATTTAATCCGATTTTTGCAAAAGGGCGCAAAATAAAACACTTCAAATATTCAATAATTCTATATTATTAAATAAAACTTTTTTTTGTAACAGCAAGTTCGTGCACCTAACTACGACTATAAAGTAAAACTAGCACAAGAACAACGACAGTCGGCTGAGGACCTAGCGCTGAAGGCACTCGCGTACCATGAGAAAAATCCTGAAAAACATCCTCTTTATCCAGAAGAATGGAGAAAGTTCTGGAACCGGCGTTACAAAGAGATACAGGCTGGTCAGTTAATGTGTTTTGAAGTTTACATTATTTCGCATAACGTAGCTAACGTTGTAAATTCTTATTGGTTTTGTCACTTATACTGTATTAAAACTTACTTGGGTGGTTTACAAGAAGAGTGGGCTTGATCCCGTTACTTTTTAATTTTTATTTCGTTTACAATTTTTTTTATTTTCAAATTAATCAATTCAAATTTTACGCTTAAGACTGAAGAATGTAATTGCAAAATATTAATTTAATTTAATTTAGCAAGACTAGAGGTTTAGGTGTAGCCCACTGTACCTGGGTTATCTCCTACAGTGTGTCGTGTGCCACATTTCAATTTTACAATACACTTCAGAATCTGTAGAAATACTAATAATTTAAAAAACTAAAAAATACAATAAAATGCAACGATAAACATTACCCATAACAGAGGGCAAGGACGCATCCAAACACGACTTCAAGCCGGAGTGGATAGTGTTCTGGACGGCGCGCATGAAGGAGCTGCACGAGGAGGAGCTGCGCGCCGCCGTGTCCGAGATATACCGGCGCATGCGCCTCACGCCGCCGCCGCCCGCGCCGCCCCCGCAGCCTAACGACAGGTAAGGATGAAATATTCAATATTTTCAATTTAAATATTTAATATTTTTATTTCTTCGCTCTGGTACAAGGCAAAACGAACAAACACTAGGTTCCTCTGCCATGTGCGGGATACAGCGTGAAGCTGAGAGAGAGAGAGAGAGTGAATGACATAGTTAAAGTACTATACCATTATATATAAAACCATGTATTATATATAATTTGTATGGTCAGGAAATCTCCAGAACGTCGGCGGTCAGCGGACAGGCGCCGCTCGCCGCGCCGCCGCAGCCCCGACCCGCGCCGCCGGTCGCCGCGCCGCGCCTCGCCCCTCTCCCGACGATCTGACCCTAAGAACCGGTTAGCTACCATATATTTCATATATACAAATATTAAGTAACTAAAATTTTACATAATTAATTATATTTTTAGAAATCAAAAAAGATAACTAATTTTTACTATGTTTTAAAGTGTTATTCCACACTTAGGACAGAAAATACTAAACTTAAATTTAAAAAGTGTATAAAAAAAAAAACTTAGCTTAATTGTATTAAAATAAGTAGAATTCTCTCTTGCCAAACGATAATTCTTACGAGTTGTCTTAGGGTAGCGGAAATTTGTAAAAATCTCCCTACAGAGATGCTAACAACATAAATAAATTGTAACAAGCGTATAAGAATTTCGACGGAGCTTGGTGAGAACGAATGGCTTAGTTGATCAGAGCGCTGGAACGGTTTTCCAGAGGCGCAGGTTCAAATCCTGCTTCGTTCAAAATTTTTATATGTTTTTTAAATTTAAGTTTAGTAAAGATAACCAAGATGAATTTTAAATCATTCGTCTTGTAAATCATCCCAGGTCTCTAACTGTGCCACACGTTTCTCATCTAGTTACGTCGAAATTCTTATACACTTGTTACAACTTGTTTTTGTTATTAATACCTCTGTAGGGAGTTTTAGAAATTCTCACTACCCAAAGATAATTTCTCAGAATTATCATTTGAAAAGACAGAATTCAATTTATGAATAAGTTGTAACAAGTGTTTAAGAATTTTTACATAAGTAGATAAGGACTTATGGTTTAACGCTTAGAAGATTTCTAAGAGGTGTGGTTGCAAATTCCGCTACATAAAAAATTGTCTAACTTTTCGAAAAAAGTATAGTAGCTAAAACGTTATTTGGTTAAACAAACAAGTAAATATCTCAGAAACTATTGGTTCCAATTAAAAATACTTTTTGTCATGTATCGTTTATTTATTTAGGAAGGTTTTACTAAAACCTAGTTACATGTAATATTTAAAAAATATTTAATTATATGCAATTAATAATTAAAAAAATATTTACCTTCTCCAGTCAATAAAATACCGTGTCTTCACGATGAATACTATTGTGAATAAATTATTAATAATATAATTGTTATCAGTTCAACAGACCGGCGGTCGCCCCCACGGCGCGCGTCCGCGCGGCGGTCGCCCCCACGGCGCGCGTCCCCCAGGCGCCTGACGCCGAGACGCCGGTCACCGCTGCGGCATCTGCGCACGCGCTCGCGTAGTCCTGTGCACAAGTATGATATACTACATTTAAATTTAAAAAGCGTATCAAATTTTTTAACGTAGCAAGGTTTGAACCCACGCTTCTTGAAAACCGTCCAACCACTCTGACCACCTCTAAACGTATGGCTTAGTTTGTCAGAGAGCTAAAAAGAAAAATATAATAAAATCAACTGTATATTTATGTTTTATTTATATGAATGTAAATTACAAAATGGTAAAACACACATGAACAAAAAATACCTGATATATTTATGCATTTTAAATCTTCTTCTTATTGTAAACATTATTTTGATTTATAATTGTAAATTTTAACATTTTTTTACATCTCTTACATAACACATTCAATACACAATTGCATAAGTCGTAAAATATAAGTGTCTATTGCATCAGACCCCGCAAGTCAACGCGCAGCCCAGCACGGCGTGAGGTGGCGACGCACGCGGCGAGTCCGCGCAGCGCGTTCCCCGACACCGTGCTCATATCTGAT
This sequence comes from Eueides isabella, assembly GCA_019049475.1. NCBI lineage: Eukaryota > Metazoa > Arthropoda > Insecta > Lepidoptera > Nymphalidae > Eueides > Eueides isabella. The sequence goes on from CM032385.1 coordinate 5,997,001, forward strand.
GAAGAGTTCAAACCGTAAGTACCTTATTTATATAGATAACATATAAAAATTGACCGTAGCGGGACTTGGACCCTCCCGCATGTTCTTATCAAGCTACTTTTTTTACAAATTTCCTCTATCTAAAGACAATTCCTAAGAAGCGATTACACTAACTACATGAGATGAGATGACGTATAGCTTAATGGTCAGAGCGCTTGGACACATTTCAGGAGGTGCAGGGTCAAATCAAATAATTGTTTTATTATCGGAATTACATCTTTATTCATGAGGACATGCTCCACGTAACACCCCGTAGCGTTTTCTATCACCCCCTCTAATCCTGGCTACTTGGCCATAACTAAAAATGAAAAAAAAAGCAATGTAAATACAGTGTCAACTCTTCACAACTTTAGCTTTATAATTTTAAAATAAACTCCCTATAAAGTAGAAGTGAACACAACTTGGCCTTTTTTATATAATCTAGTTTTTTGTAATTGCAGAATTAAACACTGGTTTCAATCAATTTTAAATTCCTTTAACGCACCATTATGCTGTAGTTATGTGTCATATTTATTTCAATATAATCATCAATTCTGTTAATATAAATACCACCATTTATAAAAATATAAAATTTGTAACTAGCGAAGACAGTCTATCATCGTGGAACTCTGCGGACTCCATAGCATCGTTGCCCGATGCGAGGTCGCCGCCGAAACGACGCTCTCGCACCGGCAGCACGGCGCCCCGGCGCGGCGACGGCTACCGCGGACATGACCGAGACCGCGAGCGGGAGCGCGGTCACGGTCACGGTCATGATCGTGATCGCATCGCACCACCGCAAGACTTTGGTGCGGCAGAAAACGTTGTGGCAACGTTGAGGCTTCTTGTCGCTTTGGAGGATTATTTGGGCAGCTTGGGACCGAAGATTGTGGACTTGCTAGCGGAAGCCCTGAAAATGGAAAAGGTGTTTATAATATAGATTATTAAAAATCACAATGATAGTTGTAAACTTTATTAATAATAAAAAAAAAGCAAAATAATCGTATCAAGCTCTTCGTCGCGCGGCTTTGCAGCGTCAGAACCGCGATGGCTGTCGATTCCATTCCGCATAGCGATAACGAAATCTTTTTATTTTCTTTTTCTCTAACCTAATTAAGTTGACCTGACAATAGATGATTGATCTAGTATTTTTTTTTTTAGGTTTATGCTGTATGATTATACAGTATAACATCACCTAAAAAAATATAAGATTAGTTATCTATTGTCAGGTAGGATAAAAACACTTCTTATTATAAATGTATTAACTTTTATAATTTTAAATGAAGTGCGTAATATAATATGTATAAAAGTTTGTCTTACAAATGTTAACAACTATGATTGTCCATTCCCCAAGTTGACCTTGACAACGTTGACGTGTCGCAGGATAAAGCGAACTCATCAGAGGAGCTCCTGGAGACGGAAGCGGCGGTGGTGCTGATAGAGACGGCCAAGGAGAAGCTGAAGGGCGCGGTGCAGGCGGGGCTGGTGACGGGCAGCGCGGCGCACGCGGTGCGCACGGCCGTGGTGCGCGCGGCCGCCACGCTGCACGAGGCTGACACCAGGATCAAGAAACGGAAGGTACTAGTTATTTTATCATCGTCATCCGTATGATCACTCACATCTAATTATTTTCAGTCACTGTGTATGTCGTTACCCCAAATACCTGGTGCGTTTTTAAGAATAGTAAAATACTTGAACGCCTCCTTAAATAAAAATAAATGTTTGTATATACAGATTAAGCCTTAACTCATTATACGCTCAGTAGTATAATTTTGCTATAGTAATATGCTATAAAATTTAAAAACGTGTAAAAAATTAAAGGGAGATTTTTACAAATTTCCGCTACCCAAAAACAATTTGTTACAATTATCGTTTGGGTAGGTGCAGTTCTATTTATTCGATATTTTACTATGTTTAATGTGTTATTCCACACTTAGAAAAAAAGTACAAATATTATAAATGTATAAAAATTTTCTCATCATGCTATGTCGAAATTCTTTTTTTGGCGAATAGACTTAGCTCAGCAGCCTTTGCGGTTAAAAAAATCAGAACATTAACAGACGTGGGAACGGCTCGCCTCGTTTATTTTAGCTACTTTCACAGTATTATGTCCTACGACATCTTACTTTGGGGTAATGCAGCCGGTATTCAATCAATTTTCGTCTTGCAGAAGCGAGCTATTCGTGCAATCTATAAATTAGGCCCTAAAGATTCTTTAAGGGAAAAATTTAAAGAATCAATATAATGACCGTTGCATCGCAATACATTTTTGAAAATATTATGTATGTTAAGAAAAATATCAATGAATTTACCAAGATAAGGGATATACATAATATTAATACTAGAAATAAGTTTAATCTTAGTGCACCTGTAACTCGATTGAATCGAGTCCGTAATTCTTTTATGGGTCAGGGTGTACGCTTTTACAATAGGATCCCAGAAAACGTCCGAGAATTTTCTATTTCACAATTAAAGTTGTGAAAAGACGTTTGTGTGTTAAAGGTTATTACCAAATTAACGATTTCATAAATGATAACACGCCTTGGGAATAAAATGCTCGCTCCAGGCTATTTCAAATGTATCATTGTCACAATTGATTATATGATGTAAAATTCAATTAAAAAAAAAAGTCATGTCCCGCTGAGTTTCTTTCGCCGGTTCTTCTCGTAACTAGTAGTAACTTTAGTGAACTGGTGGTAAATTGTTTGACGTTCAAAAAACGAAGCTTGTAACTTCTTATTTTGAATAAAAATATTTGAATTTGAATTTGAATTTATAAAATTGTTACAATATATTAATGTTGTTAACATCTCTGTAGAAAGATTTGAGAACGTATAGCTCAGTTGGTCAGAACGATTGGACACATTCAGAGAAGAGCGGGTTCAAATCCCGCTACGTTTATTTATTTATACGTTTTTTGTTATTATTACGTGTTTGGAATTAGCATTTTCTTTCCTAGGAGCGGAATAACATTTTAGGCATAGTAAAATATGCTACATTTACAGTATATATTCAAACCAATTTAAACGTTTAAATATCTATTATATGAAAACTCTCATCTTTCGTCCAACTTATTTTTTGTGTTATAATAAATATATTGTAAATAGTAATAATTTTCTTATATTCCAGATGCAAACAGCCACAAGCGGTTCAATTCTCAATGCGAGTACAAGCAAAGCGGGCAGCAGTAGCGTACCAGTGGCGGGCGTGGGCGCGGTGGACCGCGAGCTCATAGCGCAGCAGATGGCGGCCGCGCTCATAGCGCAGGGCAAGACCGACGTGTCCGCCGACGAGCTGGCGCAGCTGGTGGACGCGGTGGTGGGTGCTCACGCGTATAGCACGGTAGGGGGACGGAATATTGTGTTAAGACACTCCGTTCCCACCTACCGTTGAGTAATGAGTACTTAACGCTTATCTTGACCTTGTTACTAGAGCGAAGAAATAAAGAAATATTAGACATTTCATTACCTCGAGTGAGGATCGAACCCGAAATCAATGACACGCTTTTTCGCCTGCGCCATGACAGGTCCATATATTTTATAATTTTGACATTTTTGTTAACTAGGTTGGTATGGCTGAAGCCAAAAAGCGGGAGGAAGAATCGAAAAAGAAATCAGCAGAACGTGCCGCCGCCGGACACGGCGCGCGCCTCTCCGGCACCGCGTCCGCGCTACAGATGCTACAATCCGCGTATGATGATAAGAAGTGAGAATTAATTACCTTTCTGAATACTTCAGTTACATATCCTTAAATTACCGTCAAACAACATGACATTTAGTGACAAGGGTTGTAGACAACTCCTTAGCTTCTAATTGCATTTTTAAAACTGGCATTTTAGTTCAGTAGTTTTGAAGTCTAAAATGCTAAAAATATAACGTTATAGATGGAAGGATTGGAAAGGATAAAAAATAAATAAATCCTGGTTGACCTACTTTACGGATAGCCCTATATTGTAAACAAATTTGAAATTTTCCCAATAATTTGTCACAATTTTTCTTAGTATATTATATTTTAAATTCCAGTAAAACAGAAAAAGAGGATATCCCAGATGCAATGGACGGTTTATCTGACTCTGACCTAGAAACACTGCTGAAAAATTTCAACGAACTATCGGCTGAAGAACAACACAGTCTTATCGCTTATTTGAAGAAGCTAGAAGCGCGTGAACCATTACGAGTGGAGAGATTACGCCAGTATGTCAGTGCAGCTGCGACGGCTGCGCCAGTAGAGGAAAAACCTAAGCCTAAAATTGAATTGAAAATACCGGTAACTATTGAAAGTGATGATGATGATTACACGGTGGAGGACATATTCAAATCTGCTACTCAAAAAGTCAAGGAAGACCAAATTAGACAAGAAATGGAAATAGTAAAAAAATCTTTAGAGGAATCGAAAGAAATTCCCAAAGTAACTGAAGCAATTGAAGCTCCCAAAACAGAAGCACCAAAAGATATTATTTCAGCAAGTGACTTACTTGCGTTAGTCCAAGCATCTCTACAGTCGACACCCGCGCCCACACCGGCGCAGACCTCTCAAACGCCGCTGGTGGCAGACGTAGTGACCAGCAGTGTCCAACCCAGATCATTCGGAGACTTACCCGAGCCACCTATGACTGATATTTCAAAACAAATCAATACAAACATTTCTGTAGGTTTTAACAACCAATTAGTGAATCCGGCAGGATTTATGCGAAATAACCAAAACTTTGGAACTAATCAAAGTGAAAATCAACATACACCAGATTGGGAGCAACGACAGGATCCAGATTTCAGAGGAGATGTGGATTCGCAACATAATAACAGTACTATTGTTAATCAAGTCGCTCAGAGACCACAAGACATTTACAATCAGGGCCCTAAGAACTTTAACAGTGCGGGACCACTTCGAGGTCCTCAGGATAATTACAATTTTGGGCAAAGAGGTAAACCGGACAATTTTCAAAGTCAAAATATTAGGGGAATCCAGGATAATTATAATCAAATGCAAAGAGTACCTCAAGATGGCTACGATCAGGGTACTAGGGATACATATGATCAAGACTCTCAAGGCTCACAAGGGAGTTACAACCAAGGAATGCGAGCACCTCAAACTAACTTTAATCCAAATCAACGCACTCAGCCAAACCATTTTAACCAGGGTCAGCAGCAACAGAACTTCAATTCAGGAATCAGAGGTCAAGATAATTACAACCAAGGGCAAAGAACACAACAAGATAACTTTAACCAAGGACAAAGGACACAACAAGATAACTTTAATCAAGGACAAAGGACACAACAAGATAATCAAGGACAAAGAGGACCTCAAAATAATTATAATCAAGGACTAAGAGGTCCTCAAAATACTTACAACGCAGGACAGAGACAAGACAATTACAATCAAAGGGGACCGCAGAACTTCATTCAAAATCAAGAAAACTACAGTAAACTTCCTAGTTTATTAGATGGCTTCAACCAAAATTCCAGAGGTCAAGATCAATCCATTGGTGGTGGAAGAGATCCAAATAACACATTCAATCAAAATAGAGGCAACTTCGTTAACAGGATGCCAGATAATTACAATAATAATAGACAAGATGGTAACCAGCAACATGGTAATCAGAAATTTGGGAATTATGAACAGAATAATTTCAGAGGACGGGGTAGAGGTTTTGGAGGTCAAAGAGGTCGTGGCCGCGGATATTACTAAATTCCCAAGTAGCTTTAAGTTTGCGGCTCCATAATTTTATATATATATTCGGAACAATTCCGGTATTAATATACAAGATTTTAAATAAAATGTGTTTTATTTTATCGTATTCGTTTATTTATTAAAATATTTACATTGTTAATAATGAAAAATATATATATACAAGATTTATTTATCTCAGAAAGTTCCCATTTCCATTAAAGCATCAATGTGTTCAGTTTCCGGCAGAATGTCTATTTCTACAGGTTCTGCCTTCACTTGGTCCCTATTCCTTTTACTAAAATTAAAGAATCTGAACAGTTTGGACAGATTGATAATTGAGTATGCGGAATGTGACAATACATCCTCCACCATCTCTTTTAGTTCTTGATATGCAGATACGATTTTAGGTGCTATTTTTATTTCTGAAAAATTAAAATGAGAGTTATATATTACATAAAATTTTAAAAGTTACAAAATTTATAGTACCGTTTAATTTATTTTGAGATTTGACGATGTATGTTACAGGCAGATACTCTGTAGTTTATATTAAGCACTTAACGCCATATGTTGCCTAATTGCTAGATACGAAGAGGACACGAAATAAATGTTTAAATCTCTCAAATAGAAAACGAACTCACAACCGTCACTTTACATGCGCATATGCACTGTTCGTCACGATGGCTTTAGTGAATACTATAAATAACAGAATACTTTTATATTATAATACACTTATTAAAGAGCCAAACTAAAAAAGAATAAAATGGTGATTATACATACAATATTTAAAAAAAAACAACTCACTTGAAGTATTATTTTTGTTGAGATCAAATAAAAATTGGAAGAAGTTTATTTGCAAATACAAATCCTTCTCTGTGTATTCTCTGAACATGACTCCCTTTTCACATTGCCTACATAAGGGGTAGCCGCTGGCAAACGCTTGGGGCATCCTGACTGTCCTGTACCCGCATGCAGGGTCTTCACAGGAGATCCAACCCGCGTAGTACTGATTATGATATTGCCGGACTTGCAAGGTTAATTGATTTTGAATACACGCGAAATAATCTATAGGTTTCACAGAACACTTTGGATTTTGACACTTCTCCAAGAACGTTACATGGTCTTTGTCCAACTTGATGAACATTTCTCTGATTTTATTTTCTGTTTTGCAGCTTTCGTTTACACATATGAATGTAAATTCTTTACAGTATCTATACTTTTCTTGATCGTTTTCAACTTCATATGTTTCACTGGTTGTTTGTTCCTTTTTGATCATTTGTCTGTACCCAGAAGGGTCGAGGCCGAGGCAGTCGGCGACACGCGCTGGGTCCATGCCCTCTATGGGCTCGCATATACGCGAAATTACTGGATGTAATTGATGTGCTAAGTAATATTTAAAATCAATCTTTAAATTTTCCATACTTTTCAACTCTTCTATATGATAGGCTCTTTGTGTCGCTGAGTTAGCGGTGCCATCTTCACAAATGATGTACGGTACTATATCGCCCTTTTTAAATCGCCTACTATTTTTAGCATTTAATCTCATAGCTACTTGGACGTGGGGTTGTGTATTTTTATCCGCATACTCGTTAGGATTCTTGGTAAGTTGTTTGGTTATTGTAAGTAAAGACAGGGGTATTTTGCCGTTTACTAAATCATCTTTGAGTTTGTTCAAATGATTTTGAATACTTTCTAGTCTTTCGTCAGCCGTTTGTTCAGAGAGGATCTGGGTCAATATAAACTTCCCAGCTTCAGCTGCCAGTTGTGACCAATCACGTCTAACAATATCTAGACCTTTATGTTCTTGAGTGTAAACAAATTCCCCATTTTTGTTTTTACTCAATACTACAGCTGCATATTTCTTCTTCTTTAAGAGGAGTAAATATTTGAACACTCCGTCAATATCCAACTCAATTTGTTTGTATTTCTTATTGATCTCCCTCTTAAGGTCATTGCCTATTTTAAATACATAATCATACTCTGTACAGTTCGTATTAATCATTAAACTGTCAGTGTCTCCATAAACAACTTCATAATTGAGTTTTTGGACTATTTCCTTGGTGTCCATGAGGATTTCTCTACCTTTCATAGTGACTAGCGCCGCCAGCGGCTTCGCGTAGAACCTGGAATGAGTGAAACCTAAGCAGCCATACATAGAATTGGCGGTGAGTTTTAAGGCCATCTGCCTTATGTTATATTGCATATATTGCTCAACCGGTAGATCTGCTTTCATTAACTTTTTCACTTCTCGTCTGCTTTCTACTAATTTTCTTATTTGAGTTGGGAGGACGCCAAAATCTGTGTTTGGGGCTGGGAGCACTAAATTATTTATATCATCGTCAGACGCAAAACCAACTTTCCTTTTAATTGTTGTGAAACAAATGTTGTACTCTTGAATTATACTTGGATACAAAGAGTTGAAGTCCATGAGAAGTATTAGTTTATCATAGAAGCCTTTCTTAGGGTCGAGCACTAGACCACCGGAGTACGCCGCTTTCTTTTTTCCTTGCTTCTTTGAAACATTAGCGTTAGCTGACTCTTCTTGCTCGTCATCATCATCAACTATCTTTCTCCCATAACTTTTGTCCGGGACTATATAATTCTTTTCTGTAAAAGCATGAAGAAGTAAAAACTCATTTCTCTCCGACCGTCCCCCCATTAGTGTTCTGGACATAATGTTACCAGCTATCTGAGTAATTTGTAAGGCTAATGGCACCACATTGAGTTCGCACATTATTTTCAATACATACGACGCGTCCTGCATGCTTAGAGTGACTAAATGTAACAAATCGTTGGTATTCTCATAATATCGCGGCAAATCTTCTATGGCAACTTCAATCCGATCGCCCTCTTTCATTTTTAGAACATTCACACATAATGTGTCTATATCGAAACTTCTCGCCCTTATGAGCTCCATTGCAGATAATTTAATATCGCACACTAATCTACCCAGAAAGGC